>OX101788.1:355000-430000 GCA_944452715.1 Ophion slaviceki | reverse complement strand
GCATATTCCACACATTTTCCACAAATTTACAAACTTGTCTTTGAAATTCCATGTTGCATCTATTAAATTCTATATCCACGTTAGAATTTCATATTCCTGTTTTAAATTTACAGTACACGTGTTTCAAATTTAATTTCATCTACTGAGTTCGTAGAATTCAATTCCTTTGTATCTTAAATGTATTGTAAATTTCATATCATTTTTTACAGTGCAGTTAGGTGGGAGTTTAAGGTTTTGTGCAGGAGGCAGTAGGCTTTACCCCATATAGGGTCGCCTGTCGTAACAAAAATGCCAGCATTCAGCCATTAAACGGTTTGCTGATAATCGGCCAATGATTCGTCGACCAGCATTGGGGTACTGTAGGCGGATGAACGGCTTGCCAGATCTATGCCAGCCATTCGTGGGCCAATACTATCGCACCGATAATGTGGCGATCAGCATTGGGGTATCGTAGGTAGATGAACGGCTTGCCAGATCTATGCCAGCCATTCGTGGGCCAATACTATCGCACCGATAATGTGGCGATCAGCATTGGGGTATCGTAGGCGGATGAACGGCTTGCCAGATCTATTCCAGCCATTGATGGTTTGTTTTTGGGTGTTTTGCAAATGCAGGTCGTTAAACTGTAACACGTAAAAACAAGGGATAAGGTTTCGAAAAGCATATCCCACTGATGAAGCTGAAAATTTGCACCAACCTTCTTTTCAATACTTTAAGAGAACCTTTAAAAGGATATTGGCGACTAGCAATAGTTTTCGATATATCGTATATTGAAAGTTATCTATTGTACTGCGCTTATACTATATTAAATAAACCCAAACAAAACCATCCCACATGGCAAGTGATATGCACATACGGGCGAGCACTGTTTGCCAGGAAGCAGCGCGGCCGGAGGAGTGGGGGGTGTCTATCGGATATATAGATATACTCGTATGGCGTGAAATAATAAACTTTATAATGCGATATATCGAAAACTATTGCTAGTCGTCAAAAATCCGTTAACGGTTTCTCTTAGGATAATGAGAGGAAGTTCATTGCAAAATTTCAGCTCGATCAGAGGAGTATGCTTTTCGGAACTTCACCCAAAACGAGCGAGCTATTTTTACAGCCTAAATGGACCGAAAAAATTATCGGTAAACTTTAATGTCACGAATAACATTATCGACATAAAAGTAAGGAACGAACAAACGATGGATTCTGTAAGTGTTAGAATGGCTAAGTGGGTAGGGCGCTCGACACTAGAACGAAAGGCGCAGGTTCGATCCCGATGAAAGGCAAAAACTTGAACAATTCAGAAAGCGTTTTTAATGCAATTATTCTATTTACATGGACATAAGTAAAGCATAAGAAAACAAAAAAGATACTACTAGAATTTTTATATTCATAATTTGTCAATTTTTTGTTTTTCATTTCCGGCAGAAGATCCGGCAGCCGTTGCTGGGCCAATATGGGCGTATGATAGTTGGCCAAGTCTTAGCAGCCATTCATGGTTTACCATTACCAACCATGCATGGTGCGGATCTGGCCCGTTTGTATAGCCATTACCGCGCCATCGTTTGTTCTCTGGCAACCAGTCGTGGGCCATTACTGTGCCGATTGTAAAACCCTATTTGGGTACCCGCGGCGAAGGAGAGGCAGATAAATTAATTCCCGTGACATTTTGTGCCTCATGGTAGGACTTGTAGCATCGAGTAGCCTCAAGTGAGGCTCAAATTCGAGCCAAAGACTTTCGAAATAGGCTGAAAATTTCGACTTGGGAAGCAAAACGTAAACTACGATACTCGCGCGAATCGTTGAAACAAATGAGAATGAAGGAGCAAACCCAAATTGTTACTCGTGGTACGCGCGAGTAGAACGCGATACGTACAAAGCTCTCATCGGGCTAGTTGGCGCGAGAGCTTGTAAACGAACGACCATTAGCGCTCTTCGTAACTGAGCCGTACAACGTGCGCGCTATACAGACACACGAAATCGTCACCAACTCTTTCCCTCTCCCCCCCCCTCTCTATCTCTCTCGGAACACGAAAAAAAAATTAGTACGCCTCGGCGTTGAAGCGTCTGTGTATTAAATTGTTAATAATAATATTCGTAAGCAGCCACATGTAAGGCCGTTGGACGGGGCTGTACTTCCCTGTCGAAACGTACTTTTGCCTCCAATCTGTGTCATGATGCGAATCAACACGGATATTCGTAAGCGCGCATTGGCGAATAGACGGGGAACGAAAAAAACCATATTTTCGCGAACGTGCAACTGTATGTACAAAACAATAATGATAGTAACGGGAATAATAATTTTGCCAGTGTTTAACGAGGAGCGTGCGGATAAAGAAGGCTGCCGTTGCCGCCACCGCCACGCTTGATGGTAATAACTTGCGCATGATTGGTACGAGAAAGACAGAGGGAGGAGGTGAAGTTGGAAGTCGAGTGAGAGAGGACACGAACGAGAAGTTGAAGGGACGCGAGGACGTACCCCCCGTGTAAGAAGGACGAGGGTGGGCGAGAGAAAGAGAGAGAGAGAGATATACCCGGGGTGGTGAAAGGGCCTTCGTTATCGGTAGCCCTCAGGGGGAGAGTGAGTCCTCATTAGAGCCTGTATGAGCAAAGCCGTAACTCCCTCTGTTCCCTCGTACCGTCCTCTCTCTCTTTCTCTCGCTCCCTCTCTCTCTCTCCCCCTCACTCTCTCTCTCGCCCCTCGTTGGTATACCACCGCTACCCTGCGAATTCTCCCTAAGCCCTCTTTACCGCCCAAGCCGTCGGTCCACGTTCGTTGCTCAAAGCTTCTCCTTCTCGTTATCATTATAGTATTATTTATATCTTCGCGCGCGGCAATATTCGCCAAGGACTCTCGCGACGTCGTACTCGAAATATAATTGGGATAATGATATTTTTTTGTCGTCTTTCTATTTATCGAGTCGAATCGATGTAAAAGATCGTCCGTATAGGACACGGCCGTGACGTGAGCCGATGAATCCTTGGTACGACGTTTCGCGGAGTATACGCGGCACCGCGAAAGAGCGAGACTAATTTACGCCCGGTGGATTTGAAATTGAAACTCGAAAAAGGCTCACGGTTCGAAATAATTTTCCGCTAGAGGATCAGATTTCATCGTCACATCGTCGTTGTTCCAATTTGCCATCCAACGTAGCCAATCGTATTCTTTGTCGAGTGACGTTTTCAAGTTTTTCCCATCTACCCTTCTTTTATTCTCCGAACAAGCGTTTTTTTCTTTCCTTTCTCCAACCCCTTTGTATCTCGTCGAATAGAGTTGCACGCAAAAATTTGTACCCTTTGTGTCGTTGCGCGCTTTTTTGTGTGAAACAATCGGGTCCTCTGGCAATTCGATATGTGACGAATACAGCGCGATATAGTCACCCGCTACGTATACAAGTTGGCGTATCAATTGTCTATAGTTGGTTTGGGAGGTACGCGTATTTGTTTTTTTTTAATCGAAAAAAAAAACTCTTTCCGTCCCGCGATCATTGTTATGATCGCGATGGATGGAAGGCTATGGAGCGACCACGCGTCGGAAAATATTACGGTTCTCGCGTTTCAACGTTGACGGCGAAAAGAGAGTGAGTGGAGCTTTCGACGAGGATGTATGGCGGCGAGGTGGAGAAGACTCGAGGCCGAGAACAAAAATCCCTCCCAACTGCCGAAAAATGTGACCAACTCGTAAAACACACAAGGCCCGCAGGGATTCATTTCCTCTATAGAGGCGGCGACGTTTCTATAGAAGCTCCGATATACCGATCGAGCCACGATAGTTGGCCGATAACCGCTCCGAATCGATCTTCGATGCGGTACGAAGGTGGTAGCCCGTCGAGGGAACACAACGCGACTCTTTCAATCGTGCACACTGATGTGCTTCGTTCTCAAACTCGAAAGATCAACCGAGAACAGTTTAAGCGAACTTGTCCGATTCGTTGACCTACGATATTAACTGATTCGGCCCAACATTGCGATTTTTGTTCGCTCATCGCGCACGAGTATAGAGCCACGTTAAATTCTCCCGCGTACTTTGGCGCTCTATATAAGCCTCGATCGCTGACTTACAGTGGAGAAACTTCGCGTTCGAATTCTTGTTCTCTACTCTTCTCTTCTTCGTTTTCACGGTGTGTGGCGCGCCAGGTATATGGATAGATTGAACGAGGGAACGAGCGAGCTAGAGTGAGAGAGAGAGAGAGAGAGAGAGAGAGAGAGAGAGAGAGAGAGAGAGAGAGAGAGAGAGAGAGAGATGTCGGGGATCGGGGTCTGAGTACACAGAGGGTGGAATCAGAGGTGGAGGTGGCGCACGTACATCGCTAATCCGTCACTAACGAGCCACCCGGCTGATGGGGGCAGCATTGGCGTAACCAGCGCACGCTCTCAATTGCAAAACCTGCTGAAAGGCCTCCAAACTTTCCGCCAACTCTTTCACTTTCGTTCCTATCGGAAATAAGTAAAATTCGCACTTTCTTCCAAAAGTATATTGCCTCTTTCGTTCTTTGACAGCGGAAAACTAAAAAATCATTAATTTTACGAGCATATCGAAATGTTCGAAGTAACGTCATAAGCCCCGTTACTTTTTCAGCCCATTTATTTCCTCTTTAAACCGCGATGGCCAACACTTTCAAGAGTAACGACGAATGTGCGGTCCCCGTGGCTCGACGCCATTGCCACTACCGATCTAAACCAATCCAATCTACACTGCGGGTCCACGCGGGTTGCCCGGGACTCGGGGGTGTCGAGGGCTTGGCAGCCCCTAATTGGCCCCCACAGCCACTATCCGTCCATTCCTTAGCTCGGCTGCTCGACTGACGCAAACCCGAGAGCTTCGTCGTCGTTTCGTCCGCGCGGTACGAGCCGCCGCCGAGGCCGCGGGTTTCAACGGCGCGCTACACCGAGACACTGTGCGGAGGCTCGCGACTCTTAACTAGGGACTCACGAATCAGGGAACAAACGTTGGAAGGGGCTTACGCCAGAGGGCTGCACCCTTAACGAGGAGAGATGGAGGCAGTTTCAGACGAGAGAGAGAGAGAGAGAGAGAGAGAGAGAGAGAGAGAGAGAGAGAGAGAGAGAGAGAGAGGGAGAGAGAGAGAGAGAGAGACGGATCGTGGAGGAATTGAGATGGTGATTTCGCGGACACCCATCTCCATCGAACAAATCAATTTTTTTATAACGGAGACCGCTACGATCCCATCCAAGTCGACATTTACAGCCTATTTTGACCCTTCAGCTCCTCACAGTCGAAGGCGATAAAGGTAGTAATGTTGCGAATTCAATATAATATGAAGTTCTACTTAACGTCTAAAACGGGAACAAATTTTCCTTTTGTCCACTTTTAGGCACCAAGCAGGATGCGATATACTTGAATGCCCCACGTATCCACGCACACACATAGACGCTATTACACATACAGGCATGCATACGTATATACATGCATATATACAACGCCAACGTAGTTTTCAGCACTCGTAAACCGCAACCAAGGCTCGTTCGCAACGGTCACTAATTTGCCTATGTTATAGTGTATGGAAAAATCGGAAAAGATTCATGGATCTTCTATGAACTCTTAACTCAATGATACAATTTTTGGCGTGCCGGAAAAAACATTTTGTTTTAAATATCTTTTTGCGAAAGTCGGATACACATCGGAATATTATCGTAGAACGTTGCATAAATCATATATGTCATTGTTATTGGTTTGAAGAGAAAAATGTACGGCATTTTTCCGTTAAAATAACCGAATGTTCAAAAAAAAGTTATGAAATTTTGAAGGTGTAAATAAGTTATTTTCTTTGCATTTTGAAAAATGCAAATTACGAGAACGGCATAGCCGGCTCCATGAAGAAGGGGGAAATTTGGAAAAATGTATCCGCCTAGAAAGTTATATTCAACAAAATTATTTCTTGTTTTTTTTTCAGTACAAAAGTGATGCATTGCAACGTTAGTCGCAAAAAAAGAAAAGTAAAAAAGAAAAGATTAATAAAAATTGGAAACAGTCGCGGCAAATATGTATGCTTCTATGTAATATCGTACTGTTCTCGAGCCCGACGCGAATACGCTAATTCATCATTCGAACGAACCATCAGTTTGCTTTTCAAAAATCAAGAACCTTGAAAATACTTTGTTTTCTTCACCTGAATATGTTTTTCATGAAGAAGAAACAAACATTTTTCGAAATTGGGTTTTCACTTACCGCAAGCCCAACGATGGGTCACTCGTGTCCGCGGGTGGGGGTAAAAATGTCGAATGACCAAATATAGAACGACAAAGATTTCGAAAGGACAGAATTATGAACTCTCAAAATAACGAAGGTTAAATCATTCGAAATTCTATCTTTCGACTGATATAAAAATCGAATGACTATAAATCGAACGATTATTTATTGGAGAGGTAATTTATTCGAAAACGAATATTCAGATTGTCTGCAATTCGGAACATAAAAATACAGAATCGAAAAATGTAGAACACCCATATCTCCGAAACATAAAATAGCGAGTGCCTAATATGCATAATACCGTCTATGGCGAAAAGTAATATATCGAAACGCAAAATGTCGATGGCCCGAAATGTCGAACGCGGAAAAGTCCAACGGCCAAAATGGCGAACGTGGTGGGGCCCGTCACGATATTTTAGCCTACAGACCGCCAGCGCCATCTCGCAGCTTCACTCTGAGGCGCAAGTAACGTATTGCTCGATTCGCCATTCGGGCCGTTCTACATTTTGACGGGTGGGGGGAAAAATGTCGAACGATCGATATGCCGATGGGCCAAAATGTCGAATTCGAAAATGACGAATGTTCGAATATAGATAGATCAATCTTACTAGAGCCTGTGAAGTCGAAAATAACAATTACGAATATGAACATCTCGGAAGTTGACAATACGTCACTTGCGCCTCAGAGTGAAGCTGCGAGATGGCGCTGGCGGTCTGTAGGCTAAAATATCGTAAGACAGTCATCCCACGTGACGGGCCCCACCACGTTCGCCATTTTGGTCGTTCGACCTTTCGGCGTTCTACATTTCGGGCCATCGACATTTTGCGTTTCGATATATTGCTTTTCGCCATAGACGGTATTACGCATATTAGGCACTCGCTATTTTCTGTTTCGGAGATATGGGTGTTCTACATTTTTCGATTCTGTATTTTTATGTTCCGAATTTCAGACAATCTGAATATTCGTTTTCTAATAAATTACCTTTCCAATAAATAATGGTTCGATTTATAGTCATTCGATTTTTTTATCAGTCGAAAGATAAAATTTCGAATGATTTAACCTTCGTTATTTTGAGAGTTCATAATTCTGTCGTTTCGAAATGTTTGTCGTTCTATATTTGGTCATTCGACATTTTTACCCCCACCCTACAGGCCCATCGATTTGATGTTTTTCGATATTTTATTAAATCTGATTTTTGTTTGTCGCTATATATCAACATCCGAGATGTTCATATTTGTAATTGTTATTTTCGACTTCACAGACTCTAGTAAGATTGATCTATCTATATTCGAACATTCGTCATTTTCGAATTCGACATTTTGGCCCATCGACATATCGATCGTTCGACATTTTCCCTCCCACCCGTGTCCGTTCTGCTGCTGTCAAACAAAATGAAATCAACTGGCGGTGCTTGGGGCTCATGGTACCCCTAACCTAAAGTGCTTTTTCGGCAGAATCCCAGGCCCACACCTGCGAGGGTCTAGTGTACTCACTGTTGAAATATTTCGCACAGCCACTTAGTTCCACATAATTAATTCATAAGAATAATCAAACTATCAGCCTAGTTGAAAATTCATTTCAATATGGAAATTTCATGAATTCGGTTGTCATTGTAAATTCTCGAAGTTGGCAGCAAAAATGATTTTTACGAAATAGCGTTTTACCTTATTGATAGATTAAGAAATATATGCTCAACTCAAAATCGTCGCATTCCGCTGATGAATGTTTGGGAAAAAATGGCATGTCACAGGGCCAAAGATAGACCATGAGTCTATTTTGATGATTTATCATACATTGAGGCGTTAGATCTATATCGCTCGCTGAAAACTGAGAGGCATTTGGGATTTTTTTTGGAATACTAGAGAAGCCGTCAAGCTCCTTTAGTATTGAGGATCTATTTTACATGTGTCGACTCATATGAAGAAAAACAAATTATGAAACAACAAACAAAATGATAACTCAGCCGTGATTACAAAATTCAGGGTGTCTTTTAGAGTCAACGGAATCAGATTTAAAAAATCGAATTGTCGGGGGTCAGGGAAAAAGTCCACCGGATTCACGTGGAATACCTCATATATATTATTTTTAACTTAAAGCGCCGCATCAACCGCCGGATTTATTAGCAATGGAATCTACCGTCTCTTGCACTAGTGTAATTTGAATAGTTGTTTCAAAATATTGAATATAGAGCGATAGTCGTCAGCCGTAAAACCGAAATAATTACTTTTCGCTATCAAGACGACGTCCAAAGTCTATTTGACTAAATATATTTCATGCAATGTGTAATAGTTCTACGAATAGTTGTGCGAGTATATATTTATATAACTTTTTTGATTATGTAAATAAAATGAGATTTCAAGTATCGTGTGGTCTAGGAGTACATCACTTATCTGATTCCTACCCCGCAAAATCATGAATTTGATGTCCACTTGCATAAGAAATTGAGGGTAACGAAGGATTGTGTGAGGAAATTGTAGATAATATTACTTCTTTGGAACCCAATCATGCGAAATACACTTCTGCAAAATTCCTTTTTTAGAACGATCGAATTGCGACGATCTATATCTTATATAAAATTACAGAAATTTAATATTTTTCAACCTGAGAGTTGAGTTTTGAAGAGGACAATATCGTTCGTCGAGCTTTTATCTTAACCATGCACGCCAAGTCGTTGCACAGCATTCTCCTTGTACCTGTGTGATACAAACGTTGTACTGTTATATAATGGTGATATTAATGTTATGTTATAATAGTCGTATGATTTATTTAAATGAACATAAAATATTTGGAAATATATTATTCCTAAGGTTTAACAATTTTGTGTACAACGTTTCTAGTAAACAGGCTTCGATAGTTAAGGAAAAAGTTATTTCACTTTTTTTGTATATTTGAGTAATTGAAAAAATATTATAAAAGTAATATATTGCTTGAATTAAAAAAAAAATTGTAGGGTAAATCAGAATTTTATTATAAGGTAAAGCAAGCAATAATGTTTTCGAGGAGATCTTTTTATTAGTTCGGCATTCTTTTTTTTACCTTTTAAAAAATTTTGAAAGCGGTTCCGTATTTTTTTGGAAGGGGAAAAAATCCTTATTTCCTTTAGCTTCAGTCCAAACAGAAGTGAATTTCAAATTTGTTTGAAGAAACTGTAAGTCTATACTTTCAAATCCATATTCAACAGGGATAAGTATTTCAAGATACTTGAACTCGTAGACCTGGCGAATGGCATGCGTAACATGCATAGTTTTCAAAATTTTTATCATTTTTATAATCTTAAAAATCCGTTTTTGTATACTGTGTTGAACTAATAAAAGAACATTTATGTAAGCGAAATAATTCGCTTACATAAACATTATCGCCTTCTGTAAAACATCTTGGTTACTGTGAACTAGGAATTCATTCGAAGTCATAATACTTTACGTTAAACACAACCGTAAGACAAACATGAAGAATTCTCTTACATCGAACACAGGTGGTGAAAAATGCATCTTTTTAGGTGCTGAATAACGAGAAATGTATTTTTATTCGATTGTTTCAAGGACATGGGTCACACATCAGGCCGAATTCTATGGCAAAGTTTTCTCCCAGACGCATCACGTTTCGAGCAAACGAAAAGAAAGCCTTTGTTCGGCGTTCGAAAGAGCGAAAGATGTATATCCATGGAAATATAGTATTTTTTGCCACCGGTTGATGTGAGAAAAATCGACTGGTTTCTTTATATCTAGAAGTTTGAGATTTTCGACGTCACCGATCGCTGAAGAAAATCCGTTTTTCGGCTGCGCAGTCTTTGAAGATATAAAATGTTGATTGTTTCTGATTAAAAGGCAAAAATATGAATTTGCTTCACATTAACTAAAAACAATCGACATCTTATATATTCAGAGGCTGCGAAGCGAAAAGCTTGGATTTCTTGCAATGATCGGAGATAAATATGTATTTTCCTACGGATATACATTTTTCATTGCCTTCAGTTGATGTGAGAACCGTTCATGAATTGGCACCTGTATACGGAAAAATATACGTTGTTCAATGTCTCGATCGCCGCGAAGAAATCCATGTTTTTTGGCAAAAGAGAAATTTTGCTCTCTCTTTTCTTTTCTACAAGATACCAGCCATTTGAAAAAATACTGGACATCTCCAAATCAGCTATCTCCTAGCTAGCACCTTGAGAAACCCTCATATTTTTTTCCGTTCGATGCTCGAAGCGCTCAGAATTTTTTATTGCGAACGAACGCGTACGTTCGATGCAACGCAAAATGATATTTGCGTCTCGCGATATCTAAAGTTATTTATTCCGTAATCGAGCCATTGACGATCGTAATCGAGCTATTGAGCCAATCGACTGTATTTGACGTCGGAATATCTGCAGATTGTATTTAGCCGTTGCGCTTGATGCAAGGTTATTTTTAGCGATATCTATGGGTATTCGTTTTTCATTGTGCTTAAACATTTTAGCGATATCTATGGGTATACGTTTTCCATTGTGCTTAAACAATGAAACGTTTACGTGTTGTTGAGGAATCGGCTTCGATTCGGCCAATGAAATTTCCAAAGTCGTGATGGAAAAAAAGGGTTTTTCTGTTACGTTTCGATCCTTGGTCCGGATCCTCTTCAGAATTTTATTTGTTCTATAAATTATGAGATACAGATTCTATAGACAGAGTTTATAGACTTTGTATAAATGTACTTTGTATTATGAATTAGTTGTAAATGTGTTATAATGATTTGTGTAAATTATGTGTTAGTTTTTTTCCTTAATTTTAATCATGGTGATATTGTATGAGTAATTATTTGCAATATGTTAATTTATTCTTATTGTTGAGTAACAAGGGCGGTGTGTGAGAGTGTGATGTTATCTATTGTAGATTTTTTGGTTAAGAATTATATTAAGTGACGAACCTGAATATTGTCGATATTTCCAGTTTTCTTTGGTTTGTGCTTGGAAGATGATTAGACAACTCTTCGGAAACATCACCCCAGCAGCTTTCAAAAATTGGAAACGCGACGCCGCAACGAAGACTCGCCTAAAACAACAACTTGGTTTCTTACTAAAATGTAGACAGGAAGGTTTGATACCGAAACACATTTATTCCAAAAACTTCAATATTCAAATTTCAGGAAACAAAAGAAAACTTAAACTAAACAAAGTAACACACAAAATTCACAAATCATTATTAAATTTCGAAATTGACGATTTCAATTTTCGAATTAAAATACTAAACCAAAAAATAGAAAGAAAAACACCGAAATAATCAACAAAACTCAAAACGCTATAAAAGAAAATCTTTTCTCATTTGAAAAAACAAAATTAAATAGATTCATAGATCATTACTCATGTATGAAAAACAAAAAAAAACTCCAAAATCTTAGATTTCAACGAACCACGAATATACATCAACACATTTTCCATCATGATGAATTTTTAAGAACAATAGCCTCACAAATACATCTCAACCAAAATAATACACATTACCAGAATCATCAAAACAGAAATCAACCAACACAAAACTACAGCTTCTTAAACTCAATTTTCACTAACAAGCAACATGACGCAAATAATAGCTCTTTTACCGATCCTCTGAATAATATTAATTCAACAATTACACAAAACAACACAAAAGAATGGCTTATAAATCTCTCCAATACTGATATTCCATCACACATTTCCACATTCTTATCTCTTGGTGAAAAATTTTGTTTTCCTTATCTCAAACCTTCAAACATAAAAACGTACATCCACAATTCTATCTCAGAACTTGAATCCAAACTAGAATTTCTACTCGACAAACCTAGACAAAATGAAATTAGAAAAGAATTCACTAAAATCATAGACAAAATAAATATACCAACATCATTCTCCAACACCATTAAAATTATAAATCACATTTCCTCGTTCCTTAAAAACAATCCACAACTTTTAATTACACGAGCTGATAAAGGAAATGCAACAGTCATTTTAAACAAATCAGATTACATTACAAAAACATACAATTTACTCGCAGATTCCTCAACTTACAAACTAACAAATAAAAATCGTATCAATATCCTACAAAAAGGCATAAACAATATTCTCTCCAGATGGAAAATCTTAAAAATCATCGACGCATCAAAATTCAAATACCTAAAAGCAGAAAATTGCAACTTAGCTCGTCTCTACTGCCTTCCAAAAATTCACAAAAAAAACTTTCCACTTCGTCCAATAGTATCATCGATCAATAGCCCAACACATAAATTAGCTGAATTCATCCAATCAAAATTATCTAAACTGATAAACACAACAAACTCACACGTCAAAGACAGCTTTTACTTAAAACAATCAGTCTCAAATATCTCAATTCCACTCAACTACAAACTTGTCTCTTTCGATGTCGTATCCCTCTACACCAACATTCCACTACAACTAGTCATTCAAAGTCTTCAAAGTCTTCGGAAAAAAGATCAAATCTATTTTCCGAAACGTTTCCACTAAACGAAATAACTAGTCATAGAATATATCATGTTCTCAACTTACTTGACATGGCAAAACAAAATTTATCAAAAAAATTTCTGGATTACCAATGGGTTTACCTCTTGCTCCGATACTATCTACCATTGTTATGATTGATTTAGAAACAAATTGTTTGGAAAAATTAAAATTTTCATTGCCTCTATACAAAAGATATGTCGATGACATTATTATTGCACTGCCAACAGACAAAATTGAATCCACCATCAATATTTTCAACTCATATAATTCAAAATTACAATTTACATCAGAAATAGAAGAAAATAATAAAATTCCTCTTCTCGATATACTCCTAATCTGCAATTAAAATTCAATCATCACAAATTATTACAGAAAACCTACTTGGTCTGGCAGATTTATGAACTTCTTTTCACACCATCCACTTTCCCAAAAAAAGCCATAATTGACATGTTAGTTGACAGAGCAATAAAACCATCTCATCCATCTTTTCACAAAAAAAAACTTCAACTTATTAGGAACACGATGACAAAAAATTGTTATCCGATCTCTTTCACAGAAAAAATAATAAAACAAAGACTTTCTACTATCAACAATCAAAATAAAAAAAAATGTTTAAATAAAAACTTTGATTCCTCTAGACTAATAAATCTACCATACAGAAAAAACATCCATCGACAACTAATACGTCTTTTCCAACAATATAATATAACATTAGTCACAAACAATAAACACAACACTTTATCAATCACAGGCTCCACACAGTAGAGCCTGTGCTCCAGCTCCAGCTCCAAAGCTAACATAGTGTACAAAATTGATTGTAATGATTGCAGTTCTACATATATAGGCCAAACAAAAAGATAGCTAAAAAACAGAATCAATGAACACAAAAATAGCCTAAATCACACAACCGCAATACACACAGCTCTAGCACAGCACGCAATAGAACAAAAAAACGATTTCAAATTTGATGATGTTAAAGTTTTAAACAACAAAAAATGGCTCAAAAAAAGATTGATCCTAAAAATGATTCAAGTCAAAGCGCATCCTAATGCCATAAATTTCAGAACAGACATAAATAAGCTAAGCTCGATATACAATTCAATAATATAATCATAATAATATTTTATAACCATAATTATACACATCAATTTTAAAACTCGTGACCCAATTTTCAAACACGTGACATTACACATTAACTTCAAAACTCCTGACACGACACAGGAATTTTAAAAACTCTTAACATTACACAGGTACTTTTAAACTCTTGACACGGCATTGCCAAAAGGATCATTCTCCCTCTCTCCAGAAAAATTAATTTCGCCACTTCGTATTTGTCGAGCTCTCAGAAACGTCACTACTCGACATGTAGAACAGATAAAATTTTCTAGTTTTTCTTCCTTGTGCTCGCGGAGATATAGTTATTTTTATTTCAATTGGTAAATATCGCTTTCACACGACACTTCATTAATAAAAAGAAAAAATTTTCATAAATCGAACTAAAGATTCTTTTACAATACTAAATCTTCACAGATAATAGAAATCGCCAAAAAACGATTAAGTCTTTCAATCGATTGAAATAACGGTTCCGAATCAATCCTCCGATTCACCTTCACGAGATAGTATTTTACCAACATTAATACTGTCTATTCTAATCATCTTCCAAGCACAAACCAAAGAAAACTGGAAATATCGACAATATTCAAGTTCGTCACTTAACATAATTCTTAACCAAAAAATCTATAATAGATAACATGACACTCTCACACACCACCCTTGTTACTCAACAATAAGAATAAATTAACATATTACTAATAATTACTCATACAATATCACCATGATTAAAATTAAGGAAAAAAACTAACACATAATTTATACAAATAATTCCAACACATTTACAACTTATTCATAACACAAAGTACAATTATACAAAATCTGTAAACTCTATCTATAGAATCTGTATCTCATGATTTATAGAACAAATACAATTCTGAAGAGGATCCGAACCAAGGATCGAAACGTAACACAAAAACCCTTTTTATCCATCACAACCTTGGAAATTTCATTGGCCGAATCGAAGCCGATTCCTCAACAACACGTATGATCAACACGGCCGCACACTACTCGTACTAATGAAAAGTTTACTTTTATTGCTTACACACAATACCTGAAAATGAGTTCCAGTTTCTGAAACAGTACCTGAAAGAGGCTTTTCATACTCGAAAATACATATATTTTTTTACCTATGTTCAATGCAAGACGATTCCATGTTTTAACCGCTTTATTTTTCCCGTGTAAAGTATGAGCGCGATGTACTGCATGCCGTTGTATTCCCAATGGCGAAGAATTTTTTGTGGTTTGAATATGAGACACGAAGCGCCTTTGTCAAATTGATTTTTGGCGCTAAAAGGGGCCATTTGTTTCACGCTTAGAAACGCAAGAACCATAACCAGCGGTTAGAGCTGTCAAAACGCCTCACTCTGTAACATATTATTGGGCGTACAATTAAGTTTCAAAGGGTTTTTTGTTTTTTAAGAATTGAAGAAATCTTTAATTTCTGCCTAACCAACAATTACTATCCAAACATCTAGAAGGTTGGTACGTGTATCTTTTTACGTAAACCGGGTAAGCCTGCAAATGAACCACCATCATACAGACCAAAAACCTTGCTCAACACGATGGGCAAATGGTTTGAACGAATAATTAAAAACACAATGGACACTTGTTTCAAGATCCTACCAGATTCTCAACTCGGATTCCGACCAGGTCTTGGAACAAGCAGTCAATAAACCAAAACGATACATCATATCCAAAAATGAATATAAACGAAGGCAAAACATGTTCGTTGTATCACTAGATCTTTCCAAAGCATTCGACTCTATCAACCATAAAGCCTAGTACACAATATAAATCAACCTAGTACACACATTAATAGGAAAAGACATATATTTGGGAATAATAAAAATGCTAGAGAAAAAGGCAAATTTTGAAACAAAATCTGCAATGCAGTGGATCAACTGGATGGAGTTCCACAAGGCTCCGTGCTTGGACCAATAATATTCAATCTTCACATCTCTGACATCCCACAGCAGATCTAAACTCTCAGTATGCTGACGATATTATGATAATAAATATCGGACATACCCCACATCGACAATATCGACGTGCGGAACAACGCAGCATCAGCATCGTAGACCCACTCACCAAGAAACATTGAGAAAATTAACCCCTCAAGAAAACTTCTTTATCTTGGAATTACGGTCACAAGAACCCTCAAAATAACCTCGCATTCTGACATAAGACTCGGAATTACCAAATTCGTAGTAAACTGTCTTCGAGGAATCATCGGGCGTTATAGGAAAGTAGACGCATGCGTAAAATGGAGAATAATCAGAGCATGTGTTCTGGACATCACTGGACGATGGCACTGGCCGTTTACTCCCACTGTACAATAAAACATCCCTACGCAGAATGAAGATTTGCTACAAAAAATCATTAAAACAAGCTGCCGGGGTACCGGTATCCTTTCCAACCGCTGACCTGTGGCTGATGACGGGCCAGAAATCGTTTCTCGAAAGAGTATGCCAAATACATTAGAATATACTCGACAAACTCCAGAATCACGCATGTCCTTATTTACAAGGACTTACATCAGAAGATCGAAGACCTGCGACACCGCTTGCGCAAAAATGAATATTTTGTGCCCAGTCCTATCTCGCCCCCCATAAATCATCCATTAATACCCATTCTCATTCACCGCACCTCAACACTAGCATTAAATACCAAAAAGATGCTGAAAAACAAAAATTAGAACCGCAGTCGCAAAACAAAATAAAAATAGAAGATAATGGATATAAATAAACAACTTCTATCCCATAAGTGTGTAGAGACCCTAGGGGCAATTATCTCAAACTATATATATATATATATATATGGTTAGGTTATATATATATAACCTAATTAGAACAATAAATTAACTAAGAAGAAAAAACAGGATTTTTTTGTGAACATTAGTGCTTTACTGTGCAAAAATGGTAAATTGCTTGTTGAGTCGCTCCCAATAATTCCGCAAGTTCTTTTTGCGTTTGACACGAGTCTTCGTTGAATGATGCCTCCAATTCTGCATCTCAAAACGTTTGTGGCCTTCCTTCACGTTTCTTATCCTCTGTGTCAAAATCACCCCTTTTGAACCGTCTAACTAGTAGGTACTCACTAGTTGAGATTGATAGAGCAAGTCGATTAGCTTCAGCTGCTTTTTTCAAATGGAAACAGAAAAGAAAAACTTCCCGCGAATTGCGTTTCGTTGGCACAAAAGTCGACATGTTTGGAGTTACAAAAAACTATTTCGTTTACACTTTCACAAAATGCGACGTACTGAAAACTAAGGCCTAATGATAACGCTTTAACATCAAGGTGGTTAGGTTATGGTCCGATGCGATTTAATACTAGTAACGCCCTCTCTTGTAAATTCTTTAAAGCTTACTTGTACCCCCAATATATTTTATGTGTATAGCAGGCAAGATAGCAGTCAGCTGTCGAGCTGCGCGAGACGAGTGTTAAATGCAGGGAGGCTGGAGAGCTAGAGGGAACGATCCTGCGCCCCTGCGGACCGAAGCCAGGAACGCTACCAACGGGATCATCCCATCGCTTGTAGAATATGCACTTTCTGGTACTGACGATTCGCGGCCGGATGGTTGATTGGCTTGCTTTTGGGGATAATGCTTTATCGCTTGATGAAACTATGAGAATTAATATAATAATACGAATATAAATATATTTCCGCTTACTTTTATTAATTATATTTTATTTGGCGTAAGGACGGGTGTGAGTAAAGCGTAAACAATTTTTTAGAAGGTAAATAAGTTGTAATTTGTATTCATAATTATATTTAAATTAACGTATAAACTAAAAAAATAAGCGATCAGGGTGCGCGATACATTTTTTTTGTATACATTGATAACGCAGAGAATCAAGAGCTAAATAAGCATTGAAATCATCTAAAAGCCTCACGCGTTCCGTCGGGTGACGTCACGCGCGAGTCGTGCTCACATTGCTTTTTCCCTTGAAGCCTTCGTTTCGGCTTGGCCGCACATGAACGAGCTCCGCGTCCATGTATTGGTGTAGCTGCCGAAAGAGCGGTCGGGAAACTTCGGCGAGCTCGGCTCTTTCCGAAGATGTCCGAGCGTCGCTCGCTCGCGGACACGGGCTACTATGATTGTGTGATGGGCGCGTAAGAGACCAGAGAGGGGGTAACTTTTGCGCGCGATCTCGCTGCACTGTTTGCTGGGATGCGTATTCGATCCTCTTCCATCCCTCTTACACGACATCGATACTCAGCTTACTTCTCGAGGTCTTAGAGATGGTGACGGCATCCCTGTTTGACTACATTTTTGTAGCCACTTTGAAATGCACAGATCGGCCTCCTCCCACTCTAGCCTCCATGCTTAATCGCGTCGCTCTTCGCGCTGTTAACCGATTTGTTAATCAACTCACAAAAGGGCGTAAGTACAATGTCTACGACATGACGGATTGGATTCATTCGATACAACTAAGCCGCGATTGTCGACCCATTTTTTGGGGGAAAAAAATCGCTCGAAAATTATGAGATCTCGGGATTGAGTGGACGGATCGAAAAATAATCTGAACCGAACGGCAGGGACAAATCACATTACACTTGTCAAATGTCGTGAGACTTTCGATTTGTCGATGCGGTTTCACGTGTCATCGATTCAAAGTTAAAAAATGACAGAAAATATTAAATCCGAGTGCATCAAGATACGCGATGTATTTGTTAGTTGGGTTGATCAGTGGGGTTTCCTTCAGTGGGGTCGAAATCAGTATCGAAACGTTTTCTTTTTATTACTTGGCCTCAAGACGCTGCCGTGTCTTTTGATACGTAATTCATAATGCTGCATAAATGTCGTGAGTAAGTTACGGTATCGTAACTATAGCTTAAAAAAATTAAAATATTCAAGAACACCTTTTTTAACACTCATTTCTGGTGGTAAAATATGAAAAGATTGATAATAAAATGGCAATGAATAATAATTATTTTTCTCGTGATGATATGTTTCGTTGAAATATCCACGGACTCGGTAGATTTAAACCCAATAAAAAGCGGAGCTGGAAATACTTGAACTGGCTCAGACAGGAGTATAAGGTTTTTTTCGTAGGAGTATGATATTTTACGTTGTCAGATTTGCCTTGCCAGTGCTGCTGGTAAAGCAGAGGAAGAGGAGGAGCAGAAAAGATGAATCGGGTGACATTTTGAGGCCAACAGTAGGACTTGTAGCATCAAGGGTAGCCTCAAGGGAGACTTAGATTAGAGTCAAAGGTGTTCAAAGTAGGCTAAACTTTTTGACTCGGGGAATTTGTTTTTGTTTTCCAAAATGCTCGCTTTCGCCCAAGATAAATTCGTTCCGACGCGTTTAATTTTTTATCCACCCATCGGAGCAACGAAGAAAAAAAAATATAATCACGTTTGAAGAAGCTTTTAGCTCGTGTGGCAACTTCCTGACCGGTATTTTCATTAAATTCTTTCGAGGTCGAGGGTCGCCTCTGGTAGAGAGAAAACTCGGGATAAAAGTCTCGAGTTTGGCCGAGAGGCGAGCATAAATCTAACGACACCCGGTTCTCGAGAGTCTTTGCCGACTACGCGTGAATACCTATCTGGTAGCAATGGTAGCACCAGCGGCAATGGTAGCGGGGTTCAAATAATTACTTGCATGTATGTCGCCCGATAATTCGAGAAAAACGAGAACTTCTAGGGACTCATTTATTCGACTGTAGCTGTCGAAAAAAAGAGGACGCGCAAGTGTGGAATGAAAAAGTAGTTCGAAGACGGCGCAAAAGTTCCTGCGGTTAAAACGCGGTTGGCCACATGCTTTCGTCACACCCGGAAGATGCAAGGAACGGCCGAAAATGACGTACGAAGGGTTGTTTGTGTGAGGTTGTATGCGATCGTGGGGTTTTCGTATCGCCCTGCGATCTATAATTCGAATGATTGGCTCTTTATTGCCGCTCTACCAGCCGCGCAAGGAAACCGAGTGAAAAAGAAGTAGGTAGGTCTGAAAAGGTGCTTCGACAAACGTGACGGTTATCCTCGCGAATATAGGCACACAGGTAAGACGGCGGGTGAGGGAGAGCTTCTCGTGTCTCGGCAAGTACGGTGGAACGGCGATGAATAATTGAGTGCTGATAAGTATAGATATCTGTCTACATTTAGCCTCGCGGTTCTCTTCAACGGGGAAAAGCACGCGACCATTTCTTGCACGAAGAAGTACGTACTTCTCGTACGTGTATTGAGGACAGCGGAAATTCGTACGTGTGTTTGAGCACAGCGGAAAAAGCCTCCCTCGCGCGTTAGTCTCCGCGGTGACTCACTTACCGCGATCTTGCTTACTTACTTGGCCTGTAGGGCGGACGTAAACTCTCCATGGCTGGCTTATCGATACCTCGTTTCCCCCATCGGACAGCCCAACGCGGATATTCGCCAGATGCGAAAACATTCGAACGTTACTATGATCCTCGTACAACTCGTTAGGGCGTCACTGAGACGCGTCTTTTAGATCAAAATATAATATATTGTATTCCAATTAGGTATGGAATTCAATGAGGGACCATGCATTGACCTCAAATCTCTGCCTGATTATAATTATATTTATTATTCAATCGGCGTACAGGCAAACTTTAACGGGCAGGTTTCGCGAATTCACCACTATCCTTCTTTATAAAGACTTCCAAAACATATTTCTCGATTTACATAACATGGAGTGAATTATGCCGCGCTTTGGCTTATACATTTTCGTGTTTATATTCCCCAAACATACATATTTCGAAACTTTCCCTTTTTTCCGTAAAAAATATTACCACTATATTTCCCGTTTTATTGTAACTCGTAACGTATTATGCCACACTTCAGCTGATCAAATCTTATTTTATATTATATTAACATTCATTTTTCCATCCCGTCGCATTTTATTCTCACTCGGACAAACTTGCGACAATTAATTTTCTTTTAGCACATTTACGTAATGTTTCTTCGTGTTATTTTCTGTCATTACCGCTCGATCGGAGATGAGCACAACTCCCTCACACCAGGTACTCACGCACAGTCCCTCAGTCCCTTTTTCTTCTCTGTTCCTCTGATTTCGATGATCCACTTTTCGGATTGGCCTCGGTTTAGAGGGGATACAGTGGACACGATTCATCCGTGGATGACACCCGGTCCTGGCAAGGTGAGATCCGGACCAATACTGGAAAACGGGAGTTAGGCGCACCAATGGAGGTGCTTTCTCCGAATGGACTGTCTCGTAGCCTCGCCGTCGTGTGGGTTTCCTCCGGTATGTCTACCCGTCCGTTGGAATGGTCCTCGGGATTTCTTGTATATCTTGGGCGTGGGAAGTTGGACACACCAGGAGTGGTGCTATTCCCTTTTGTATTCGCAACTGCGTGCTTTCACAATAATTTCGGCACAAGCCTTATGCGAACTCGGTGCCTTGAATATATTTTTGATTATATATTATTAATCAGTACGGTTCGTAGTTTGATACGTTAACGGATTTTTGACGAGTGCCTTCTCCACATGCCTCCTGCTCTCATATCTCCTCCGGGGTCTCCTCCATCCCCTCCTCCCTTGTACTCACGCACGGACGTTGGCGCGACCTGCCATTCCTAACGTCTAACCACCATTATAATAGATCGATATCCACTTCCACATCGATGTAAGTATCTATCTATTACAATATGTATAGGGGGAAGTCCCCCAGTGGCGGACACCTAAGCTTTTCGGGCAATAAAAAAACTGCTTCGAGAAATGTAAATTTTTATTTGTAATAATTACGTCAACAATGTTTAAAACCAAAGTAAATTAACAAACATGCAACCTCTGCATAAACACAATTGAAAACTTCATCCAAACTTTGGTACAAAAAATTGCCGTTACTCCAAGTGGCACCTAGTACCGGACAGACTTAACTTCGAGCCCCCAGCGCCGGACATCTTCAGAACATTCTACACCAATCGCATATGTAAGTTTTCGAACATTTAGGGACGTCTGCAAATTCTTCATAAACCCATCCACGGCAGCTGGCGCACTGCATCTAGGCTTTTTCGTGGTCCTCCAGGCACCCTACGTAAGTAGTTTTTATATTCGATATTTGCGTTATTGGTTACTTTTTCTTCGCTTTAGCTACACCTTTTCCTTTTGCCTTTACGCCTTTGGTTTTTTTTCCATTTTCTTCTATCGCTGTTTTAAACTTCTTTCCAACTCCTTTCTGTTTGTCCTTAACATTCTTTTTATTTTCTTTTTTTCGACAACAATTTTGCACGGTGATAAAGTCAGAATTTCATATATTTTGGTTTTTCTCTCCCTAGCAACTAATCGTTTTTTTTGCAGCATCTGGCAATGGTGACAAATTATGGAGAATCTGTAGAAGACCTGAAGCAAAGCTAGTCCACTGTTCAATAACGATGTGTTGTCATGTAGAGTGCTTTTCGGAACGTCGTAGCGCAGCGAAGCTTCTCTCAAACTCAGTTAGCAATCATTTTTGTTCCATTCCCCTTTCATTTTCTTCTGTTCCAGTTTGATTTCGCTGCGTTGTTCTATCCTGAAAAACAACGTACAACAGTTATAATTAAAAGTATAAATGCTTAGGAGAAAAGAACAGCATGTTTACTGTCCGGCGTTAAGGGACCACTTTGTGTCCGGTACCAGGGGACAGAGAATCCCCAAAATTGCGTGTTTTATACCAAAACCCCTTGGGAAAGGATGAAAAACTTTCACAAACTTCGGATATTTATGGAACACGACGTATAATAAACATAGACATAAATACTCAAACACAGAAACTTGGCAGTAACACTTACCTCCATCTTACCCGACGCAGTGTATTCCCGCCAAACGCAGCAATCAATCGCTCGCACCTTGGCCTTGCGCGTCAGTGGCAAACCGCGTCCCGCGATTGTGTAACGATACGCTCCCCCGCGCCCCTTTCATGGGTTTATCACGCAAACGCGCTGCGATATTGTCGTGATAGCACGAGTGTTCGACGCTAGGTGCCGCCCGGCGTTACGGGACTTCCCCCCTAGATGTGAAGAAGAAGAAGAGACGGGCCAAGTTTCTAATACGGTAACTCACTCGATGCACTTGAGGTAGAATGAATAGAGAACGCGGAGAGCAGAAGGTGGCGCGAGCATGGCAGCTAAATGAAAAGGTTTTCGAAGGAACTGAGAGGCCCGACCGATTCCGTTCCGATTCAATTATTCTCCAATAGTTTATTCCACCTTCCCCGAAAGTACCGATCATTTTGTTTCGGAATCAAGTATCGATCATCTAGGGCGAAATAATATGCGTGCGAAAGATGAAATTGAAAGGGTCGAATTAATTTTTTTCAAAAGTTACAGTCGGACGAGTACTTGCAATTAAAAAGCACTCTCCCAGTTGGGCGGCTGTGAGTAAGGGCAGATCGCGTATACGGCCGCGTTCCAACTCGATGAACGACGAGTAGTTATGCGTTACCGATGATGTCTTTCACACGGACTCGATCCTCATCCACTGGGCGCAGCGCGCCAACTCTGCTGTGCGGTCGGGCGAGAGAATGAAATTGAAAAAAAAAACGAAGAAAAAAAGCGGGTCAACAAACTCGTCGCTTCTCTCTTTTGTACATTGGCGAATCTATTTATTGTTTATCTTGATTAGAGACGCGCGATGCATCAATTAACCTCATACATATATAGAGTGCCACGTGCCGCACTGCCTGAATATTCCGGATATATCAGACGTTCGCTAAAAGCTAAAAGCTTTCCCATATTTCATTAGTCCTCGCCCTCTGCAATGCATATACACGTGTGCGTTCGCGCCACATCGACAGCTCTCACCACTTTCACCAACAGAGGCTAGTGTGCGGGTAGTCGAGAGTATCCAACACCGGCTCTTCCAACCTTCATCGATCTCCGGGCGCATATAATTTAATCAAGTCAACGAGAGCCGAGAAAAAGGAGGCGAACCGCCGTCCATCCTTTGATTTGTCGTACACAACAACGATCGGGGCACACAGCTATCCAAAGCATTGACGAGCTTTGTGATGACGCGTGATGAACCTCACAGGCGTTTGAGGCATTGACGTGAACGAAATGATCGTTGAAAAACCGACAGGTATCGAGCTGTATGAAGTTAGTATCGAGTTATGAAGTCCTATTACTCTATGCCCTAGGCCGCTTCCATCGGGCGCCCCCGGATGTTGTAATCGTGCAGGCAAGAGGAAGACGCTAGGAATCTTGGTGTATCTACGGATAATGCAACGTTGCGGCACAAAAATATTATTTCTTTCCCAGATCAAAATGTCATTCAATTAAGATTAAATTATTATTGATAGGCGTTTGAAGTAATATAGTTGCGAGGGGGCTTAGGAGGGACTCGTATCGAGGAGCAATCCTAACGATTGTCCCGACACACAATAGAAACGGTACCTATATAATGAGCGATGGAAAGACAAAAATCAGGTTATCGAAAGGTGGATCAAGCAACAAATACCTTTCACACAGATTGTCTTTGCCACTTGGAACAATTTCTCGCATCCCATAATGAACGAGAATCGCGAGCGTCGACTGATGGACGCATCCGTGCAAATATATCTAAATCGAGAAACGTTGAAACGACCACGGACTCTTCTTCGAAGCGTGCACCATGGACTATTTCATTGCTGGACTATTGTTTTTCGTTACTTTCTTGATTATATCACCGTCGCTTGATCAAGAAAAGTGAATAAACTTCGTCGCCGGGTCCAATGTCCTTTTTTTGAATTCTCGTGCATAATCATTTGTTTCCACTCGCGCACCTCCCGTCGATTCTCTTTCCTAGCGATAAGAGCGAAACGGAGCAAAGGTTCGAGAGACCAGTGGGATCGGAAATATCGCCCAGCTCAACCGTAGAGCTGGCGCGGCCGACTTTACCCGCGCGCATACAATTATCTTATACATATATACGTAGTTGGATGGGTACACGGATGTCCGGAGAACGGGAAAAATTCGGTTCGTCCGACGGTCAAAGGTTCGGTGCGCGGAGAGGGACGTTCGTAAATCGGGTGAAAAGAGAGAGGGGGAGGAAGAGAAAGAGAGCTTGCAACGTCAGTGGATATAGAGGAAACTACCGATCGAACGAGAAAACGCAAACACGAGGACGGGATTAAAGGGGTCGTCGTCGTCATCGTCGTCGTCGACCTCCTCCTCCTCCTCCTCCTCCTCCTCCTCGTCCTTAATTATGCATCGAGAAGGATCGTTGATACATGGACGGTTAACCCTATCGTTTTCTCCTTCTACCCCCTTATCCTCCCTCTCGATATACGCTTTCAGCGTGCGTATGATCGTTGCCGATCGATTCCAAGCTACGAGTCAAGCTGGCTTTCGGTCCGAACTTGTGAAAAAACGAACGGCGAAACGTCCTCGTATTTTTATTTTTTTTTCCTTTTTTTTTCAAATAGTACAAACGTTGGCCGTACAACGCGCGCCTTGTATGTGGGTGCTCCCCAACTACGAGTGCCCAAAGCACACGTAACCGTGCAGCAGCAGCATTGGCGATCTTTCCCCGTCCGTTGGCATTCACCGTGTTTTCGCAACCGATCACCCTCTTTCCGAAGCAACCACCACGAGAGGCGCATACAGAGGCTACGCATTTGAGTCTAGAGCTCCGCGGATCGAGTCTCTTGAATCGGATATTTAATTGGAGGACGTTCTTCAAACGCGTACTATTTATCCAACATTGTACACAGAGGGAAAAAACTAAGGAAAAATACGTATCAGTAATGTAAAACGTTCCGTAACAACTTTGATACGGTCAATGTTCTATTCCATCTAGCCTATCTTGTATAAAATAACATTATCTATCTTGAGGGAGGAACAAAGTCCCGTCACCGAGTTATACAAAAAACCTGTCGATGAACAAAATTCTCGTTCACGAGCGAACCCGAGCAATTTTTAAGGCGTTACACTCAGCTTGTGGCCGGGAATAAGCGGAATTTTAGTGAATTTATGCTGGAAAAACGTATGCAGGTTTTCAAATTTAATTCTTTTTTGTTTTTTTTTGCACCAAAGAGTATGGTTTTAGGTATCTCTTACAAATTTTGTATTGAAAAATATTGATAAATGTCGTAGATAGAAAGGTTTGTGCAGAGCGCTGTTTGAAAAATCGTCCTTCGGAAAATAATCCTTCGAAATAAAACAAATCAAGCGCATTAGGGTTTTTGCATGAATTATGAAGTTATAAGTTTAGTTGTTTTTTGTGTGAAAAAACCTCTGCATCATTCCAATAAGTTATCATTGGTGAGGTTTTCGTACATCGGCTCGATGGATAGTATAGAGAGGACCACTGTTTACAGGGCGCAACTGCTCCGTTGTAAGTTGGGGACGAGGGTCCAAAGTGGGCACTCTGAGGGAACATTAAAAAAAGCAGTTATAAAATGTCATATTCAAACAATTTGTTTGCTATCGGATGCTAAATTTATCGTAGTTAATAGTACATTCATACATTTTCAGTAAATCTTTAAAATACAAATAGTGAAACAAATTTAAAAACTTGAAGCAATGCCCGCTTTCCCCAGGGGGGTAGCCTACAGCGAGCACGGCTTCTGGGCAAAGCGGGCACGGTTGAGGGTGAAGCGAGCGGCCTGTTTTTTTTCCTAAGATTAGGCATAAATAACAAGAAAATAGGGAATCATAGGGGGGGACTATGAACATACCCACATATTTTATTGCAGATAAATCATTGTTATTATCATAAGAGAACAAAAACTTAACGTGTCTTCTTAACAGTCAGTAAACTTAAATTTTTTAGCAATCATCACAGTAAAGTGGTCCAACACCAGGGTAAGCAGTGCATGCATCATGAGCCCACATTTGACAGTCATTGCATTGAATCTAGTCTTCGGTGGGAGGATCTATATATGGTTCATTGCATATAATGCCCACGTAATTTTCCTCGTCTGTAGTGTGATTCTTTTTTTACCTTCTTGGCTTTTACTTAGTTTTCAAATCCCTCTTAAGGCTCTGATCCCAAGAAGTTTGTTGGGTCTTCCTTTTATATTTATTTATCACCTGAAAATAATAGTGGATATTGTTATAAGAAGGTACCACTTGCAAACATGTTAAGAAAAAAAAAATTGTTGCGATAAATAATAGCATTTTGGTGAGTTCCTACATAGATAAATAAATGGGAAAATTATAAAATTAAAGTCACATAGTCATCTTCTATCTTCTATTATCATGTCAATTTCACATTGTCATCTGCCATTGGAGCATAGCGGGCACGTGCTCGATTACCTACAATAGAGATTTAAAAAATAGGGACATTATTTAAATAAAGTATCAACTTAATTTTCAATAGCCATCTGTTATACTGGGCATATAGCGGGCACGTGCTCACTTTGCCCTGCCTGCTTTGCCCTTTTGCGCCACTTGGCATTTTCATCAATCCCGACTGAAACATCTTTGGAATGCATTCAAGCAAATATGAATAAAACAAAGTCAAATAGGCAAAAAACAACAGTCACATTTTGGTATTCATCTATTTTACTCACAAATAGACAAAATACGATCTACATACTTCGCGTTTTTTTTTCAAAACCCGTGAAATTTTGTTTTTTTTTGCCACACGAGCCGGGCGTGTGGCAAATAGGCAAAAATCAACAGTCACATTTTGGTATTCATCTATTTTACTCGCAAATAGACAAAATACGATCTACATACTTCGCGTTTTTTTTTTTCAAAACCCGTAGAATTTTCTTTTTTTGCCACACGAGCCGGGCGGGACAGGCGCAACGTCCAGGCTTCGCGAAACCGCGGTAAGTTTTAAAACGTTAGTTGTAAGGAGGATGCCCGCTTTAGGCCGGGTGCCCGCTTTGGGCCCCCTTCCCCGACGTACCTGCTCCGACCGGTTCGCGGAACCTATCTATAAACGGTCATAGCTCCCTCAACAAAACTGATCAACTTGACAATTTCAGAGAAGATTTTTGAAAAGCCATACTTTGAAAATCCGTCGTAAAGCAAAGATCGATATTTAAAAAAGTGTCAACTAGACGAAACGGCGGCACTTTTGAGGAACGCAGCTTATCTCGTTTCTTCATTCGCAATGCAATTGGCACTGACAATATTTGCGTGACTCGGAAATCTCCACGGTGAATGGCTCGTACCTACGTACGACCGTTATCTATCAAAGCGATGAAATAATTCTCGAACGAAATTCCCCCGCGATCTTACTTAATGCGGGACAGGCGACAGTTGTTACGTCAACTTATAACGAGCTACACTCGTTAGCGCTTCGATTGACGAGATCGAGAGAGGGAGGAAGTTGGATCCTACAAATACATAGTGAAAGGAGCCAGCGCGCTACGCTGCGTAATTGTATAGATAGAGCACGAATGAAGGAGTGCGCGAGGGTCTCGGGAGCCGGTCGGGGGGATCACCACCGCCGAACGGGAGTGCGACATTTTCGCATTGAAAGAGAGCACCGGTGAGGGCGGTTGCGCGGTAAAGGTGACGAGAGAATACGAGATAATGAGCGAGAGAGAGGGCCCGGAGAAACGAGAGGAAGAAGCTCGCTGCGGACGAGTCAAATTAAACAGTTGCAAACGATCTCCATTAACGGTTACTACTACCAGCCGGTATTACCACCGCGAGTATAACGATGCCTCCTCTCGTACAAGCGACATTATTGAGACGTGAGTTCCAAAATTCCCCTCGTGCGACTCGTTTGACGAATCGTACCCCCGTGCCGCGACCAAACCCGACATCGTCATTTTTCCCAATTATATTACTTTTCTGCGTTGCCTCTTTTGACACGATTAAACTGTGGCCGAGCCATAATGCTCGATCGTTACGAAACCTTTTGCCACGTTTTACTACCCTGAATTGTTTTTTTTCCTCCTCGAATCGATAATTCGAACAATCGCAATATTCAACGACTCGGTGTAACGTGTTGAGCGAGTTGAAAAGTAGGGGGGAGTCCCGTAACGCCGGACGGCACCTAGCGTCAGACACTCGTGTTATCACGACAATGTCGCAGCGCATTCGCGTAAAAATCCCATGAAAAGGGTGCGGGGGAGCGTATCGATACACAATCGCGGGACGCGGTTTGCCACTGACGCGCAAGGCCAAAGTGGGAGCGATTGATTGCTGCGTTTGACGGGAATACACTGCGTCGGGTGAGATCGAGGTAAGTGATACTGCTCAGTTTCTATGTTTAAGTGTTTATGTCAATGTTTATTATACGTCGTGTTTCATAAATATTCGAAGTTTGCGAAAGTTTTTCTTGGTTTCCCAAGGGGTTTTGGTATAAACCACGTAATTTTGGGGATTCTCTGTCCCCTGGTACCGGACACAAAGTGGTCCCTTGACATCGGAAAGTAAACATTCTGATATTTTCTCGTAAGCACTTTAACTTTCAATTATAACTGCTGAGAGTTGTTTTTCAGGATAGGACAACGCAGCGAAATCAAAATGGAAAAGAAGAAAATTAATGGACAATGGAACCAAAAAATGTGCTGACTGAGTTTGAGAGAAGCTGCGCTAGGACATTCCGAAAAGCACTCTACATGACAAAACATCGTTATTAAACCGTGGACTACCTTTGTTCCAGGTGTTATACAGATTCTCCATAATTTGTCGCCATTGCCAGATGCTGCAAAAAAAACGATCAGTTGCTAGGAAGAGAAAAACGGAAAGAAGTGAAATTCTGACTTCATCACCGTGCACAATTGTTGTCGAAAAAAAAAGAAAATAAAAAAAACGTTGAGGACAAACAGAAAGGAATTGGGAAGAAGTTTAAAACAGCGATAGAAGAAAATGGAAAAAAAAACCAAAGGGCGTAAAGGCCAATCGGTAGATACGGTATCCCAAATAGGGTTTTACAATAGGCACAGTAATGGCCCACGACTGGTTGCCAGAGAACAAACGATGGCGCGGTAATGGCTATATAAACGGGCCAGATCCGCACCATGCATGGTTGGTAATGGTAAACCATGAATGGCTGCTAAGACTTGGCCAACTATCATACGCCCATATCGGCCCAGCAACGGCTGCCAGATCTTCTGCCGGAAATGAAAAACAAAAAATTGACAAATTATGAATATAAAAATTCTAGTAGTATCTTTTTTGTTTTCTTATGCTTTACTTGTGTCCATGTACATAGAATAATTGCATTAAAAACGCTTTCTGCATTGTTCAAGTTTTTACCTTTCATCGGGATCGAACCTGCGCCTTTCGTTCTAGTGTCGAGCGCCCTACCCACTTAGCCATTCTAACACTTACAGAATCCATCGTTTGTTCGTTCCTTACGTTTATGCGGATAATTTTATTCGTCACATTAAAGTTTACCGACAATTTTTTTGGTCCATTTAGGCTGTAAAAATAACTCGCTCTTTTGGGTGAAGTTCCGAAAAGCATACTCCTCTGATCGAGCTGAAACTTTGCACCGAACTTCCTCTCATTATCCTAAGAGAAACCGTTAACGGATTTTCGACAACTAGCAATAGTTTTCGATACATCTCATTGTAAAGTTTATTATTTCACGCCATACGAGTATATCTATATATCCGATAGACACCCCTCACTCCTCCGGCCGCGCTGCTTCCTGGCAAACAGTGCTCGCCCGTATGTGCATATCACTTGCCATGTGGGATGGGTTTGTTTGGGTTTATTTAATATAGTAGAAGCGCAGTACAATAAATAACTTTCAATATACGATATATCGAAAACTATTGCTAGTCGCCAATATCCTTTTAAAGGTTCTCTTAAAATATTGAAAAGAAGGTCGGTGCAAAATTTCAGCTTCATCAGTGGGATATGCTTTTCGAAACCTTATCCCTGGTTTTTACGTGTTACAGTTTAACGACCTGCATTTGCAAAACGCCCAAAAAGAAACCATCAATGGCTGGAATAGATCTGGCAAGCCGTTCATCCGCCTACGATACTCCAATGCTGATCGCCATATTATCGGTGCGGTGGTACTGGCCCATCAATGGCTGGCATAGATCTGGCAAGCCGTTCATCCGCCTACGATACCCCAATGCTAATCGCCATATTACCGGCGCGATAGTATTAGCCCACGAATGGCTGGCATAGATCTGGCAAGCCGTTCATCCGCCTACAGTACGCCAATGCTGGTCGACGAATTATTGGCCGATTATCAGCAAACTGTTCAATGGCTGAATGCTGGCATTTTTGTTACGACAGGCGACCCTATATGGGATGTTATATACCTCTCAGTCAGCAAACATGATTACTGCTTACGCGCTGCAAAAAACAACGGTAAAATTTACGCAACAATAATTATTAAACAATTATTTGTGCTTTTATTCTCGATCATGAGTATGATCGGTAGATACGGTATGTTCTATACCTCTTAGGCAGCAAATATGATTGCTGCTTACGCGCTACAAAAAGTAACGGTAAAAATTACACAAAAATAATTGTAAAAAAAATTATTGGTGCATTTATTCTCGATCATGAGTATGATCGGTAGATACGGTACGTTCTATACCTCTCAGTCACCAAACATGATTGCTACATACGCGCTACAAAAAACAACGGTAAAATTTAAGCAACAATAATTATTTAAACAATTATTTTTGCATTTATTCTCGATCATGAGTATGATCGGTAGATACAGTATGTTCTATACCTCTTAGTCAGCAAATATGATTGCTGCTTACGCACTGCGAAAAACAACGGTACAATTTACGCAACAATAAATATTAAACAATAATTTTTGCTTTTATTCTCGATCATGAGTATGATCGGTAGATATGGTATGTTCTATACCTCTGAGTCACCAAACATGATTGCTGCTTACGCGCTGCAAAATACAACGGTAAAATTTACGCAACAATAATTATTTAAACAATTATTTTTTTATTTATTCTCGATCATGAGTATGAACGGTAGATACAGTATGTTCTATACCTATTAGTCAGCAAACATGATTACTGCTTACGCGCTGCAAAAAACAACGGTAAAATTTACGCAACAATAATTATTAAACAATTATTTTTGCTTTTATTCTCGATCATGAGTATGATCGGTAGATACGGTATGTTCTATACCTCTTAGTCAGCAAATATGATTGCTGCTTACGCGCTACGAAAAGTAACGGTAAAAATTACACAAAAATCATTGTTAAAAAAATTATTGTTGCATTTATTCTCGATCATGAGTATGATCGAGAATAAATGCAACAATAATTATATACGGTATGTTCTATACCTCTCAGTCATCAAACATGATTGCAACTTACGCGCTACAAAAAACAAAGGTAAAATTTACGCAACAATAATTATTTAAATAATTATTTGTGCATTTATTCTCGATGATGAGTATGATCGGTAGATACAGTATGTTCTATACGTCTTAGTCAGCAAACATGATTACTGCTTCCGCGCTGCAAAAACAACGGTAAAATTTACGCAACAATAATTATTTAAACAATTATTTTTGCATTTATTCTCGATCATGAGTATGATCGGTAGATACGGTATGTTCTATATCTCTCAGTCAGAAAATATGAGTGCTGCTTACGCGCTGCAAAAAACAACGGTAACATTTATGCAAAAATAATTATTTAAACAATTATTATTGCAATTATTCTCGATTATGAGTATGATCGGTAGATACGGTATGTTATATACCTCTCAGTCAGCAATCATGATTACTGCTTACGCGCTGCAAAAAACAACGGTAAAATTTAAGCAAAAATAATGATTAAACAATTAATTTGCTTTTATTCTCGATCATGAATATGATCGGTAGATACAGTATGTTCTATTCCTCTTAGTCAGCAAATATGATTGCTCCATACGCGCTACGAAAAGTAACGGTAAAAATTACCCAAAAATAATTGTTAAAAAAATTATTGTTGCATTTATTCTCGATCATGAGTATGATCGGTAGACACGGTATGTTCTATACCTCTCAGTTACCAAACGTGATTGATACTTACGCGCTACAAAAAACAACGGTAAAATTTACGCAACAATAATTATTTAAACAATTATTTTGCATTTATTCTCGATCATGAGTATGATCGGTAGATACAGTATGTTATATACCTCTTAGTCAGTAAATATGATTGCTGCTTACGCACTGCGAAAAATAACGGTAAAAATTACACAAAAATAATTGTTAAAAAAATTATTATTGCAATTATTCTCGATCATGAGTAGGATCGGTAGATACGGTATCTTCTATACCTCTTAGTCGGTAAATATGTTTACTGCTGGCGCACTGCCAAATATAACGGTAAAAATTACACAAAAATAATTGCTAAAAAAATTATTATTGCATGTATTCTCGATCATGAGTATGATCGGTAGATACGGTATGATCTATACCTCTCAGTCACCGAACATGATTGCTGCTTACGCGCGACAAAAAACAACGGAAAAATTTACGCAACAATAATTATTTAAACAATCATTTTTACATTTATTCTCGATCATGAGTATGATCGGTAGATACGGTATGTTCTATACCTCTCAGTCAGCAAACATGATTGCTGCTTACGCGCAGCAAAAAAAACGGTAAAATTTACGCAACAATAATTATTTAAACAATTGATTTTTATTTATTCTCGATCATGAGTATGATCGGGAGATAGCGTATGTTCTTGTGCCTCTTAGTCAGCAAACATGATTACTGCTTACGCGCTGCAAAAAACAACAGTAAAATTTACGCAACAGAAATTATTAAACAATTATTTTTGCTTTTATTCTCGATCATGAGTATGATCGGTAGATACGGTATGTTCTATACCTCTTAGTCAGCAAATATGATTGCTGCTTACGCGCTACGAAAAGTAACGGTAAAAATTACACAAAAATAATTGTTAAAAAATTATTGTTGCATTTATTCGCGATCATGAGTATGATCGGTAGATACGGTATGTTCTATACCTCTCAGTCACCAAACATGATTGCTACTTACGCGCTGCAAAAAAAAACGGTAAAATTTACGCAACATTAATTATTAAACAATTATTTCTGCTTTTATGCTCGATCATGAGTATGATCGGTAGATACGGTATGTTCTATACCTCTTAGTCAGCAAATATGATTGCTGGTTACGCGCAGCACAAAACAATGGTAAAATTTACGCAACAATAATTATTTAAACAATTATTTTTGCATTTATTCTCGGTCATGAGTATGATCGGTAGATACGGTATGTCCTATACCTCTTAGTCAGCAAATATGATTGCTGCTTACGCGCTGCAAAAAACAACGGTAACATTTATGCAAAAATAATTATTTAAGGAATTATTATTGCATTTATTCTCGATTATGAGTATGATCGGTAGATACGGTATGTTATATACCTCTCAGTCAGCAATAATGATTACTGCTTACGCGCTGCAAAAAACAACGGTAAAATTTACGCAACAATAATGATTAAACAATTATTTTTGCTTTTATTCTCGAGCATGAATATGATCGGTAGATACAGTATGTTCTATTCCTCTTAGTCAGCAAATATGATTGCTGGATACGCGCTACGAAAAGTAACGGTAAAAATTACACAAAAATAATTGTTAAAAAAAATTTTGTTGCATTTATTCTCGATCATGAGTATGATCGGTAGATACGGTATGTTCTGTACCTCTCAGTCACCAAACGTGATTGCTACTTACGCGCTACAAAAAACAACGGTAAAATTGACGCAACAATAATTATTTCAATAATTCTTTTTGCATTTATTCTCGATCATGAGTATGATCGGTAAATACAGTATCTTATATACCTCTTAGTCACCAAATATGATTGCTGCTTTCGCACTGCGAAATATAACGGTAAAAATTACACAAAAATAATTGCTAAAAAAATTATTATTGCATTTATTCTCGATCATGAGTATGATCGGGAGATACGGTATGATCTATACCTCTCAGTCACCAAACATGATTGCTGCTTACGCGCTACAAAAAACAACGGTAACATTTACGCAACAATAATTATTTAAACAATCATTTTTACATTTATTCTCGATCATGAGTATGATCGGTAGATACGGTATGTTCTATACCTCTCAATCAGCAAACATGATTGCTGCTTACGCGCTACGAAAAGTGACGGTAAAAATTACACAAAAATAATTGTTAAAAAAATTATTGTTGCATTTATACTCGATCATGAGTATGATCGGTAGATACGGTATGTTCTACACCTCTCAGTCACCAAACATGATTGCTACTTACGCGCTACAAAAAACAACGGTAAAATTTACGAAACAATAATTATTTAAACAATTATTTTTGCATTTATTCTCGATCAGGAGTATGATCGGTAGATACAGTATTTTCTATACTTCTTAGTCAGCAAATATGATTGCTGCTTATGCACTGCGAGAAATAACGGTACAAATTACACACAAATAATTGTTAAAAAAATTATTATTGCATTTATGCTCGGTCATGAGTATCATCCGTTGATACGGTATCTTCTATACCTCTTAGTCAGCAAATATGATTGCTGCTTACGCACTGCGAAAAATAACGGTAAAAATTACATAAAAATAATTGCTAAAAAAATTATTATTGCCTTTATTCTCGATCATGAGTATGATCGGTAGATACGGTATGATCTATACCTCTCAGTCACCAAACATGATTGCTATTTTCGCGCTACAAAAAACAACGGTTAAATTCACGCAACATTAATTATTTAAACAATTATTTTTACATTTATTCTCGATCATGAGTATGATCGGTAGATACGGTATGTTCTATACCTCTCAGTCAGCAAACATGATTGCTGCTTACGCGCTGCAAAAAACAACGGTAAAATTGACGCAACAACAATTATTTAAACAATTATTTTTGCATTTATTCTCGATCATGAGTATGATCGGTAGATACGGTATGTTCTATACCTCTCAGTCAGCAATCATGACTGCTGCTTACGCGCTGCAAAAAACAACGGTAAAATTTACGCAACAATAATTATTTAAACAATTATTTTTGGATTTATTCTCGATCATGAGTATGATCGGTAGATACGGTATGTTCTATACCTCTTAGTCCGCAAACATGATTGCTGGTTACGCGCAGCAAAAAACAACGGTAAAATTTACGCAACAATAATTATTTAAACAATTATTTTTGCATTTATTCTCGGTCATGTGTATGATCGGTAGATACGGTATGTTCTATACCTCTTAGTCAGCAAATATGATTGCTGCTTACGCGCAGCAAAAAACAACGGCAACATTTAGGCAAAAATATTTATTTAACCAATTATTATTGCATTTATTCTCGATTATGAGTATGATCGGTAGATACGGTATGTTATATACCTCTCAGTCAGCAAACATGATTACTGCTTACGCGCTGCAAAAAACAACGGTAAAATTTACGCAACAATGATTATTGAACAATTATTTTCGCTTTTATTCTCGTTCATGAGTATGATCGGTAGTTACAGCATGTTCTATACCTCTTAGTCAGCAAATATGATTGCTGCTTACGCACTGCGAAAAATAACGGTAAAAATAACAAAAAAATAATTATTATAAAAATTATTATTGCATTTATTCTTGATCATGAGTATGATCGGTAGATAGGGTATCTTCTATAACTCTTAGTCAGCAAATATGATTGCTGCTTACGCACTGCGAAAAATAACGGTAAAAATTACACAAAAATCATTGCTAAAATCATTATTATTGCATGTATTCTCGATCATGAGTATGATCGGGAGATACGGTATGATCTATACCTCTCAGTCAACAAACATGATTGCTGCTTACGCGCTGCAAAAAACAACGGTAAAATTTACGCAACAACAATTATTTAAACATTTATTTTTGCATTTATTCTCGATCATGAGTATGATCGATAGATACGGTATGTTCTATACCTCTCAGTCAGCAAACATGATTGATGCTTACGCGCTACAAAAAACAACGGTAAAGATTACGCAAAAATAATTATTTAAACAATTATTTTTTTATTTATTCTCGATCATGAGTATGATCGGTAGATACAGGATGTTCTATACCTCTTCGTCAGCAAACATGATTACTGCTTACGCGCTGCAAAAAAAAAAAACGGTAAAATTTACGCAACAAAAATTATTCAACAACTATTTTTGCTTTTATTCTCGATCATGAGTATGATCGGTATATACGGTATGTTCTATACCTCTCAGTCACCAAACATGATTGCTGCTCACGCGCTGCAAAACACAACGGTAAAATTAACGCAACAATAATTATTTAAACAATTAATTTCTTATTTATTCTCGATCATGAGTATGATCGGTAGATACAGTATGTTCTATACCTCTTAGTCGGCAAATATGATTACTGCTGGCGCACTGCGAAATATAACGGTAAAAATTACACAAAAATAATTGCTAAAAAAATTATTATTGCATGTATTCTCGATCATGAGTATGATCGGTAGATACGGTATGATCTATACCTCTCAGTCACCGAACATGATTGCTGCTTACGCGCGACAAAAAACAACGGTAAAATTTACGCAACAATAATTATTTAAACAATCATTTTTACATTTATTCTCGATCATGAGTATGATCGGTAGATACGGTATGTTCTATACCTCTCAGTCAGCAAACATGATTGCTGCTTACGCGCTGCAAAAAACAACGGTAAAATTTACGCAACAATAATTATTTAAACAATTATTTTTTATTTATTCTCGATCATGAGTATGATCGGTAGATACAGTATGTTCTTGTACCTCTTAGTCAGCAAACATGATTACTGCTTACGCGCTGCAAAAAACAACGGTAAAATTTACGCAACAGAAATTATTAAACAATTATTTTTGCTTTTATTCTCGATCATGAGTATGATCGGTAGATACGGTATGTTCTATACCTCGTAGTCAGCAAATATGATTGCTGCTTACGCGCTACGAAAAGTAACGGTAAAAATTACACAAAAATAATTGTTAAAAAAATTATTGTTGCATTTATTCGCGATCATGAGTATGATCGGTAGATACGGTATGTTCTATACCTCTCAGTCAGCAAACATGATTGCTGCTTACGCGCTGCAAAAAACAACGGTAAAGTTTACGCAACAATAATTATTTAAACAATTATTTTTTGATATATTCTCGATCATGAGTATGATCGGTAGATACAGTAAGTTATATACCTCTTAGTCAGCAAACATGATTACTGCTTACGCGCTGCAAAAAACAACGGTAAAATTTACGCAACAATAATTATTAAACAATTATTTTTGCTTTTATTCTCGAACATGAGTATGATCGGTAGATACGGTATGTTCTATACCTCTTAGTCAGCAAATATGATTGCTGCTTACGCGCTACGAAAAGTAACGGTAAAAATTACACAAAAATAATTGTTAAAAAAATCATTGTTGCATTTATTCTCGATCATGAGTATGATCGGTAGATACGGTATGTTCTATACATCTCAGTCAGCAAACATGATTGCTACTTACGCGCTGAAAAAAACAACGGTAAAATTTACGCAACAACAATTATTTAAACAATTACTTTTGCATTTATTCTCGATCATGAGTATGATCGGTAGATACGGTATGTTCTATACCTCTCAGTCAGCAATCATGATTGCTGCTTATGCGCTGCAAAAAAACAACGGTAAAATTTACGCAACAATAATTATTTAAACATTTATTTTTGGATTTATTCTCGATCATGAGTATCATCGGTAGATACGGTATGCTCTATACCTCTTAGTCAGCAAACGCGATTGCTGGTTACGCGCAGCAAAAAACAACGGTAAAATTTACGCAACAATAATTATTTAAACAATTATTTTTGCCTTTATTCTCGATCATGAGTATGATCGGTAGATACGGTATGATCTATACCTCTCAGTCACCAAACATGATTGCTGCTTTCGCGCTACAAAAAACAACGGTAAAATTCACGCAACGCTAATTATTTAAACAATTATTTTTACATTTATTCTCGATCATGACTATGATCGGTAGATACGGTATGTTCTATACCTCTCAGTCATCAAACATGATTGCTGCTTACGCGCTGCAAAAAACAACGGTAAAATTTACGCAACAACAATTATTTAAACAATTATTTTTGCACTTATTCTCGATCATGAGTATGATCGGTAGATACGGTATGTTCTATACCTCTCAGTCAGCAATCATGACTGCTGCTTACGCGCTGCAAAAAACAACGGTAAAATTTACGCAACAATAATTATTTAAACAATTATTTTTGGATTTATTCTCGATCATGAGTATGATCGGCAAATACGGTATGTTCTATACCTCTTAGTCAGCAAACATGATTGCTGGTTACGCGCAGCAAAAAACAACGGTAAAATTTACGCAACAATAATTATTTAAACAATTATTTTTGCATTTATTCTTGGTCATGTGTATGATCGGTAGATACGGTATGTTCTATAACTCTTAGTCAGCAAATATGATTGCTGCTTACGCGCAGCAAAAAACAACGGCAACATTTATTCAAAAATATTTATTTAAACAATTATTTTTGCATTGATTCTCGATGAGTATGATCGGTAGATACGGTATGTTATATACCTCTCAGTCAGCAAATATGATTGCTGCTTACGCACTGCAAAAAAAACGGTAAAATTTACGCAACAATGATTATTAAACAATTATTTTCGCTTTTATTCTCGTTCATGAGTATGATCGGTAGTTACAGCATGTTCTATACCTCTTAGTCAGCAAATATGATTGCTGCTTACGCACTGCGAAAAATAACGGTAAAAATAACAAAAAAATAATTGTTAAAAAAATTATTATTGCATTTATTCTCGATCATGAGTATGATCGGTAGATAGGGTATCTTCTATAACTGTTAGTCAGCAAATATGATTGCTGCTTACGGACTGCGAAAAATAACGGTAAAAATTACACAAAAATTATTGCTAAAATCATTATTATTGCATGTATTCTCGATCATGAGTATGATCGGTATATACGGTATGTTCTATACCTCTCAGTCACCAAACATGATTGCTGCTTACGCGCTACAAAAAACAACGGTAAAATTTACGCAACAATAATGATTTAAAAAATTATTTTTGCACTTATTCTCGATCATGAGTATATCGGTAGATACAGTAAGTTATATACCTCTTAGTCAGCAAACATGATTACTGCTTACGCGCTGCAAAAAACAACGGTAAAATTTACGCAACAATAATTATTAAACAATTATTTTTGCTTTTATTCTCGATCATGAGTATGATCGGTAGATACGGTATGTTCTATACCTCATAGTCAGCAAATATGATTGCTGCTTACTCGCTACGAAAAGTAACGGTAAAAATTACACAAAAATAATTGTTAAAAAAATTATTGTTGCATTTATTCTCGATCATGAGTATGATCGGTAGATACGGTATGTTCTATACCTCTCAGTCAGCAAACATGATTGCTGCTTACGCGCAGCAAAAAACAACGGTAAAATTTACGCAACAATAATTATTTAAACAATTATTTTTGCATTTATTCTCGTCATGTGTATGATCGGTAGATACGGTATGTTCTATACCTCTAAGTCAGCAAATATGATTGCTGCTTATGCGCAGCAAAAAACAACGGCAACATTTATGCAAAAATATTTATTTAACCAATTATTATTGCATTTATTCTCGATTATGAGTATGATCGGTAGATACGGTATGTTATATACCTCTCAGTCAGCAAACATGATTACTGCTTACGCGCTGCGAAAAAACAATGGTAAAATTTACGCAACAATGATTATTAAACAATTATTTTCGCTTTTATTCTCGTTCATGAGTATGATCGGTAGTTACAGCATGTTCTATACCTCTTAGTCAGCAAATATGATTGCTGCTTACGCACTGCGAAAAATAACGGTAAAAATAACAAAAAAATAATTGTTAAAAAAATTATTATTGCATTTATTCTCGATCATGAGTATGATCGGTAGATAGGGTATCTTCTATAACTCTTAGTCAGCAAATATGATTGCTGCTTACGCACTGCGAAAAATAACGGTAAAAAATACACAAAAATCATTGCTAAAATCATTATTATTGCATGTATTCTCGATCATGAGTATGATCCGTAGATACGGTATGATCTATACCTCTCAGTCAACAAACATGATTGCTGCTTACGCGCTGCAAAAAACAACGGTAAAATTTACGCAACAACAATTATTTAAACAATTATTTTTGTATTTATTCTCGATCATGAGTATGATCGATAGATACGGTATGTTTTATACCTCTCAGTCAGCAAACATGATTGATGCTTACGCGCTACAAAAAACAACGGTAAAGATTACGCAAAAATAATTATTTAAACAATTATTTTTTTAATTATTCTCGATCATGAGTATGATCGGTAGATACAGTATGTTCTATACCTCTTCGTCAGCAAACATGATTACTGCTTACGCGCTGCAAAAAACAACGGTAAAGTTTACGCAACAATAATTATTTAAACAATTATTTTTTGATATATTCTCGATCATGAGTATGATCGGTAGATACAGTAAGTTATATACCTCTTAGTCAGCAAACATGATTACTGCTTACGCGCTGCAAAAAACAACGGTAAAATTTACGCAACAATAATTATTAAACAATTATTTTTGCTTTTATTCTCGAACATGAGTATGATCGGTAGATACGGTATGTTCTATACCTCGTAGTCAGCAAATATGATTGCTGCTTACGCGCTACGAAAAGTAACGGTAAAAATTACACAAAAATAATTGTTAAAAAAATCATTGTTGCATTTATTCTCGATCATGAGTATGATCGGTAGATACGGTATGTTCTATACATCTCAGTCAGCAAACATGATTGCTACTTACGCGCTGAAAAAAACAACGGTAAAATTTACGCAACAACAATTATTTAAACAATTACTTTTGCATTTATTCTCGATCATGAGTATGATCGGTAGATACGGTATGTTCTATACCTCTCAGTCAGCAATCATGATTGCTGCTTATGCGCTGCAAAAAACAACGGTAAAATTTACGCAACAATAATTATTTAAACATTTATTTTTGGATTTATTCTCGATCATGAGTATCATCGGTAGATACGGTATGCTCTATACCTCTTAGTCAGCAAACGCGATTGCTGGTTACGCGCAGCAAAAAACAACGGTAAAATTTACGCAACAATAATTATTTAAACAATTATTTTTGCCTTTATTCTCGATCATGAGTATGATCGGTAGATACGGTATGATCTATACCTCTCAGTCACCAAACATGATTGCTGCTTTCGCGCTACAAAAAACAACGGTAAAATTCACGCAACGCTAATTATTTAAACAATTATTTTTACATTTATTCTCGATCATGACTATGATCGGTAGATACGGTATGTTCTATACCTCTCAGTCATCAAACATGATTGCTGCTTACGCGCTGCAAAAAACAACGGTAAAATTTACGCAACAACAATTATTTAAACAATTATTTTTGCACTTATTCTCGATCATGAGTATGATCGGTAGATACGGTATGTTCTATACCTCTCAGTCAGCAATCATGACTGCTGCTTACGCGCTGCAAAAAACAACGGTAAAATTTACGCAACAATAATTATTTAAACAATTATTTTTGGATTTATTCTCGATCATGAGTATGATCGGCAAATACGGTATGTTCTATACCTCTTAGTCAGCAAACATGATTGCTGGTTACGCGCAGCAAAAAACAACGGTAAAATTTACGCAACAATAATTATTTAAACAATTATTTTTGCATTTATTCTTGGTCATGTGTATGATCGGTAGATACGGTATGTTCTATAACTCTTAGTCAGCAAATATGATTGCTGCTTACGCGCAGCAAAAAACAACGGCAACATTTATTCAAAAATATTTATTTAAACAATTATTTTTGCATTGATTCTCGATGAGTATGATCGGTAGATACGGTATGTTATATACCTCTCAGTCAGCAAATATGATTGCTGCTTACGCACTGCAAAAAAAACGGTAAAATTTACGCAACAATGATTATTAAACAATTATTTTCGCTTTTATTCTCGTTCATGAGTATGATCGGTAGTTACAGCATGTTCTATACCTCTTAGTCAGCAAATATGATTGCTGCTTACGCACTGCGAAAAATAACGGTAAAAATAACAAAAAAATAATTGTTAAAAAAATTATTATTGCATTTATTCTCGATCATGAGTATGATCGGTAGATAGGGTATCTTCTATAACTGTTAGTCAGCAAATATGATTGCTGCTTACGGACTGCGAAAAATAACGGTAAAAATTACACAAAAATTATTGCTAAAATCATTATTATTGCATGTATTCTCGATCATGAGTATGATCGGTATATACGGTATGTTCTATACCTCTCAGTCACCAAACATGATTGCTGCTTACGCGCTACAAAAAACAACGGTAAAATTTACGCAACAATAATGATTTAAAAAATTATTTTTGCACTTATTCTCGATCATGAGTATATCGGTAGATACAGTAAGTTATATACCTCTTAGTCAGCAAACATGATTACTGCTTACGCGCTGCAAAAAACAACGGTAAAATTTACGCAACAATAATTATTAAACAATTATTTTTGCTTTTATTCTCGATCATGAGTATGATCGGTAGATACGGTATGTTCTATACCTCATAGTCAGCAAATATGATTGCTGCTTACTCGCTACGAAAAGTAACGGTAAAAATTACACAAAAATAATTGTTAAAAAAATTATTGTTGCATTTATTCTCGATCATGAGTATGATCGGTAGATACGGTATGTTCTATACCTCTCAGTCAGCAAACATGATTGCTGCTTACGCGCAGCAAAAAACAACGGTAAAATTTACGCAACAATAATTATTTAAACAATTATTTTTGCATTTATTCTCGTCATGTGTATGATCGGTAGATACGGTATGTTCTATACCTCTAAGTCAGCAAATATGATTGCTGCTTATGCGCAGCAAAAAACAACGGCAACATTTATGCAAAAATATTTATTTAACCAATTATTATTGCATTTATTCTCGATTATGAGTATGATCGGTAGATACGGTATGTTATATACCTCTCAGTCAGCAAACATGATTACTGCTTACGCGCTGCGAAAAAACAATGGTAAAATTTACGCAACAATGATTATTAAACAATTATTTTCGCTTTTATTCTCGTTCATGAGTATGATCGGTAGTTACAGCATGTTCTATACCTCTTAGTCAGCAAATATGATTGCTGCTTACGCACTGCGAAAAATAACGGTAAAAATAACAAAAAAATAATTGTTAAAAAAATTATTATTGCATTTATTCTCGATCATGAGTATGATCGGTAGATAGGGTATCTTCTATAACTCTTAGTCAGCAAATATGATTGCTGCTTACGCACTGCGAAAAATAACGGTAAAAAATACACAAAAATCATTGCTAAAATCATTATTATTGCATGTATTCTCGATCATGAGTATGATCCGTAGATACGGTATGATCTATACCTCTCAGTCAACAAACATGATTGCTGCTTACGCGCTGCAAAAAACAACGGTAAAATTTACGCAACAACAATTATTTAAACAATTATTTTTGTATTTATTCTCGATCATGAGTATGATCGATAGATACGGTATGTTTTATACCTCTCAGTCAGCAAACATGATTGATGCTTACGCGCTACAAAAAACAACGGTAAAGATTACGCAAAAATAATTATTTAAACAATTATTTTTTTAATTATTCTCGATCATGAGTATGATCGGTAGATACAGTATGTTCTATACCTCTTCGTCAGCAAACATGATTACTGCTTACGCGCTGCAAAAAACAACGGTAAAGTTTACGCAACAATAATTATTTAAACAATTATTTTTTGATATATTCTCGATCATGAGTATGATCGGTAGATACAGTAAGTTATATACCTCTTAGTCAGCAAACATGATTACTGCTTACGCGCTGCAAAAAACAACGGTAAAATTTACGCAACAATAATTATTAAACAATTATTTTTGCTTTTATTCTCGAACATGAGTATGATCGGTAGATACGGTATGTTCTATACCTCTTAGTCAGCAAATATGATTGCTGCTTACGCGCTACGAAAAGTAACGGTAAAAATTACACAAAAATAATTGTTAAAAAAATCATTGTTGCATTTATTCTCGATCATGAGTATGATCGGTAGATACGGTATGTTCTATACATCTCAGTCAGCAAACATGATTGCTACTTACGCGCTGAAAAAAACAACGGTAAAATTTACGCAACAACAATTATTTAAACAATTACTTTTGCATTTATTCTCGATCATGAGTATGATCGGTAGATACGGTATGTTCTATACCTCTCAGTCAGCAATCATGATTGCTGCTTATGCGCTGCAAAAAACAACGGTAAAATTTACGCAACAATAATTATTTAAACATTTATTTTTGGATTTATTCTCGATCATGAGTATCATCGGTAGATACGGTATGCTCTATACCTCTTAGTCAGCAAACGCGATTGCTGGTTACGCGCAGCAAAAAACAACGGTAAAATTTACGCAACAATAATTATTTAAACAATTATTTTTGCCTTTATTCTCGATCATGAGTATGATCGGTAGATACGGTATAATCTATACCTCTCAGTCACCAAACATGATTGCTGCTTTCGCGCTACAAAAAACAACGGTAAAATTCACGCAACGCTAATTATTTAAACAATTATTTTTACATTTATTCTCGATCATGACTATGATCGGTAGATACGGTATGTTCTATACCTCTCAGTCATCAAACATGATTGCTGCTTACGCGCTGCAAAAAACAACGGTAAAATTTACGCAACAACAATTATTTAAACAATTATTTTTGCACTTATTCTCGATCATGAGTATGATCGGTAGATACGGTATGTTCTATACCTCTCAGTCAGCAATCATGACTGCTGCTTACGCGCTGCAAAAAACAACGGTAAAATTTACGCAACAATAATTATTTAAACAATTATTTTTGGATTTATTCTCGATCATGAGTATGATCGGCAAATACGGTATGTTCTATACCTCTTAGTCAGCAAACATGATTGCTGGTTACGCGCAGCAAAAAACAACGGTAAAATTTACGCAACAATAATTATTTAAACAATTATTTTTGCATTTATTCTTGGTCATGTGTATGATCAGTAGATACGGTATGTTCTATAACTCTTAGTCAGCAAATATGATTGCTGCTTACGCGCAGCAAAAAACAACGGCAACATTTATTCAAAAATATTTATTTAAACAATTATTTTTGCATTGATTCTCGATGAGTATGATCGGTAGATACGGTATGTTATATACCTCTCAGTCAGCAAATATGATTGCTGCTTACGCACTGCAAAAAAAACGGTAAAATTTACGCAACAATGATTATTAAACAATTATTTTCGCTTTTATTCTCGTTCATGAGTATGATCGGTAGTTACAGCATGTTCTATACCTCTTAGTCAGCAAATATGATTGCTGCTTACGCACTGCGAAAAATAACGGTAAAAATAACAAAAAAATAATTGTTAAAAAAATTATTATTGCATTTATTCTCGATCATGAGTATGATCGGTAGATAGGGTATCTTCTATAACTCTTAGTCAGCAAATATGATTGCTGCTTACGGACTGCGAAAAATAACGGTAAAAATTACACAAAAATTATTGCTAAAATCATTATTATTGCATGTATTCTCGATCATGAGTATGATCGGTATATACGGTATGTTCTATACCTCTCAGTCACCAAACATGATTGCTGCTTACGCGCTACAAAAAACAACGGTAAAATTTACGCAACAATAATGATTTAAAAAATTATTTTTGCACTTATTCTCGATCATGAGTATATCGGTAGATACAGTAAGTTATATACCTCTTAGTCAGCAAACATGATTACTGCTTACGCGCTGCAAAAAACAACGGTAAAATTTACGCAACAATAATTATTAAACAATTATTTTTGCTTTTATTCTCGATCATGAGTATGATCGGTAGATACGGTATGTTCTATACCTCATAGTCAGCAAATATGATTGCTGCTTACTCGCTACGAAAAGTAACGGTAAAAATTACACAAAAATAATTGTTAAAAAAATTATTGTTGCATTTATTCTCGATCATGAGTATGATCGGTAGATACGGTATGTTCTATACCTCTCAGTCAGCAAACATGATTGCTGCTTACGCGCAGCAAAAAACAACGGTAAAATTTACGCAACAATAATTATTTAAACAATTATTTTTGCATTTATTCTCGTCATGTGTATGATCGGTAGATACGGTATGTTCTATACCTCTAAGTCAGCAAATATGATTGCTGCTTATGCGCAGCAAAAAACAACGGCAACATTTATGCAAAAATATTTATTTAACCAATTATTATTGCATTTATTCTCGATTATGAGTATGATCGGTAGATACGGTATGTTATATACCTCTCAGTCAGCAAACATGATTACTGCTTACGCGCTGCGAAAAAACAATGGTAAAATTTACGCAACAATGATTATTAAACAATTATTTTCGCTTTTATTCTCGTTCATGAGTATGATCGGTAGTTACAGCATGTTCTATACCTCTTAGTCAGCAAATATGATTGCTGCTTACGCACTGCGAAAAATAACGGTAAAAATAACAAAAAAATAATTGTTAAAAAAATTATTATTGCATTTATTCTCGATCATGAGTATGATCGGTAGATAGGGTATCTTCTATAACTCTTAGTCAGCAAATATGATTGCTGCTTACGCACTGCGAAAAATAACGGTAAAAAATACACAAAAATCATTGCTAAAATCATTATTATTGCATGTATTCTCGATCATGAGTATGATCCGTAGATACGGTATGATCTATACCTCTCAGTCAACAAACATGATTGCTGCTTACGCGCTGCAAAAAACAACGGTAAAATTTACGCAACAACAATTATTTAAACAATTATTTTTGTATTTATTCTCGATCATGAGTATGATCGATAGATACGGTATGTTTTATACCTCTCAGTCAGCAAACATGATTGATGCTTACGCGCTACAAAAAACAACGGTAAAGATTACGCAAAAATAATTATTTAAACAATTATTTTTTTAATTATTCTCGATCATGAGTATGATCGGTAGATACAGTATGTTCTATACCTCTTCGTCAGCAAACATGATTACTGCTTACGCGCTGCAAAAAACAACGGTAAAGTTTACGCAACAATAATTATTTAAACAATTATTTTTTGATATATTCTCGATCATGAGTATGATCGGTAGATACAGTAAGTTATATACCTCTTAGTCAGCAAACATGATTACTGCTTACGCGCTGCAAAAAACAACGGTAAAATTTACGCAACAATAATTATTAAACAATTATTTTTGCTTTTATTCTCGAACATGAGTATGATCGGTAGATACGGTATGTTCTATACCTCTTAGTCAGCAAATATGATTGCTGCTTACGCGCTACGAAAAGTAACGGTAAAAATTACACAAAAATAATTGTTAAAAAAATCATTGTTGCATTTATTCTCGATCATGAGTATGATCGGTAGATACGGTATGTTCTATACATCTCAGTCAGCAAACATGATTGCTACTTACGCGCTGAAAAAAACAACGGTAAAATTTACGCAACAACAATTATTTAAACAATTACTTTTGCATTTATTCTCGATCATGAGTATGATCGGTAGATACGGTATGTTCTATACCTCTCAGTCAGCAATCATGATTGCTGCTTATGCGCTGCAAAAAACAACGGTAAAATTTACGCAACAATAATTATTTAAACATTTATTTTTGGATTTATTCTCGATCATGAGTATCATCGGTAGATACGGTATGCTCTATACCTCTTAGTCAGCAAACGCGATTGCTGGTTACGCGCAGCAAAAAACAACGGTAAAATTTACGCAACAATAATTATTTAAACAATTATTTTTGCCTTTATTCTCGATCATGAGTATGATCGGTAGATACGGTATAATCTATACCTCTCAGTCACCAAACATGATTGCTGCTTTCGCGCTACAAAAAACAACGGTAAAATTCACGCAACGCTAATTATTTAAACAATTATTTTTACATTTATTCTCGATCATGACTATGATCGGTAGATACGGTATGTTCTATACCTCTCAGTCATCAAACATGATTGCTGCTTACGCGCTGCAAAAAACAACGGTAAAATTTACGCAACAACAATTATTTAAACAATTATTTTTGCACTTATTCTCGATCATGAGTATGATCGGTAGATACGGTATGTTCTATACCTCTCAGTCAGCAATCATGACTGCTGCTTACGCGCTGCAAAAAACAACGGTAAAATTTACGCAACAATAATTATTTAAACAATTATTTTTGGATTTATTCTCGATCATGAGTATGATCGGCAAATACGGTATGTTCTATACCTCTTAGTCAGCAAACATGATTGCTGGTTACGCGCAGCAAAAAACAACGGTAAAATTTACGCAACAATAATTATTTAAACAATTATTTTTGCATTTATTCTTGGTCATGTGTATGATCAGTAGATACGGTATGTTCTATAACTCTTAGTCAGCAAATATGATTGCTGCTTACGCGCAGCAAAAAACAACGGCAACATTTATTCAAAAATATTTATTTAAACAATTATTTTTGCATTGATTCTCGATGAGTATGATCGGTAGATACGGTATGTTATATACCTCTCAGTCAGCAAATATGATTGCTGCTTACGCACTGCAAAAAAAACGGTAAAATTTACGCAACAATGATTATTAAACAATTATTTTCGCTTTTATTCTCGTTCATGAGTATGATCGGTAGTTACAGCATGTTCTATACCTCTTAGTCAGCAAATATGATTGCTGCTTACGCACTGCGAAAAATAACGGTAAAAATAACAAAAAAATAATTGTTAAAAAAATTATTATTGCATTTATTCTCGATCATGAGTATGATCGGTAGATAGGGTATCTTCTATAACTCTTAGTCAGCAAATATGATTGCTGCTTACGGACTGCGAAAAATAACGGTAAAAATTACACAAAAATTATTGCTAAAATCATTATTATTGCATGTATTCTCGATCATGAGTATGATCGGTATATACGGTATGTTCTATACCTCTCAGTCACCAAACATGATTGCTGCTTACGCGCTACAAAAAACAACGGTAAAATTTACGCAACAATAATGATTTAAAAAATTATTTTTGCACTTATTCTCGATCATGAGTATATCGGTAGATACAGTAAGTTATATACCTCTTAGTCAGCAAACATGATTACTGCTTACGCGCTGCAAAAAACAACGGTAAAATTTACGCAACAATAATTATTAAACAATTATTTTTGCTTTTATTCTCGATCATGAGTATGATCGGTAGATACGGTATGTTCTATACCTCATAGTCAGCAAATATGATTGCTGCTTACTCGCTACGAAAAGTAACGGTAAAAATTACACAAAAATAATTGTTAAAAAAATTATTGTTGCATTTATTCTCGATCATGAGTATGATCGGTAGATACGGTATGTTCTATACCTCTCAGTCAGCAAACATGATTGCTGCTTACGCGCAGCAAAAAACAACGGTAAAATTTACGCAACAATAATTATTTAAACAATTATTTTTGCATTTATTCTCGTCATGTGTATGATCGGTAGATACGGTATGTTCTATACCTCTAAGTCAGCAAATATGATTGCTGCTTATGCGCAGCAAAAAACAACGGCAACATTTATGCAAAAATATTTATTTAACCAATTATTATTGCATTTATTCTCGATTATGAGTATGATCGGTAGATACGGTATGTTATATACCTCTCAGTCAGCAAACATGATTACTGCTTACGCGCTGCGAAAAAACAATGGTAAAATTTACGCAACAATGATTATTAAACAATTATTTTCGCTTTTATTCTCGTTCATGAGTATGATCGGTAGTTACAGCATGTTCTATACCTCTTAGTCAGCAAATATGATTGCTGCTTACGCACTGCGAAAAATAACGGTAAAAATAACAAAAAAATAATTGTTAAAAAAATTATTATTGCATTTATTCTCGATCATGAGTATGATCGGTAGATAGGGTATCTTCTATAACTCTTAGTCAGCAAATATGATTGCTGCTTACGCACTGCGAAAAATAACGGTAAAAAATACACAAAAATCATTGCTAAAATCATTATTATTGCATGTATTCTCGATCATGAGTATGATCCGTAGATACGGTATGATCTATACCTCTCAGTCAACAAACATGATTGCTGCTTACGCGCTGCAAAAAACAACGGTAAAATTTACGCAACAACAATTATTTAAACAATTATTTTTGCATTTATTCTCGATCATGAGTATGATCGATAGATACGGTATGTTTTATACCTCTCAGTCAGCAAACATGATTGATGCTTACGCGCTACAAAAAACAACGGTAAAGATTACGCAAAAATAATTATTTAAACAATTATTTTTTTATTTATTCTCGATCATGAGTATGATCGGTAGATACAGTATGTTCTATACCTCTTCGTCAGCAAACATGATTACTGCTTACGCGCTGCAAAAAACAACGGTAAAATTTACGCAACAAAAATTATTCAACAATTATTTTTGCTTTTATTCTCGATCATGAGTATGATCGGTATATACGGTATGTTCTGTACCTCTCAGTCACCAAACATGATTGCTGCTAACGCGCTACAAAAAACAACGGTAACATTTACGCAACAATAATTATTTAAGAAATTATTTTTGCACTTATTCTCGATCATGAGTATGATCGGTAGATATGGTATGTTCTATACCTCTCAGTCACCAAACATGATTGCTACTTACGCGCTGCAAAAAACTACGGTAAAATTTACGCAACAATAATGATTAAACAATTATTTTTGCTGTTATACTCGATCATGAGTATGATCGGTAGATACAGTATGTTCTATACATCTTAGTCAGCAAATATGATTGCTGCTTACGCGCTACGAAAAGTAACGGTAAAAATTACACAAAAATAATTGTTAAAAAAATTATTGTGGCATTTATTCTCGATCATGAGAATGATCGGCAGATACGGTATGTTCTATACCTCTCAGTCACCGAACATGATTGCTACTTACGCGCTACAAAAAACACCGGTAAAATTTACGCAACAATAGATATTTAAACAATTAATTTTGCATTTATTCTCGATCATGAGTATGATCGGTAAATACAGTATGTTCTATACCTCTTAGTCAGCAAATATGATTGCTGCTTACGCACTGCGAAAAATATCGTTAAAAATTACACAAGAATAATTGTTAAAAAAATTATTATTGCATTTATTCTCGATCATGAGTATGATCGGTAGATACGGTATGTTCTATACCTCTTAGTCAGCAAATGTGATTGCTGCTTACGCACTGCGAAAAATAACGGTAAAAATTACACAAAAATAATTGCTAAACAAATTATCATTGCATTTATTCTCGATCATGAGTATGTTCGGTAGATACGGTATGATCTATACCTCTCAGTCACCAAACATGATTGCTGCTTACGCGCTACAAAACACAACGGTAAAATTTACGCAACAATAATTATTTAATCAATTATTTTTACATTTATTCTCGATCATGAGTATGATCGGTAGATACGGTATGTTCTATACCTCTCAGTCAGCAAACATGATTGCTGCTTACGCGCTGCAAAAAACAACGGTAAAATTTACGCAACAATAATTATTAAACAATTATTTTTGCTTTTATTCTCGAACATGAGTATGATCAGTAGATACGGTATGTTCTATACCTCTTAGTCAGCAAATATGATTGCTGCTTACGCACTACGAAAAGTAACGGTAAAAATTACACAAAAATAATTGTTAAAAAAATCATTGTTGCATTTATTCTCGATCATGAGTATGATCGGTAGATACGGTATGTTCTATACCTCTCAGTCAGCAAACATGATTGCTACTTACGCGCTGAAAAAAACAACGGTAAAATTTACGCAACAACAATTGTTTAAACAATTACTTTTGCATTTATTCTCGATCATGAGTATGATCGGTAGATACGGTATGTTCTATACCTCTCAGTCAGCAATCATGATTGCTGCTTATGCGCTGCAAAAAACAACGGTAAAATTTACGCAACAATAATTATTTAAACAATTATTTTTGGATTTATTCTCGATCATGAGTATCATCGGTAGATACGGTATGCTCTATACCTCTTAGTCAGCAAACATGATTGCTGGTTACGCGCAGCAAAAAACAACGGTAAAATTTACGCAACAATAATTATTTAAACAATTATTTTTGCCTTTATTCTCGATCATGAGTATGATCGGTAGATACGGTATGATCTATACCTCTCAGTCACCAAACATGATTGCTGCTTTCGCGCTACAAAAAACAACGGTAAAATTCACGCAACGCTAATTATTTAAACAATTATTTTTACATTTATTCTCGATCATGAGTATGATCGGTAGATACGGTATGTTCTATACCTCTCAGTCATCAAACATGATTGCTGCTTACGCGCTGCAAAAAACAACGGTAAAATTTACGCAACAACAATTATTTAAACAATTATTTTTGCACTTATTCTCGATCATGAGTATGATCGGTAGATACGGTATGTTCTATACCTCTCAGTCAGCAATCATGACTGCTGCTTACGCGCTGCAAAAAACAACGGTAAAATTTACGCAACAATAATTATTTAAACAATTATTTTTGGATTTATTCTCGATCATGAGTATGATCGGCAGATACGGTATGTTCTATACCTCTTAGTCAGCAAACATGATTGCTGGTTACGCGCAGCAAAAAACAACGGTAAAATTTACGCAACAATGATTATTAAACAATTATTTTCGCTTTTATTCTCGTTCATGAGTATGATCGGTAGTTACAGCATGTTCTATACCTCTTAGTCAGCAAATATGATTGCTGCTTACGCACTGCGAAAAATAACGGTAAAAATGACAAAAAAATAATTGTTAAAAAAATTATTATTGCATTTATTCTCGATCATGAGTATGATCGGTAGATAGGGTATTTTCTATAACTCTTAGTCAGCAAATATGATTGCTCCTTACGCACTGCGAAAAATAACGGTAAAAATGACACAAAAATCATTGCTAAAATCATTATTATTGCATGTATTCTCGATCATGAGTATGATCGGTAGATACGGTATGATCTATACCTCTCAGTCAACAAACATGATTGCTGCTTACGCGCTGCAAAAAACAACGGTAAAATTTACGCAACAACAATCATTTAAACATTTATTTTTCCATTTATTCTCGATCATGAGTATGATCGATAGATACGGTATGTTCTATACCTCTCAGTCAGCAAACATGATTGATGCTTACGCGCTACAAAAAACAACGGTAAAGATTACGCAAAAATAATTATTTAAACAATTATTTTTTTATTTATTCTCGATTATGAGTATGATCGGTAGATACAGTATGTTCTATACCTCTTCGTCAGTAAACATGATTACTGCTTACGCGCTGCAAAAAACAACGGTAAAAGTTACGCAACAATAATTAATCAACAATTATTTTTGCTTTTATTCTCGATCATGAGTATGATCGGTATATACGGTATGTTCTATATACCTCTCAGTCACCGAACATGATTGCTACTTACGCGCTGCAAAAAACAACGGTAAAATTTACGCAACAATAATGATTAAACAATTATTTTTGCTGTTATTCTCAATCATGAGTATGATCGGTAGATACAGTATGTTCTATACCTCTTAGTCAGCAAATATGATTGCTGCTTACGCACTGCGAAAAATAACGGTAAAAATTACACAAAAATAATTGCTAAAAAAATTATTATTGCATTTATTCTCGATCACGAGTATGTTCGGTAGATACGGTATGATCTATACCTCTCAGTCACCAAACATGATTGCTGCTTACGCGCTACAAAACACAACGGTAAAATTTACGCAACAATAATTATTTAATCAATTATTTTTACATTTATTCTCGATCATGAGTATGATCGGTAGATACGGTATGTTTTATACCTCTCAGTCAGCAAACATGATTGCTGCTTACGCGCTGCAAAAAACAACGGTAAATTTTACGCAACAATAATTATTTAAACAATTATTTCTTGATTTATTCTCGTCCATGGGTATGATCGGTAGATACAGTAAGTTATATACCTCTTAGTCAGCAAACATGATTACTGCTTACGCGCTTCAAAAAACAACGGTAAAATTTACGCAACAATAATTATTTAAACAATTATTTCTTGATTTATTCTCGTCCATGGGTATGATCGGTAGATACAGTAAGTTATATACCTCTTAGTCAGCAAACATGATTACTGCTTACGCGCTGCAAAAAACAACGGTAAAATTTACGCAACAATAATTATTAAACAATTATTTTTGCTTTTATTCTCGATCATGAGTATGATCGGTAGATACGGTATGTTCTATACCTCTTAGTCAGCAAATATGATTGCTGCTTACGCGCTACGAAAAGTAGCGGTAAAAATTACACAAAAATAATTGTTAAAAAAATTATTGTTGCATTTATTCTCGATCATGAGTATGATCGGTAGATACGGTATGTTCTATACGTCTCAGTCAGCAAACATGATTGCTGCTTACGCGCTGCAAAAAACAACGGTAAAATTTACGCAACAACAATTATTTAAACAATTATTTTTGCATTTATTCTCGATCATGAGTATGATCGGTAGATTCGGTATGTTCTATACCTCTCAGTCAGCAATCATGATTGCTGCTTACGCGCTGCAAAGAACAACGGTAAAATTTACGCAACAATAATTATTTAAACAATTATTTTTGGATTTATTCTCGATCATGAGTATGATCGGTAGATACGGTATGTTCTATACCTCTCAGTCAGCAAACATGATTGCTGCTTACGCGCTGCAAAAAACAACGGTAAAATTTACGCAACAATGATTAATAAACAATTATTTTCCCTTTTATTCTCGTTCATGAGTATGATCGGTGGTTACAGCATGTTCTATACCTCTTAGTCAGCGAATATGATTGCTCCTTACGCACTGCGAAAAATAACGGTAAAAATGACAAAAAAATAATTGTTAAAAAAATTATTATTGCATTTATTCTCGATCATGAGTATTATCGGTAGATAGGGTATTTTCTATAACTCTTAGTCAGCAAATATGATTGCTCCTTACGCACTGCGAAAAATAACGGTAAAAATGACACAAAAATCATTGCTAAAATCATTATTATTGCATGTATGCTCGATCATGAGTATGATCGGTAGATACGGTATGATCTATACCTCTCAGTCAACAAACATGATTGCTGCTTACGCGCTGCAAAAAACAACGGTAAAATTTACGCAACAACAATTATTTAAACATTTATTTTTGCATTTATTCTCGATCATGAGTATGATCGATAGATACGGTATGTTCTATACCTGTCAGTCAGCAACCATGATTGATGCTTACGCGCTACAAAAAACAACGGTAAAGATTACGCAAAAATAATTATTTAAACAATTATTTTTTTATTTATTCTCGATCATGAGTATAATCGGTAGATACAGTATGTTCTATACCTCTTCGTCAGCAAACATGGTTACTGCTTACGCGCTGCAAAAAACAACGGTAAAAGTTACGCAACAATAATTATTCAACAATTATTTTTGCTTTTATTTTCGATCATGAGTATGATCGGTATATACGGTATGTTCTATATACGGTATGTTCTATATACCTCTCAGTCACCGAACATGATTGCTACTTACGCGCTGCAAAAAACAACGGTAAAATTTACGCAACAATAATGATTAAACAATTATTTTTGCTGTTATTCTCAATCATGAGTATGATCGGTAGATACAGTATGTTCTATACCTCTTAGTCAGCAAATATGATTGCTGCTTACGCGCTACGAAAAGTAACGGTAAAAACTACACAAAAATAATTGTTAAAAAAATTATTGTGGCATTTATTCGCGATCATGAGTATGATCGGTAGATACGGTATGTTCAATACCTCTCAGTCACCGAACATGATTGCTACTTACGCGCTACAAAAAAGAACGGTAAAATTTACGCAACAATAATTATTTAATCAATTATTTTTGCATTTATTCTCGATCATGAGTATGATCGGTAAATACAGTATGTTCTATACCTCTTAGTCAGCAAATATGATTGCCGCTTACGCACTGCGAAAAATATCGTTAAAAATTACAGAAGAATAATTGTTAAAAAAATTATTATTGCATTTATTCTCGATCATGAGTATGATCGGTAGATACGGTATGTTCTATACCTCTTAGTCAGCAAATATGATTGCTGCTTACGCACTGCGAAAAATAACGGTAAAAATTACACAAAAATAATTGCTAAAAAAATTATTATTGCATTTATTCTCGATCACGAGTATGTTCGGTAGATACGGTATGATCTATACCTCTCAGTCACCAAACATGATTGCTGCTTACGCGCTACAAAACACAACGGTAAAATTTACGCAACAATAATTATTTAATCAATTATTTTTACATTTATTCTCGATCATGAGTATGATCGGTAGATACGGTATGTTTTATACCTCTCAGTCAGCAAACATGATTGCTGCTTACGCGCAGCAAAAAACAACGGTAAAATTTACGCAACAATGATTATTAAACAATTATTTTCGCTTTTATTCTCGTTCATGAGTATGATCGGTAGTTACAGCATGTTCTATACCTCTTAGTCAGCAAATATGATTGCTGCTTACGCACTGCGAAAAATAACGGTAAAAATGACAAAAAAATAATTGTTAAAAAAATTATTATTGCATTTATTCTCGATCATGAGTATGATCGGTAGATAGGGTATTTTCTATAACTCTTAGTCAGCAAATATGATTGCACCTTACGCACTGCGAAAAATAACGGTAAAAATGACACAAAAATCATTGCTAAAATCATTATTATTGCATGTATTCTCGATCATGAGTATGATCGGTAGATACCGTATGTTCTATACCTCTCAGTCAGCAAACATGATTGCTGCTTACGCGCTGAAAAAAACAACGGTAAAATTTACGCAACAATAATTATTTAAACAATTATTCTTTGATTTATTCTCGAGCATGAGTATGATCGGTAGATACAGTATGTTCTATACCTCTTAGTCAGCAAATATGATTGCTGCTTACGCACTGCGAAAAATAACGGTAAAAATTACACAAAAATAATTGTTAAAAAAATTATTATTGCATTTATTCTCGATCATGAGTATGATCAGTAGATACGGTATCTTCTATACCTCTTAGTCAGCAAATATGATTGCTGCTTACGCACTGCGAAAAATAACGGTAAAAATTACACAAAAATAATTGCTACAAAAATTATTATTGCATTTATTTCCGATCATGAGTGTGATCGGTAGATACGGTATGATCTATGCCTCTCAGTCACCAAACATGATTGCTGCTTACGCGCTACATAAAACAACGGTAAAATTTACGCAACAATAATTATTTAAAGAATTATTTTTACATTTATTCTCGGTCATGAGTATGATCTGTAGATACGATATGTTCTATACCTCTCAGTCAGCAAACATGATTGCTGCTTACGCGCTGCAAAAAACAACAGTAAAATTTACGCAACAATAATTATTTAAACAATTATTTTTTGATTTATTCTCGATCATGAGAATGATCGGTATATACGGTATGTTCTATACCTCTCAGTCAGCAAACATGATTACTGCTTACACGCTGCAAAAAACAACGGTAAAATTTACGCAACAACAATTATTTAAACTATTATTCTTGCATTTATTCTCGATCATGAGTATGATCGGTAGATACGGTATGTTCTATACCTTATAGTCAGCAAACATGATCACTGCTTACGCGCTGCAAAAAACAACGGTAAAATTTACGCAACAATAATTATTAATCAATTATTTTTGCTTTTATTCTCGATCATGAGTATGATCGGTAGATACGGTATGTTCTATACCTCTTAGTCAGCAAATATGATTGCTGCTTACGCGTTACGAAAAGTAACGGTAAAAATTACACAAAAATAATTGTTAAACAAGTTATTGTTGCATTTATTCTCGATCATGAGTATGATCGGTAGATACGGTATGTTCTATACCTCTCAGTCACCAAACATGATTGCTACTTACGCGCTACAAAAAACAACGGTAAAATTTACGCAACAATAATTATTTAAACAATTATTTTTGCATTTATTCTCAATCATGAGTATGATCGGTAGATACAGTATGTTCTATACCTCTTAGTCAGCAAATATGATTGCTGCTTACGCACTGCGAAAAATAACGGTAAAAATTACACAAAAATAATTGTTAAAAAAATTATTATTGCATTTATTCTCGATCATGAGTATGATCGGTAGATACGGTATCTTCTATACCTCTTAGTCAGCAAATATGATTGCTGCTTTCGCACTGCGAAAAATAACGGTAAAAATTACACAAAAATAATTGTTAAAAAAATTATTATTGCATTTATTCTCGATCATGAGTATGATCGGTAGATACGGTATGTTCTATACCTCTCAGTCAGCAAACATGATTACTGCTTACGCGCTGCAAAAAGCAACGGTAAAATTTACTCAACAATAATTATTTAAACAATTATTTTTGCATTTATTCTCGATCATGAATATGATCGGTAGATACGGTATGTTTTATACCTCTTCGTCAGCAAATATGATTGCTGCTTACGTACTTCGAAAAGTACCGGTAAAAATTACAGAAAAATAATTGTTAAGAAAATTATTATTGCATTTATTCTCGATCATGAGTATGATCGGTAGATACGGTATTTTGTGTACCTCTCGTCAGCAAATATAATTGCTGCTTATGCACTGCAAAAAACAACGGTAAAAATGTCACAAAAATAATTGTTAAAAAAATTATTTTGGCATTTATTCTCGATCACGAGTATGATCGGCAGACACGGAATTTTGTATACCTCTCAGTCAGCGAATATATCTGCTGCTTATGCGTTGCCAAAACAACGGTAAAAATCTCACAAAAATAATTGTTAAAAAAATTCTTTTACATTTATTCTCGATCATAAGTATGATCGGTAGATCCGGTACTTTGTATACCTCTCAGTGAGCAAATATGATTGCTGCTTATGCGCCGCAAAAAACAACGGTAGAAATTTTACAAACATAATTGTAAACAAAATTATTTTTGCATTTATTCTGTATCATGAGCATGATCGGTAGATACGGTATGTTTTATACCTCTCACGAGGGGACGGTCCGGAAGCTGCATCGAGTTACGGGCTCCCTCTTCGCGTGCTCATAGTGTGGGTAGGTACCAACCAAGCCCAAAATGTAGGCGCCAACTCGGCTTCGTTTTTGAGAAATCGCCGGTCAAAGTTGGGAACCCGCTTACGTACCCTGGAGTTTGTACATGAACACATCGAGGCGAGCAGCGCAGCGGCAAAGGAGTAAGACTCCTCTCCGGACGGCTCTGGTTCGAGTGCCGTCTATGCTATTTTAAAATAGTTAATTGTCTATGCTAATTTTTTCTAATGCTAATTTTTTCTAATGCTAATTTGCCAATGCTCAAATAGTCTATGCTAATTTTTTCAAATTATTGTTGAAATTTATAACCTATGATTAGAAAATTGCATGAAATTAAAAAAAAAATTACGCGCCTTTATTGATAAACACTTACAAATTAAATGTCAATTTTTTTCAACTCTCTTGCAGTTTTTTCAATTTGATAAAGTAAATTAGCCGTAATTTAATTCAATTTTATTTTTATTTTATATTTTTTCAATTTTTTGACATCTCTTTCGATGGAGCAGGGAATATTTTTAAAAATTACCAAGGAATATAGGAATATAATGTGTTTAATTAATTAAAAGTGTCTTCAAGCACTGTTTTTTTAACACTCAGGAGTACACTCTGACCGGTGATAATCATTATAAAAACAATCAAAACTTTCATACTTCTTTACATTTATAACATATTTACATTTTTTTTCATTTCTTTCAATTTTTTTAATTATAAGTTATAAATTTCAACAATGATTTGAAAAAAAATATAGTATAGACGGGACTCGAACCAGAGCCGTAAATTAATATTTATATTTCCCTATAAAATAATTATTAATTCAACAATTAAATTTCAATTAAATTTAAAATAAATTAAAATCATTCATTTATTTATTGGTCAAACACAGAATCCTTTGTAGCGAGCCGGGGAAGATCTCGATGGAAGGCACATGTATTTGCGAAGAACTTGTTCTTGTCAAATGTATTTGCGAAGAACTGATTCTTGGCCAATCACTCTATCTTCCACAATGAGCCTTCCAAGAAGCCCGCTACAAGGCACCTGTCAATCATGCAAAGAACTTGTTCTTGGCAGAACACAGAATCCTTTGCAGCGAGCTGATGAAGATCTCGCTGGAAGGCACCTGTCTAACGTAGTCGGAAGAACTTGTTCTTGGCACAACGCGGTATCGTTCGCAACAGTGTGCAAACATTCTGCTGCGAGGTACTCATCAAATGTGCCAGCATGGATCTCTCTGCACAGCACCGATACAGTGTCCGTGCCAGCATCTTGCTGCAGATGACAAACTTTTGTGCTTTGCAACGAGCATGCTATGATCCTGCTGCAAGGTACCTGTCGATCAGGCCTGCTAAGAACTTGTTCTTGACAAATCACAGAATCCTTCGCAGCGAGCCGGTGAAGATCTCGCTGGAAGGCACCTATCGAATGCAGTTGCGAAGAACTTGGTCTTGGCACACCATTGTATCTTTCGCAACGGGCGTGCAAAGACTCCTCTGCGAGATACGTGTAGAATATGTCAGCATGAATCTCGCTGCACGGTACCGATACAGGGTATGTGCGAAGATCTTACTGCAGATGACAAATTTTTGTGCTTTGCCGCTTGCCACCGGGGAAAAAGAGAACCCTTTTCAATGAGCCGGCGAAGCACTTGTGTAATGAGTCACTGGAGGTCTCCTTACAAAGTGAGTGTCCTTTTCAGAGATCTCCATCGACAGAGCTTGCTGAGACCACGACAAGAGGAACAGACAGCAAGTCTGTCGCCGCTACCTTTGTACGCTTAGCGACAGACGCCAGATCTCCGGAGGCTCCGTTGTACACACAAATATTTCATCGCACCGGTGGCATTCTTTTCAAACGCGTCCGCAACTTTGAAATTATTTAATTTTATTTATTTTGATTTGGAGCTCAGAAAAAAATATTTTAATAAATTGCTGCATAACCTCAGCAAATACCTGTGGCTCGTCGGATACATCGCCCCGATGATTTGTTCCTTGAAAATATCCGCAATCGTCGCACTTGAGATCACGCAAAAAATTCTTTTTCACGTCGTTTATATACGAAAAACAAAACTTTTTCCCCTTTTTCGATGGCACTCACACACCCAGCTCAATATCAGCTGCCACTTTGCCGGCGTATCGAGCTCGTGCACATCGATGCGCGTCGTCTGCAGCACACGTCACGAGCGTGTGTTATTCCGTCTTAAGACGGTGTGTCATTCCGTCTTAAGACGGAATGACACACCATCGCCGTCGGTATGGCAGAACACGATTGTAGATACCCACGTATTTCCGAAACGGCTCTTCAGACTTTCATGCAATTTGGCCAGAAGACGTCAAATTGATAGACGATCCGCTGTCTGCCCCTCAAATTTCTTGAACTTGAGAAAAAAAAAGTAGATTGTCTTACCATGCTGAACTCGTGATTGAAATGATGAAAAAAGTTTGACTAATGCCACGACTTGGAGAGGAGCAGAGCCGCGTAGCCACGTTAAAAACACGTATTTTGATCCCTAAATCATTTTATTCCTCCGTATATTTCAGGAAATCTTTGGGTATCTACAATTAGTATGTAATTGGTGATAATTTCGAGGAAATCTTGCACGATGTCCGAGACACTTAGTTCCCGCGAATCCCGGCGCTCGATACGCCGGCAAAGTGGCAGCTGATATTGGGCTGCGTGTGTGTGTGCCATCGAAAAAAGGGAAAAAGTTTTGTTTTTCGTGTATAAACGACATGAAAAAGAAATTTTCGCGTAATATCAAGTGCGACAATTGCGGATATCTTCACGGAACGGATCACCGGGGCGATGTATCCGACGAGCCACAGTTATTTGCTGAGGTTATGTAGCAATTTTTTAAAATATTTTGTTCTGAGCTCTCCAAATCTCAACAAATAAAATTAAATAATTTCAATGTTGCGGACGTGTTTGAATGCTACCGGTGCGATGAAATATTTTTGTGTACAACGGAGCCTCCGGAGATCTGGCGTCTGTCGCTAAGTGTACAAAGGTAGCGGCAAACCACCGTTCCTCTTGTCGTGGTCTCAGCAAGCTCCGTCGGTGGAGATCTCTGAAAAGGACACTCACTTTGCAAGAAGACCTCCAGTGACTCATTATACAAGTGCTTCGCCAGCTCATTGCAAAGGGTTTTCTTTATCCCCGGTGGCAAGCGGCGAAGCACAAAAATTTGTCATCTGCAGCAAGATCTTAGCACGTACCCTGTATCGGTACCGTACAGCGAGATCCATGCTGACATATTCTACAAGTATCTCGCAGCGGAGTCTTTGCACGCCTGGTGTGAAAGATACAATGGTGTGCCAAGACCAAATTCTTCGCAACCGCATTCGACAGGTGCCTTCCAACGAGATTTTCACCGGCTCGCTGCGAAGGATTCTGTGATTTGCCAAGAACAAGTTCTTAGCAGGCCCGATCGACAGGTACCTTGCAGCAGGATCATGGCAAGCTCGTTGCAAAGCACAAAAGTTTGTCATCTGCAGCAAGATGTTGGCACGGACACTGTATCGGTGGTGTGCAGTGAGATCCATGCTGGCACATTTGATGGGTACCTCGCAGCGGAATGTTTGCACGCCTGTTGCGAACGATACAGCGTTGTGCCAAGAACAAGTTCTTCGCAACTACGTTAGACGGGTGCCTTCCAGCGAGATCTTCATCGGCCCGCTGCAAAGGATTCTGTGTTCTGCCAAGAACAAGTTCTTTGCATGATTGATAGGTGCCTTGCAGCGGGATCTTGGGAGGCTCATTGCGGAAGATACAGTGATTGGTCAAGAAACAGTTCTTCGCAAATACATTTGACAAGAATAAGTTCTTCGCAAATACATTTGACCAGAACAAGTTCTTTGCAAATACATGTGCCTTCCAGCGAGATCTTCCCCGGCTCGCTGCTGTTACATCCGTATCTTATTTTCAATAGGTTAATCTTAATACGTGTACAAACTATACCTTACATTCGGAAATCCCACATTCCTTTAACTTGCGACACCTCACATTGTGGAACCCAGCATATTTAGGGCAATCGGAATACCTATTTCCCCACAATGCTGATGACCTATTCAGCAACTTGTAACGCGAACGAACTCCATCGAGAACACGGGAAGCCGCTCAGCCGGACTCATTTCGAAATTCGTCACTTCGAGACAAGTAAAATTGCTGATTGGCACAAAAATTTAGAGGCAACCCACCATCGAGTTGCAATAATTTACGTCAGTCTTTCGCGAATCTGAGGACAGAGCGGATCTCCGCAGAGTACTCCTCTCTGTGTGTCGAGTCCTTCCCGTGTCCTTGTAAGTTCATTCCCGAGCCCGCGACTCCGATCTTTAGCGATCAAGTATCACTCCCTGAGGAATAGTGCGGCACTGAGGTGCACCGGCTCATCGCTACAAGAACACGAAAGGAACTCAATAAAAACAACGAATAAAAGGCATTGTTTTCGCTACGTAACTCTCTAAAATAAACCAGCTTGATTTATATTTTCGAGTCTACCGAGCGTTTTGTGTTCGTGAGTGTGTGTCAGCATCGACGCCTGATTCGCACTGTCTTCGAGGAGACCAAACGCGCAGCGTAAGCACGCTTCACATTTCCAGCGGGACACGCACCTGTAAGTCACTAACCCACTTCCGTAATATTCTAGGTCACATTTGTATTCCATAAGAAATAAGTAGTCGACTGCGAGAGAACCAAAATTGTATCGTTTTTATATCCAAATATATGCCGGGAGTATCGCAGGAAGAACTAAGGCGTATTCATTCTCCTTGACCTTATTTGCCCTGGACCAGATAGGTGCGCCAAGCGCTTTAATAGCATACCCAATCAATTATTAAATAATTGTAAATGGAGGTTCATAATCCCGAATGTCTAGAGGCGTTGTGAATCTCTGGTTCTCTGGCAAAAATAATTTTTTTAACAATTATTTTTGTGAGATTTTTACCGTTGTTTTTGCAATGCATAAGCAGCAATTATATTCGCTGACTGAGAGGTATACAAAATTCCGTGTCTACCGATCATACTCATGATCGAGAATAAATGCAAAAATAATTTTTTTAACAATTATTTTTGTGACATTTTTACCGTTGTTTTTTGCAGCGCATAAGCAGCAATTATATTTGCTGACGAGAGGTATACAAAATACTGAGAGGTATAGAAAATACCGTATCTACCGACCATACTCATGATCGAGAATAAATGCAATAATAATTTTCTTAACAATTATTTTTCTGTAATTTTTACCGTTACTTTTCGAAGTACGTAAGCAGCAATCATATTTGCTGACGAAGAGGTATAAAACATACCGTATCTACCGATCATATTCATGATCGAGAATAAATGCAAAAATAATTGTTTAAATAATTATTGTTGCGTAAATTTTACCGTTGTTTTTTGCAGCGCGTAAGCAGTAATCATGTTTGCTGACTGAGAAGTATAGAACATACCGTATCTACCGATCATACTCATGATCGAGAATAAAGGAAATAATAATTGTTTAAATAATTATTTTTGCATAAATGTTACTGTTGTTTTGCAACGCGTAAGCAGCAATCATAATTGCTGACTGAGAGGTATAGAACATACCGTATCTACCGATCATACTCATGATCGAGAATGAGTGCAATAACAATTTTTTCGACAATAATTTTTGTGAAACTTTTACGATTGTTTTTTGCTGCAAGTAAGCAGCAATCATAATTGCTGACTGAGAGGTAGAGAAAATACCATATCTACCAATCATACCCATGATGGAAGAAAAATGGGAAAATGATTGTTTAAACAATTGTTTTTGCGTAATTTTTATCGTTGGTTTTTGCAGCGCGTAAGCAACTCTTTATACAGTACGATGGTCTTTGGCAGACGACGTTTTATCTTTCATTCGATAATACGCGAAAACGCGGCGACGAATAAAAAATTTAATGACATTTGACCAATGAAATATGATTTTTTTCTATCGATTTTGCTTGGGTCATTTTTCGATCCGTCTACTCAATCTTGAGATCTCATAATATTCGACCGAATTTCCGAACGATTTTTTTACCACGAACATTATTCCACAGTCGTCGATTTGTTGAATGGACTAAAGTCCCCCGATCATATCGTAACATACACTACGTACGTCCTTTTATGTATCACTTAACACTTTTTCCCATAGATATAGATATAGACGCTCGCACAGCCTCGAGTCGTAGGTCTGAAAGCCTGTGCACACGGTGTATTCCTACGCGCGTAGAAAGTAGGCCGTGCGTAAAGGCCCTGTTCGATATTATGCGAAAACGCGGCGACGAATCGAAAATTTAATGACATTTGACCAATGAAATATGATTTCTTTCTATCAATTTTGTTTGGGTCATTTTTCTATCCGTCTTCTCAATCTTAAGATCTCATAATATTCGACCGAATTCCCGAACGATTTTTTGAGTACGAAAATTATTCCACCGTCGTCGATTTGTTGAATCGAATAAAGTCCCTCGGTCGTATCGTAACATACGTTACATACGTCCTTTTATGTATCACTTAACACTTTTTCTCATCTATATAGATATAGACGCTCGCGCAGCCTCGAGTCGTAGCCCGAGAGCCTGTGCACACGGTGTATTTCTACGCGCGTAGAAAAAAGGCCGTGCGTAAAGGCTCTGACATACGCAGCGCCCCCCCCCCTTTCTCATACCGCCGGGCAGTTGCGTTGATCGGAACCTCGACAATTTGTCGCGTTAGATTAATTTTCATCGTTCTTCTACACTTGAAGTTTCTCGGCGTGTCCAAACAGCAGCATTGACGAAAATTAACGAGTAAGTTTGCTCACGGTGAAAGTGAGACTTGAAAAGTGTTGCTGCTTTTTTTCTTACAGACGACGATGCTAAGTGTCGCTTCGACGCGACGATGGCGGCCCGCGAAGTTCACGAATTCTTCAACATCGACGGAATTTTCCCGTACCCGCGATCATATGGATATTATCGTGTATCCTCGAATTTTGATAGCACGATCCTATCGCTGGAATTTATATTGACGTAAGAATAAAAAATATGGCCTGTCTCATAACCTCAATTTACGTACTCTGTCATTTGCCACGATCTTCTCTCGCATTGCTTTCCTGCTCGCCGATGTGGCTAAGAGCCAACGGCTCGGATGCAAGAAACTCATGTTTATTTGCTCTTTGCAGGAATACTTCGGTATGTATTCGTGAAAAAATCGCAGATAGCATATTTTCCGATGATCCGTAGCCATTGTCAGTTGTGGCTGTGTCATTACCCCTCAAAATCCTCGATTCCCTGAGGTGTGTGCGACCAATATGAGGCACACAAGTCTACGAACCTACTGAGGTGTGTGCGACCAATATGAGGCACCCTTTGTCTACGAATGCTAAACTGTCACGTCTCAAACGCGGATCATTTGTGGACCTGTGGCGATTCCTCGATAGCTTCACCCTGATGACCGAGCGTAATATTGGTATAGGGTAGAGATTGTACCCTACGGTGTACCTGTACGGTATTATACCGCTACACGCAAATGTACGTGTTACTAGTATGGTACCGTTACACTGTACAATAGTAAAACATATCGGTACTGTATCCTCACGATACTAATACTGGTACCGATACCATACGCACATACGTGGTAGGTACGGTACCTGGGCTATCATGTAGGAACCTGAACCAATGTGGCGTTGGATTTACCATCTAGATGGACCATCGGATTTATCCAGGTCAGCAAGTACGTACTGCCGAGTATGAGAGATGGCGTCAATCGTCGAGGCTACAGTATACAGTCCCAGTTTCGCGAGGATATCACGGCTGTCTCCAATCTCTCCGAGAGCACCAACAAGGCTGACCTCAAGAAACTCGTCGAACCCTTTGCCTCGTTCAGAAACAATATGTGGCCAAGGATCGCACCACCAATCTGGGCAAGGCCTTTCGTTTACGTATGTACATTTCAAAACGAAGGCCGAGGACGCTAGGGCCTTTTTGCATCTCAATGGTTACGGCTACGATCATCTCGTACTCAGCGTCGACGGGTCCAAACCTCCAGCCCAACAGAATTGAATGGTCAACGGTTGAAACGCATTAAGGCAGAACGAGCGCGTCCTCTTGATTTCCGTAGATTTTGTTCAAATTTTAACCAGACATTGTTTGTATCATTATGCACGTTTCAGTGAAATTTCAGACCAGTCGACTGTTTAGATTCGGAGATAATGGGTTTTAAAATTGCAACTTTTTACAATGTAGGGTCTGCATTGAAATTTAGACAGAGTAATTTTCCGTAAAAAATATTTATCCCCTATAAGAAAACACATGGCAATAACATTAATGATGTCAAATTATTAATGTTTATAACGCAAATATTTTTTTTACGATGAAAGTTTTTAACTTTAGAAAAACGATAATTATTTTTGTTCTCGAAATATTGAACAATACTGTTCCGCGGTGTTGCATAATGTCTTCTTATTATAGGGGACACATATTTTTTTACCAAGCATTATTTTGTCATTCCTGAACGTTTTTAGCAAAACTGAATCCTCGCTCCTTAACTAGTTTTCTATTTAAACATATTTTTTTTTTCAAAATTAATAAACACAATAAAACGGTACGACGAATTATGTGACCTGACTTTCAGTCAATGCAGACCCTGCAGTGTTAAAATCTGCTATTTAAAAACCCATTATCTCCAAATCTAAATAGTCAACCCGGGAAAAAAAGTTCATATCTGAATATATCTGAATCATATCTGTAGAATCCGATATGATCAGACAAGAAAAATGGCCATATCTGTTCATGTAGTGTCATGACAGATCATGTATGCTTATATCTGAGCATGTGTGATCATATCAGAGCCATTTTGATAATTTTGAGAGCAGACCCGTCCATATCGCAGCAGGTCTGACCAGATCCAATCCCCAGGCAAGATCTGATCTTGTTGTACCAGATCTGATTTGATTGGGCCAGATCTGATCATGTCAGGTAGATCTGATTTTATTGAGCCAGATCTGATCATGTCAGGCAAATCTAATCTTATTGGACCAGATCTGTCTGTCCGTATAAGAATAAAATACCGTGGATCCCAGTAGACCTGGACATCTATGAACAATAGATCTGCCCATATGATAGAATCATAGTTTATCTGAACTATCAGACCAGGTATGACTCCGACTATATCAGAGCAAATCTTACCCTGTTGAGACAGATCAAATCTTGTTAGTGCAGTCATGAGGATATTAAAATGTTTACATATATAGAGCGGGGTTATTAACACGCCATCAATTGACGTGTTAATAATTAATAATATTATAGTAACTCACATAATCACATATAATACAGTCAGGTGAGGTGCCATATCTGATCGGATATCATCTCATATCCTCATATATCGTTTCATATATTCAGATGTTTTCATGTGTGAACAACTGAACTGCATATACGATAAGATATGAGTGCATAAGACTTCGTATATTTTCAAGGTTTGGTATCGTATCTGATGGGATAAAATTTCATATGAACGTGCCTGCTCATGTATCACATCATACATGTTTAGATATGGTTCCACGCGGCCAACTCGCCTTGGTACCTGACCAGATAGAAACATATATGAGATCTATATAGCGGAGTCTGGTACCGAATTTGATCGGATACGATCTTATACGAACAGATCCGTTCACATCTCACATCATGTATGTTCAGATATGAATTTACGGTACCAACTGGCCTTGGTACTTAGCCAGATATAAACAGATTTGAGTTCATATATGGTCAGGCCAGATACTGTATTTGATCAGATATGATCGTCTATATGCATATGTGATGTGGAATATGATCAGACCTCATCATATATGATTCTGTAAAATGTCAGATATAAATATATCTGATACATATATGACAATATCTGAAACATATATGAACATATCCACTCAGACATGAACTTTTTTTCCGGGAACTGTTGTGGAACTTCACTCAAACATGTATAATGATATGAACAATGTCTGGTCAAAATTTGAACAAAATCGATAGAAATCAAGAGCGCGAACTCGTTCTACCTTAATGCGTTTCAACCGTTTCAAACATCCAAAACTGAGTGATATTTCGCGATTTTCTTTGTAGAAGAACAAATAAGAGAATACTAATATTCAAGGGTGTTATTAGTCATATCTTCAAGTGAAGAAAAATTAATTTATATTAAAAAATTATACCAAATGGTGACGCTGGAGCCATTCTGGCGAGGCATGATGAATTTGAGGCGCTCTGCGGCATGCAGTATGGCTGACGCAAATTTGATTTTAGAAAAAAATTAAAAAATTTCTATTAATTTACACGAGTATAGCTAGAGAAATACGTAAAGGATTGTAAAAATATTAATTTTTGTATAATTGGAAAGCGTCAAACCAAAAACTTAATTTTCGACAGAAAAAAAGGACAATCATTTGTTAATAACTAATGTTATAATTAACTCATGGAAAATCCCGTACGTGTTTCTCTTCGGAATGTTATTTTAAAGATGTACTCAAAATTTGGAGTGAAAAGAATGAAAATTGTTGGAGTTATGCTGCGTGTCATTTAAAAAAATTATATTTCCAGGAAAACAGTCGATGTCTCGCACACGGACCAGCCACTGCCACCGCTGACCCACACGGGCCTACGGACCTTGTTTTACAGGTACCAAACTTTTTTCCCCTTATTCTAGATGGTTTAAAGCATCTCTTGAGACAAGTAAAAAAAATCCATTTTTAAAAGATTCTACAGTGGTGTGACCCCTTGAATCGGTGTACACGGTGACGACTGTCCGTCGCTTCTCTTTGAACGAGGCAACCCCACCCCTCTTTTTTCTACGCAAGGATCGTCCGCTCAATGCTGCAAGCTTGAATCTCCTATTCGTCAATAAAATCCAAAAAGAGGACAAGGCAATGATTGCCAAAGAATCGAGTGGTTTTTGTTCGAACCAAATACTCCTATTATTTGTTCTGATCTACCTGCTGTCATTCGGATGAACTTCCGAAATTGAAACGCGTCATCTATTGCTAACCCATGTCGAAGATTATGTGAAAAAGTAAAAAAATAACACCAAGCAAAAAAATTCTTCCGAAAACATTATCGCTTGTTTAACCATGTTAACAATTCTTATTTATCTTAGAATGTTTTTCATTTTTATTTAATCAATGGTTTTATTATATATTTTCAATTTAAATGTACAAAAATGTGAAATAACTTTTTATAAAATAGGCAAGCAAGTTTACTAAAAATTTTGTAAACAAAATTATTAAACCTTAAAACTAATATTTTGCGTATTATTTTATTTTTATTAAAAAAAATCATCTTACTAGTGTAACATGAAATTGGTGTCACCATTATATATTGGGAGTACAAATAAGTCTCCGCCGTTTGACAATAGATGGCCCCACCTGGAAGTTATGGTTGAAATTGTCAGATGTAAAACGTCATATCGTAAGGTTGGACATCTGGCAAGACCTTGAAATATTAGCGATTTTGTATCAGCATCACATAATTTTTTTTTCGTGCGCAAATCCTTAGTTTTGAGCCGCATAAGCGTCATTTGCGGGAACTCTTGCGTTTGGCACGAATCTCCCTCCAAACATGCTTCTAATTCAGCGTCTTCTTGCACTTTCACCCTTTCGCTACGTTCTTTGTCTACGACGTCAACCTCACCAATCTTAAATTTTTAAACCTCCCACGACAACTTCTCTCACTTGAAGCAGCCTTACCATATGCTTCTACAAGCAATCGATGCGCCTTAGCTGCAGATTTTTTCAAATTAAAGAAGTAAATCAAAAGTTCTCGCAAATAACGCCTATTCGACCCAAAACTCGCACAAAATCGCTAATATTTCAAGGTCATGGTCTTGCCAGATGTGCAACCTTACGATATGAAGTTTTACATCTGACAATTTCAACCATAACCTCCTGGTGGGGCCATCATTTGTCAAACGGCGGAGACTTATTTGTAGTCCCAATAAAAGTACAATGCAAGTACCACACACGTATACTGCGCAACGACTTAGCGTGCATGGTTAAGAAGCGAAGTTTGAATATACACGAAACAAGACGATCGGCAGTGCTCGCCCGGCTCGTCATCGATTACGTTTGTTTATTAATCTACGTCGCAATACGACACTTCGGTAGATGAATAACGGTCATGAAAAAGCGATATCTCGAGTTCTCAAATGAATTCTCAAGGCTTTTGGGATTATTTAAGTTTCATTAAATGTTATTATATTATTTTTTGCATTTATGGTCGTACGTTATTATTTATTGTAGTTGGTTGCTTTGTTTGTATTACAATGGCGACATTATTAGCCACATTATTAGTTTGTATTACAATGGCGACTTAAGGGGAGGGTTTGCACTTTTGAAAAATCGATTTTTTTGTCTTTTCTTATAATTAAACATTTCAAGAATATAATCCCAAAATTTCAAGTCAATCAGAGCAAAACTCTCGAAGTTATTGACTATTTAGTCCCGCTCCTCTAGCATTGTAGCTCCGACTTCTCTAAACTTCAAACGCGTTTTTCTCGAAACCACTTTTTCAAAGTCCGTGTTCACTGCCATTTGAAAACTACATGACCGATTTATTTCATACTTGGTACACACTTTCTACATATAAAATGCGTCCCTCCAACGGTTAGTTTGAGATTTTTTTACATTGAGGCCCCCTTTCCACCCCCAAAATGGCGGAATTTTTCTTGAAAAATAGAACTTTTCACTTTACATGACTATAAAAATTAAGAAATGAAAAAAAATTATCAAAGACCGTTGGGGAGGAATTGATGACACTTTGACTATATTTTAATGGTACTTGATTTCAGATAATTTCTAGCTGAGATACAATGAACACCGCAAATCGTGTTTTTCCAAAGGCGTTCTTGCAAAAGCTTTGTCACCGGCTTGTTTGTGGATATTTTCGCGTACAAATTTCACGGAATGTTCGAGAAATGACACTTAACAATGTACAAAAGGTTTCAATAAATTTACTCTATACATATAGATGACAAAAATTCGCAAAAAAGTGTCTTTTTTCACGCTGAAACGCCTACCCTTCCCTTAATTTTAATCTCGTTTGCATGTAGGTACTATTTAGTGGGTGAGTTCTTGCCTGGCTATCGAAAATAATTTGTCAATTGGAACTTTTATCTCGGAATAAATCACTCATTAGATTATCCAAAAATGTTCATAAAAAAAATCCTCGCGATCAGTAATTTAATCATTTGATGAATTTAAGATCGACTGGGAGCTTTAGGAGTGCGACTTTTGTAGTATTTTTCTGAGATATGCTATACTCTGGTAATCACATCGATATTTACATGGTTTTTGTACAGTTAGGTTTTACTATATTCATGTTTATAGTTGAATCATAAAAATAATATCTCGAAATTGGTTGACTTTTGCATAAAACATTGTTAGGTTATATGACAGCGGAAAATGTCCTATAACCCTTTCAAGGGATCGTGACCAATAACCAGTAGCCCTGTATATATATTTATTTAAAAAATATATAAATTCCCCTTAAAAAACTTAAACCAGTAAAAAAACGCCAAGTATTAAAAACTGCCCACGAAAAAGTTATCGGTCGTTTCACTATCTACAAAATTATAATTAACCTCGAAATACTTGTGATTTTTTTCAAACAATACTTTAATTTACATTAGTACTTTTTCAATTAAAACGTACAAAAGAAGTGAAATAACTTTTTATGCAAAAGCCAAGCAAATTTACTAGAAACGTACACAAAATTGTCAAACCCTATAAATACTATTTTTCTCGACATTTTATTTTAAGAAACCATATTACTATTATAATAAATAGTTCGAATCACGATTATATAAAAGTACAACGTATGCATCATACAAATACTGTATGTATGTATCACTGGAAATGCTGTGCAACGACTTGGCGTGCATGGTTAAGAAGAAACGCTCGGTAAGATACAAGATTTTCTCGACGAAGCGTTCCTACCGCCTCCATAAGTAATTGTTACAACAATTTATTTACTTAGATTATTTCAAATTGTAACATCGCATCAGTTACTGCATCAGATATACGGAATTATCAGAAATGAGATGTTCAGCCTGTCAAAACTATGTCTACTGAACGAACATTTATGCAACGCAATAGACTTCATGAGATGTATGGTGGTTCTGTAATAGAGTAGAATGTGAATACATCCACGTAAGTTTTCAAATTGTGTAAATAAAGTGAGATTTCAAGAGTCGTGTGGTCTATGGGTACATCGCTGATTTTTTTATTCGTACTATGCGGAATCGGATACTTGGTTTGCAGTTACATAATAAATTGCGTCAATTTATGCCTTTCTTAATCTGATAGTCAAGTTGTTGAGAAAACGCCATCCTTCGCCGAGTTTTTTTTTTCTTAACTATGCACGCCAAGTCGTTGTACAGCATTTCCAGTAATACATACGTACAGTACTTGTGTGATGCATACGTTGTACTTGTATATAATCCTGATTCGAACTTTTTATTATAATAGTAATATGGTTTCTTACAATAAAATGTTGAGAAAAATAGTATTTCTAGGGTTTGACAATTTTTTGTACGTTTCTAGTAAATTTTCTTGGCTTTTGCGTAAAAAGTTATTTCACTTCTTTTGTACGATTTAATTGAAGAATTAATAATGTAAATAAAAGTATAGTTTGAAAAAAATCACAAGTATTTCGAGGCTAATCATAATTTTGTAGACAGTGAAACGTCCGATAATTTTTTCGAGGGCATTTTTTTTTTGCTTCGCGTTTTTTTCACTTGTTCAAGTTTTTTAAGAGGTTTATTTTTGTCCGAAACTACGAGACGGCGATTCGAACCCGCGACCTCCCGATGTACTGGTCCAGAGGCAAGCACGCTAACCACTAAGACCAGCACACCGGTTATCAAGTATTGATTATTGAGTGAAACTTTTAGGGTTCCGAGGGGGACGATAAAAAAAATTCGTCCGAAATTCAAAATGGTGACAGTAAGGTGGCCGAGAAATTTTTTTTTCAATATGATATAACGGAAG
>OX101788.1:0-350000 GCA_944452715.1 Ophion slaviceki | reverse complement strand
GATTCGAGATAAACCCAGCTGACGATAGTCAGAACACATCAAAGCTAGGCAACAAAATAGAGGAAGCGAAAAATCTTCTCGCACCGAGAAAGAGAAAGAGAGAGAGAAGAACAACACAAGAACAGTGGCCGAGGAAGGCCGAGATATCGAATGTGACAGATCCGCGAGCGAAACACATACGCGAAAACACACCTGTACAAAGACACATTTAAAAACACATGTTACGACTGCGAAACTCACAACACAGACATTCAAACACATACACAAACCGTACCAGCACGGATCGAAACTACAGGCACACACACAAACGAATACATTCAAACACATACGAATACACAAGGAAAATAGCGGCACAAATTAAACGAGACACGCACACCACACACACACAAAGAGATTAAAAAACCAAAAACCGTAAAGGGTCTGCGAGCGACACACACAAACAAATCCATTCAAACACCTGCGAATATACAAAGAAATCTCGTGCAAGCGAAGCGTCAAGCGACGAGAAATAAATGTACAGGCGGATTCAAAATAGGTTGTACAAACACCAAGAAGAAATTTAGCAATAAATCCACGACTTATTATATGCGAAAAAGGTCTCTATTAATTTACTCCCTAATCGAGTCCCGAATTCCACAAAATTTAATGTAATTAAGGGGAAACCCGTTACAATATATAAGTTATGTTAGAAAGATATATAGCATGTTATTCGACAAAACTCTCTGATTATCACAATGATATTAACTAATTGATATTGTTTTTGTGGTACAGCAAATAGTTATAGGAATTCATCTGGTCTCTTAGCCATATCTGCGACTAAAATGATAGAAGCACTCGGTAGCATAGGGGCAGCGTGCGTAGTTATGAATAGGTAGGTTCTAGGTTCGATTCCCATATAGGTGAAATATTTTCTTCGATAGAAATCATCTTTACAATTACAATACAATTGTATTCTACAAAATGGTTGTCGGAAAACTCTCAATTAAGTATTTCATTTTATTTTGGATTTATGAAATATGTTATGCATATAGTACACTTAGATTTACAGTGTACATTGTAAGCAAATAAAGATTTAGTTTAATCGAATATTTTTTTATTCAATTTGAATATATTCAATATTTAAAAAGAATAGCTGAAACAAATAAAAAATATCTTTGAAACAAATAAGATCGTAGTAGGCCGTGACCCAAGGAAAAAACCTATTTGATTTGAATAGATCCTATTTAAATTCAATTTTTTTGTCAGTGTGAGCACAGGTTTTTTTGGCATCGACACCAATTAAATTGGCCTTCAGTCACCAACAGGCGTCTTTTCTTCCTCAGACGCCTAACCTATCGTATTCTCTATCTGGAAGTCCCTTCTTATCTTCGTGAACTACTCCCCCCCGGTTGATAACACACTTCGCTCTTCCTCTAGGTTTCCACCTGCAACCTTAGCTATTCCTCTTCACCGGACAACCACGTTCCGTAAATCTTTCGGCCTTCCTGCAGCATATTTCTGGCACTCCCTTCCCCATCAAATTACTTCTGCCCAATCTTTGGATACCTTTAAAACTTTACTCCGCGCACATGTAATCCGATCGGAGCCATCATGACTTTTACTTCTGTTTGCCTCAGCTTCTCGTCTGGTTATCTTACTTCCCTTAGCTTTTACCGGCTTTGTGTCATAGTCATAGTTCTAACCATAAGTAGTTGAAGCGTTAGCTTTGTTGAAGTTGAAGCGTTAGCTTCAACCGTACCTTAATTCTTTCAATTATATTTCTAAGCTTGTAAGTAGGCATAAATTCATTTGTTATTAATTTAATCTTCTTCCCAGATTGTTAGTTTTTACCTGCGCTGGTTGTATTTGAAGTCTAGTTTCGTGGACCTACCTCTAATTTTAAGCAATTACTTCTGTCATTTTTTGCTGCACTCAACTTATCGGGCCGACAATATACTGCACATTAACCGTAGTGGCATTCCCTCACTATTGGGTTACAATCATGTATTCACCACCTCACTCACTCTATCGTAATCTCAACAATTATTTTATTTATCGATTTATAATAATATTGCTCCTTAGCTTGCTAGCGCATAAGTTAGTAAATCAAATCTCTCTCTCTCTCTCTCTCTCTCTGTGTGTGTGTGTGTGTGTGTGTTTCGAAAAGATGCCCCTATATTGTTACACGGCCTTTGTAATTGTAATGACGTCGTTAGAGTGTCGCAGAACGGGTGCGTTTCGTTCACGTACAAACCGGCATTCGCAGACTTGCATCCGTGAAACAGTATTATTTGTCACAAAGCCGCGCCGCCGCTTTCCCAACCCTCTCGTTCAGTCTCGATTCCTCTGTCACTGTTCTCGCAATACCCCATTCTCTCGGTTTTCCGTTATCCGTTATAATTATCGTTATCCGCTTTATCACTATAGTATCGAATGCGGCGAGCCGCATCTCTCTTCCGTTCTCCGCGCTACTCTTCGTTCCATTGTGAATTTGCCATTGCCATATGAGAATTTTGTAGAGATCGCGTTCGACCGGGTGTGGATGGGAAGGTGCGAGGCAATCGAGTTACTCTCTTCTCGTTAACTCTGAAGCTTGGATCGGCCCCTCGAGCGATGGACGAGCTTTCCAATTTATCGAATCAAGAAATTCTATCGTTATCCTATGTATCTCTTTCGTTCTCTATAGTTAAGTTTGCGATCGCTATAGGATAGATGTGCGTATATCGCGGTCGTTCCTCGCTACGCTCGTTCCCGCGTTATATTTTTTCAGCGGACTACAGGTTCGTTACTAATCCGCCGCCTTGTTATCACTTCGAGTTCCTTTGCCTCTCCCACACGGTCTTTCCTTTATCTCGCTGCCCGTTATTAAACTATAAACCGGTAGCGAGGATATTCGGCGTGCCTCGATAAATTATACTACTAGGTACGAATAGATGGATGATTTCGGCGAATATAATAGGCGAGGAGAGCGGGGGAATGCGCGGCGAAATAGTTGCTCGCATACCACGCTGCCCATCGCGCTTCTCTCGGACATTCGCCTCTTCCGGACACGCTCCCTCAGCCAGTTTGAAGTTCCGCGGTTACGCGCGCCTCCTCCGCCATCTCATTTTCACAGCCTAATTCTCCATCGACCGTATCGACTTGTACCTACCGGGGCCCTGAAATCGTCTCTCTCTCTCCTCTCTCTCTCTCTCTCTCTCTCTCTCTCTCTCTCTCTCCCTCTCTTGAATCGTCCAGATAAATCGAAGCTAACGCTGGCTTTATTCGTAAAACCAGTACACATGCCTTCGTCCAACGTACGAGGCATAATGCGGCGTCCAATCGCGCGAAAGCCCCAGCGGGAATCAACCATTAATATCAGTGATATTAATGGTTGACGGAGAGCAGCAAACGTCGAGTCGGATCAAAATGAGGAAGAGAGTCAATGCCGCGGAAACGGTTGTTGCAGCAGATGCATAGAGTGTAGGAATATACCGCGCGCGTGATTCAGCGACGCTCGAGGGAGCAGTCGATCGAACGGAGAGAGAGAGAGAGAGAGAGAGAGAGAGAGAGAGAGAAGTGTAGCCGAGAACTGCCTCGCTACTCCCTTAATTGGCACTAATTACGTCCTCTAATTATTGTACTCCTTGGCTCAAACCACTGCCAGAGACTCTGGGTAGTTCGGAGTAATGAGGGGCGCGAGAGAGACAGAGATAGCGAGAAAAGTACGGCGACGGGAAAAAGACGGAAAGAGAGAGCCACAGTGGTTGAGAAGCAAAGACATAATTCCTCGGCCCGAATGTTCCAACATTAATTTCCACTTTTCATCAACGTGGCCTATAACAAAGGTAATGATAATGGAAAAGAATAAAGATAATTTTATTCATACCCATGTGCGAATGCCGGTATTGCGCCAGAGTTACCAATACGGCCCAGAGTTGTGCAAGTCCTGGCGACCGACTTTCAGTTGGCAGTACTGCCCCAGTATTGGAAACCGAACGTATCAGTACCGTCCCAGTCTGGGTTACTGAGTCTTGGCTGAAGTACTAGCCCAGTAATAGTAAACTATTTTATCAGTACGGTGCCAGTCCTGGTTACCAAGTATGGTTGAGTCTCGGCTGGAAGTACTACGCCAGCACTGGCAACTGAACGTATCAGTGCCGTGCCCGTCTTAGCTACCCAGTCTTGGGTGAAGTGCTGTCCCAGTATTGGTAAGCAATTTCATCAGTGCGGTGCCAGTCCTGGTAACCATAGCTGGTTGGATGTACTGCCCTAGCACTGGCAACTGAAAGTATCAGTATCGTGCCGGTCTCGGTTATCGGTTCTTGGGTTAAGTACTGTCCTAGTATTGGTAAACAATTTTATTAGTACAGTGTCAGTCTTGGCAACCAAGGTTGGTTGAGTCTCGGCTGGAAGTGCTGCCTCAGCATTGGCAACAGTACCATGTCAGCCTTGGTCACCGAGTCTTGGGTTAAGTACCGCCCCGGTATTGGTAAACAATTTTATTAGTTCAGTGCCAGTCTTAGGAACCAAGGTTGGTTCAGTCTCGGCTGGAAGTGCTGCCCCAGCATTGGCAACAGTACCATGCCAGCCTTGATCACCGAGTCTCGGGTTAAGTACCGCCCCGGTATTGGTAAACAATTTTATTAGTTCAGTGCCAGTCTTAGTAACCAAGGTTGGTTCAGTCTCGGCTGGAAGTACTGCCCCAGCATTGGCAACAGTACCATGCAAGTGTTGGTCACCGAGTCTTGGGTTAAGTACTGTCCCAGTATTGATAAACAATTTTATTAGTACAGTGCCAGTCTTAGTAAGCAAGGTTGGTTGAGTCTCGGCTGGAAGTAGTCCTCCGGCATTGGCAACAGTACCATGCCAGCCTTAGTTACCGCGTCTTCGGTTAAGTACTGCCCCAGTATTAGTAAACAATTTTATTAGTACAGTGTCAGTCATGGTAACAAAGGTTGGGTGGGTCTTGGCTGGAAGTACTGCCCCAGCAGTGGCAACATTACCATTCCAGTCTTGGTTAACGAGTCTTCGGTTTAGTACTGCCTCGGTATTGACAGACAATTTTATCAGTACGGTGCCAGTCCAAAAAGTATGGATTGAATAAAAAATGTAAGTTTTGCTTCCTTATAGAGAAACTTTGTGACGATCAAAACATTTTTTTTTCAGTTTTCGATATCAACGTCCTCAAAATGTCCCAAAACCTCGAAAAATCATATTCAGAAACAATGTCTACATGCATGTGCGTCTGTGTGCGTATGCGCGCGCATCTACGTTCTGGCACTGTAAAATTATAGCGTCTGTAACTCGAGAACGGTTTGGGTTGAAGGGCTCCTGTGTCGCTCAGATGTTAATCTATACAATCTCTTTATTCCCTGCAAATTTTGTCGAGAGAACTAAAAAATTACAAATTTAACGGCATTTTTTAATAAAAAAAATGTCTGTGTGCACGTTAATTTGCAAAAAATTTCAGAATTTTGTAAATTTTTTTTTTACAAATAGAGTATCATGAAAGGACGGCTGGTATTGAATTTAGGAATGATCGGTCGAATGGTCTAAATTTTATGAATTTTGGACACTTTCGAAATATGTCAAACCGCTCTAATTTTTGCATATATCAAGATACTGTGGTAATTTTTTTTACACAAAGTATTGTAAAAGTAAAGTTGCTATAAAATTTGGAGAGAATCCCGAACCATTACAGACTCCCCTGGAATCTTCTGTATCCTTACGGATATCCATAAATTGGCTAAGTAGACGATGTCATTTTATTTCACTATTTCGCGTGTTCGTTCTGAACGTACGCCGCGACGGGCTCTCGTGCCTTCTTGCGTCGAGGCAGACATTGTTATGCCTCGACGCGATGCGTGTGTGTCAGTGGTCATTCGCTACGTCGGGCGCACACGGTTGAAGATTGTTTTCTTCCCGCATTCTGTCCCTCCGCGGCAAGTATACACTTCGTGTGGGTATATGCACCTATATACCCACACGCTGATCCACGCTCAGCGTCAACAAAGAATTAGGATTTGTTTGGCAGCGTTGAGCATCAGTCTTTCTCGTGCCGTCTACGTGTGAACTTGTTTCAATCCCCAAGTGCTTTTCATCTATTCCCATTCGTTTTTATACAGTACACTTTTTCTATTATTATAAATTAATTTTTCTCGTCCTAAAACGAATTCGAGTGCTCTATGTGTGCTATAAAAATTCGAACGTTCTATAAGGTGAACCAGGTAAGATATACAAAGAATTTTTCTTTATACTTGTTTTTTTATTTTATTTTGTATTTTTTGTCTACTGCATGTTAAGGCATAATAAATAATTCATTTATTTTCTCTCCGTTCCTTACTTGCTGTGGGACTGCGCTATCTCTCTCTCTCTCTCTCTCTCTCTCTCTCTCTCTCTCTCTCTCTCTCTCTCTCTCTCTCTCTCTCTCTCTCGCTCTCTGTCTCTCTTATATTTTCTTTACTTATTCTATAATTTGTTTTGAAGAATTTGTTCAATTTGATCAGCCCATATAGGGTCGCCTGTCGTAACAAAAATGCCAGCATTCAGCCATTAAACGGTTTGCTGATAATCGGCCAATAATTCGTCGACCAGCATTGGGGTACTGTAGGCGGATGAACGGCTTGCCAGATCTATGCCAGCCATTCGTGGGCCAATACTATCGCACCGATAATATGGCGATCAGCATTGGGGTATCGTAGGCAGATGAACGGCTTGCCAGATCTATGGGAGCCATTGGTGGGCCAATACCATCGCACCGATAATATGGCGATCAGCATTGGGGTATCGTAGGCGGATGAACGGCTTGCCAGATCTATTCCACCCATTGATGGTTTGTTTTTGGGCGTTTTGCAAATGCAGGTCGTTAAACTGTAACACGTAAAAACAAGGGATAAGGTTTCGAAAAGCATATCCTATTGATGAAGCTGAAATTTTGCACCGACCTTCTTTTCAATATTTTAAGAGAACCTTTAAAAGGATATTGGCGACTAGCAATAGTTTTCGATATATCGGATATTGAAAGTTATTTATTGTACTGCGCTTCTACTATATTAAATAAATCCAAACAAAGCCATCCCACATGGCAAGTGATATGCACATACTGTTTGCCAGGAAGCAGCGCGGCCGGAGGAGTGGGGGGTATCTATGGGGCATATAGATATACTCGTATGGCGTGAAATAATAAACTTTACAATGCGATGTATGGAAAACTATTGCTAGTCGTAAAAAATCCGTTAACGGTTTCTCTTAGGATAATGAGAGGAAGTTCGGTGCAAAATTTCAGCTCGATCAGAGGAGTATGCTTTTCGGAACTTCACCCAAAACGAGCGAATTATTTTTACAGCCTAAATGGACTAAAAAAACTGTCGGTAAACTTTAATGTCACGAATAAAATTATCGGCATAAAAGTAAGGAACGAACAAACGATAGGTTCTGTAAGTGTTAAAATGGCTAAGTGGGTAGGGCGCTCGACACTAGAACGAAAGGCGCAGGTTCGATCCCGATGACAGGTAAAAATTTGAACAATGCAGAAACTGTTTTTAATGCAATTATTCTATGTACATGGACATAAGTAAAGCATAAGAAAACAAAAAAAATACTACTAGAATTTTTATATTCATAATTTGTCAATTTTTTGTTTTTCATTCCCGGCAGAAGATCCGGCAGCCGTTGCTGGGCCAATATGGGCGTATGATAGTTGGCCCAGTTTTAGCAGCCATTCCTGGTTTACCATTACCAACCATGCATGGTGCGGATCTGGCCCGTTTGTATAGCCATTACCGCGCCATCGTTTGTTCTCTGGCAACCAGTCGTGGGCCATTACTGTGCCGATTGTAAAACCCTATTTGGGAGGGAGTCTCGGAGGACAAGGGGAAAGAAAACACTTTGGTAAATACAATGTTATTTACTTTGACCGAAATTATGTATGCTGAAGTAAAATTACAGAAGAGCATCTTAATTCATACTTAATACTCTGGAAGTGGCTATATTTTTCAATTCTTTTTAGATGGAGGTGATGAGATCCTTGGTGGGTTCACCGACCGACGGAAAAGGTGTTATCCGCAATGTGATCGCTGGCCTGATATCGAAGGCGGTGCAGGAAAAATACTCGGCCACGGGGAAACGGTAAATATTTTTCAAATGTTTACTAATATAATTTTTAGAACTGGGGGCAATCAAATAAAATGTTTTCATTTCAGATATTTTTTTAGATACGATCGGGAAAAAAAATCACTGCGGCGGAAATATTTTCGACAACCAGCCGATGTTTATCTGATGCCGGTGACCGGGAACATGCCGCAACTCTGGCCCAATATTGGCAGCCGGTACTAGTCACCAATACTGTGCCAACGCTTGCCAAGCGGAGGACCGGTGTTATCATTTCGGAATTGGGCCAGTATTGTTTACACGATCTGACCCAATATTGGCATTCAGTATCCGGCCAGTACTGCCGTCAGTACTTAGCCAAGTTTCCAGTCTATACATGGGCATATACCGGCAAAGTACTGATTTACGGTTAGTCTCAAGACTGGCTACAATATCTGGCCCAAAACTGGGCACTTATTCTGAGCCAATACCCGTAAACGGTGTCGGGCCGATTCACGCCGCCATAACTTGGACCGGTGTTAACAAACCAATGTTGTCTCAATACTGATCCCGACTTGGGTAAGGCTTGGCCCTTAGGAGCCTGCCAGTATTAGCAGCTCTGGCATCAGTACTGAGACAAGACTAAGCCAAGTCCCCAGTCTATACACGGGCATGTACCGGCAAAGTACTGATTTAGGGTTTGTCTCAAGACTGGCAATGATATCTGGCCCAAAACTGGGCACTTATTCTGAGCCAATACCCGTAAACAGTGTCGGGCCGATTCACGCCGCTATAACTTGGACCGGTGTTAACAAACCAACGTTGTCTCAATACTCATTCCGACTTGGGCAAGGCTTGGCCCTCGTCCAAGTACCAGGTGCCTGCCAGTATTGGCAGCTCTGGCACCAGTACAGTGCCAATACCAAGCCAGTTTGCAATACGTACATGGGTATATATAATCTTGACGGTCGCAAAAAACTCGGGACCAAATTTGGCGTGAAACGCGTACGATCCGAATTGTTCAAACAGGCTCTTTTCCTCGTCCTTACGAAATATCCCATGATGTCGAAGACGCACCGAGCGTTAAATTGTATCTCGGATCGCAAATGTTAAATAAAATTGTACCTCGTTAGAGGGAATAGGCCTCTATCCGCGAGACAGGGAAATAATTGCGGTAAGCACGGGCCGCGTGGTGTCATCGACGACAGGATCGGTACGGAGCGTCGGGTACTTTTGGAGAAGATCCGATGGAGACCGATGCCGCGTAACTAAACTGCTTCCTCGCTACTTATTTACCTCCTTGACGTCCCCTCGGATATCTAATCGCGGTGCGGTTACCTCCTTAACTGCGCTCTTGCCACTCGAAACTTTGAGCCACCAAAGTCCACGGGATTCCGTCTGCTTTCGACCTCTCTCGGTGTAGCACAATTAGGATTCATTAGTACCGCAGTGGCGAGCCGGACCCTCCGCGATCCCCGGATCTCGCGAGGTCATCTCCACCGAGACATGCGCGGTTGCAAGGATCACGATATGTATAGCCTCGGAATTCGAGGAACCGGAGAATGCTTTTACGGAACAGAGAGGGAAGGAGTGCCTGTGGATCAGCGATCCGAGTGATTCATCCTCCCTGCGATTTCACTTCCTTCGACCTCACCAGCCACCCTCCGTCTGGAAGGATGAATAAAAAAACCCGATATAAAAATAAATAAATAAATAAACAACAGCCAAACAAACAAACAAGAAAGACCAAGAGTTTCGGTCGGAACGTGCGTGGAACAATCCTTGTACTTAACTACTCGCGGGCAACGCGATACGAAAGCCAAACCCATTGGCGGGATAATACGGTGGGGGCGCGTGAGCGGTTGGCCACTTTCCCGACGAACCTGCTCCAGAGTAGTCCCTACGGGCGCATCGGAAGCGCGGTGACTAATTTCGCCTTTCCGAATAGCCCCCCTCACATTGAGCGGCTCCCTCGCACAGGCCCGACTGAATTCGTTAAGAGAAAGCGACAACGTTTACCGGTAGAAGCATACCCGCAACGGCCTCTCCGCGGATGCACGCATTGCACGCATTATTCCATGCGGTGGAGAATTGTCTGCTCGAAGCCAACTCAGCCCCCGTGCTCTTCAACAATGTTGAAACAATATGTAACGTTGCGGTCGTATCGCGAGACCGGTTGGGCTCTGTCGCGGAGCAATTTTTCTTCAAAGCACGAGTATTCCTAACTCTCCGGTCTATCGCGCTCCTAAGGGGCAAACCTGTGCGAGAACCGTATTTCGCGTTATTGTAGTGCAAGGTGAAATCATTTATTCAATCGTTGGAAAGCGTCAGTGTGGTAACGGGACGCTGAGTAATTGTTATACTCATATTCGAAACATCGTGGTTATTTTATTCATATTCCTATTCTTATTATTTTCGTAACGAGACTCTCGGTATAAAATTACTTGTGTGGGCCGCTACCCTTTATGGCATTAAAGTTTGCATCGTTAGAACGCTACGAAAATTTATTCTTTTTGAGGCGTTACATACGAGTGGAAAAAGATGTTGACCGTTTTTTTTCTTCATTGGCTCAAATTATTTATAAACATCACAAGATATCACAATGAAAAAAGAATTACACGCGAAAATTTTTTGTATCGTTTTTTGTATTTATTTTTGTTTCTTTTTTTCCGAAGCGTTTTTCGAGCGCTCCGAGCGCTCCCAAACCCACGAAACTGCCTAGAGTCGGTGAAAACTACGTTTTTGAAAAACAGGAGGACACATAATTTGGGCAGTTTTAATCCGATCATCATGAATTTTCAACTGTAGCTTCTTAGATCGATTCTCCAAAGAAGTACGCACGCTTTCTACAATTCATAAAAAATTGTCATTTTTATAAGCAAATTAAGGCCGATATTTTGGTAAAAAAACAAATAAATTTCAAAATGTTGCTATTTTGCTCAAAGAGCCATATATTCTTAAAATTGTGGGTACTTCTCTAGCAAAACGAACGTTAACAACTGGGAAAAAATTCCGTTCCAAGTGAGCTAATCCAAAAAAGTACTACGTCCTCCCGCAGCGTGCCTAAAAAACGCTCTTAAGGGGAGATATACACCTAGGAGCCGGAAAAAGGTCATTTTTGTGATTTTATTCAAGGAAAACTATTTGAAATCTCGGATTGGGGTTTCAATTATCTAAAAGTATATACATTCAAAATATGTTAAAATTTCTTAATTTAAAATATCAAAAATATACAAGGATATTGTATGATCCTTGGAGCGTCGAAAAAAAATATGCGTATACGGTATCCATTCGCGTTTCTTCAAAAATCATCTGAAAAAAAAAACCAAAAAGATTATTAAATGAAATACTATAATCTGGTACTTGTCATAGCCGACTTTGAAAATATCGATTTATGGCAAAATGGCGGTCGTTTGACCATAAATAGTGATTTTTGGACCAAAAATTAGTTATTATTTTGCGTATAAAACAAAAACTAAGTAACGGAAAAAAAATCCTATAACAAGTACTAGATAATGGTGTACAGAATAACCACAAAAAACCTCAAGGCAATCGGTTCATTGGTTTTCGAGAAATTTTGGATACCGATTTGGAAAACGCGGTTTAGAGAAAAACGCGTTTGAAAATTTGGGAATGAATAAATAATAAAATTTGTCAACTTACATGGAATCATCGATACCAGGCCCATAGTGTAGGTCTTTAACGGTCGATGGAATGTTCATAGCTTCCAAATCCTCGACCTCGACCATCTAGGTGTATATCTCCCCTTAATATAGCTACGACTGAGCCGCTATTTTGTTTTTGCTTTCATAGAAGATATTTATTCGTTTACTCCAACCCATGTAGAAAAACCCTCCAAACCTGTTTACGATTACTCTTTTCGTATTCGCTAAAAAAAAGCCCAAAAACGACTCATTTTTAGGTAGGCCATTTAGGTTGGCCGCGTCGATTACTCAGATTTTCTTGGTCTATTTAGGCTTTGAAAATCGCTCAAACACTCCCACGTATTCTCGTGAGAAATTTACGACCTGAATTTGCAAAAAGAGAAGGCTTTCGATAATGATAAAAATAAAGAAATGAAAAAATGTTTTATTTCCTAATACATAAAATATATATGTGTAGGGGAGGCCGGGGTGTCGGGACGGCGAGTAAGAGTTGTTGTCGCTTGGAGGAACAACTTACCCCCGGCACTTTTGCCGGGTTGTTCCTCCAGGCGACAACAACTCTCACTCGCCGTCCCAGCGTCACTAAAGTGGCTACCGAAACAGGGCGATGGGATGACGTTGTGGGACGCACTTATTGCTATCACTATTCTTCGCAAAGCTACGCGTATCGGAACAACGTACCCACGGTACTTTGAACCCCGGCCTCCCCTATATATTGTGACGGAAAATTCACCACCCCAAAACGTCACAAAAGGGACCTCCTGTTTTCCCGGCGATTTATTTAAGGGCGCCAACCGCCGTGGCGGCTCGCCGGGAAAATTGGTCGGACGGAGTCCGACCGGAGGTCACCCAAGTTGCCAGCTAGCTGCAGCCTTGAATCGTGGCAGAGGGGCAGGTTCAGGGGCAAAGAACATTTATACACACTCGAGTCGAGGAGAGAGAGATCACATATATCTTTATCGCGACACAAAACACAAAATAATAATATTCTCACTCCCATCTCAAGTGAACCGCGTAACAATTAACAACACCAAAATTACGCTAAGCGGTACACGAATGCATGGTCACACGACAGGGGCAACGGACGCGCGGGTAACCCTAACGACGCGACACGTAACCCCGCACCGCGAACCCATCTTTGCCAGCGCACAACGTGAATCACGAGATCTTAATCGTCACAAAATAAACGCGTTGCACGCTCGCCACTGGGCGGAGGCCGCCACCAAGACTCAAGAAAAAAAAAGAACAACAAAAGGTCGGAGGACTACCGAGGCTTTTGATAAGGCAATGCGCCGGCCGAAACCCACCGGTAATTTTCTGCAACTCGTTAACCCATATCGGCGATCCGTCTCACTCGGCCTTCCGTGGCTCAGTCCTTCTCCTTTCCTCCTTCTCCGAGCGTCGGCGTTCGCCCTTTCTCTACTTTTCCTAATTTTCCTTCGGGTGGGGCATGTCCCCACCCGCCCATACAAGGAGGACTCGCCGGAGACCGATCGGTGTCGAGTGCGTATGTCTGTGTGTGTGTTTGGGTTCGCAAATATGTGTGTGTTTGAAAGTGTGGAGAGGGTACGCAGTGACCAGTTGCTGGCGACAGAGGACGCTCGAGAGATGGATCGTTTGGAGATGGTCGCAAGCCGAACGATCGACGTTGAAGCGGCAATTACGGACGATCTCTGGGCTAGTCAAATTTTGTGAGGTGCATGATGGTGTAACATGTCGGGTATCGAGACCACGAGCCGTCATAGGTAGCGACGAACATCGGCGTTTTGCCCGTTCGGAATCGGCATTACGCGTCCCCATGCTCACGCTGGGTTTGGTCACTGTGACTACTCGGTGTAACCGAATATTCGACGTGCACCACAGACTCCTCCAGCATACCGGCAGCCTTCTTCGTCTCCCCGAAAGCGAGAGCAAGCGCTCTTGACCGGTGGATGACGTTAGCCTCGTCTAGCTCCAGAAATCGGTAGATGTGCCTACCGATCGTCGCCCAAGCCTATCGATGAGACGTCCAAGTGTCGCGACGAGCTAAGGACATCCGCGATCTTTTCCTCGCCACACCCTTCCTCTGAATCCCTACATATATGTGTGTGAGCGGGTGCCTCGCAAATAATACAGAAAAATAGAAAGAAATATAAATAAATAATAATTTTGTGCGCCCTAAACCTCCTATGGGTCCGCGTTCGGGGTGAGTGCCGAGCGAGAGGGACACCTCCACGTGGCTTTGGGGCTCATCAATTTTTGCCACGTGACAATATATATACAGTTGCATGCAAAAGTTTCCGGCCAAAGATAATTTTATCATGGAGTATCGTTTAAAGGGTGAGATGTTGTCATAATTTTCAAAAAAATCGATCTTTTACGTTTTCTTGAAGTATGATATTTCGAAAATATTCTCTGAAAATTTCAAGTCTTCCGATGAATAGTTTCCGGGATATCCCACAATTAGTGAAGGGGCGTCGGGTCTCCATGGCAAGTAGCGGACGGCAGCTGCGAACAACCGGTTTCGACCCCCCCTCCCCTATTATATTCTATAAATAGTCTTGTTCGTAACTGAAAATTTTCGGTTAGGCCTCAGTATATTCGTGGCAATCGAACGGAGAGGTCGATACTTGTGCGTTTATATAAAAACTTATTCGATTATTTTATCATTAATCGTATCAAAGGTTCTAGAGAATGTCGAAATTCTGATAATCTTCGTAAGTCGCGAACCGTGAAAAGAAAAAATGTTTTCAATCCAAGCACAGCGGGACGTGGTGAAAGTGTTACGAAGTCACGAAGTTCATCAGCTAAAAAATTAAAACGTGACATAGAAGATGATGTACCTGAAGATAGTCGTATTGAATTAAGAATAATAAACTTTGAGAAGAGTATGTGGCTTCCGGATGGAGGCCGTAATAGTTAAAAATTCCAAAAAAGTTGCCCCTAACCTACTGCCCCTCATAGAACATTGCCTAAACTCTACATACTTCCAATTTCAATCCCAGTTTTATGAACAAACTTCAGGCGCAGCCAAGGGGTCCCCTATTTCCCCTATCATCGCCAACATCTTTATGGAGAACTTCGAGAACAGAATTCTGCAAGAAGCTTCCCTCAAGCCCTCCACCTGGTTCCGATATGTCGATGACACCTTCGTCATTTGGAGTCACGGCAAAGAAAACCTCAAACATTTCTTAACCTTCCTCAACTCCCAACACCCCAATATTCAATTCACCGTGGAGATAGAACAGGAAAATCAAATCCCTTTTCTGGATGTACTGGTTCAACGGAAAAGCGATGGCACTTTGGGCCATAAAGTTTACCGGAAGCCAACGCATACGGATAGATACCTCCACGCTACGTCCCATCACCACCTTTCCCAAAAACAGTCGGTCATAAGCTGTCTGGTCTACAGAGCTCTAGCGATCTCCGAACCAGACTCCTTGGAGGTAGAACACCTACGAAAAGCTTTAGGAGACAATGGCTACAAGCCAGGCAACATCGAAAGAACGATCAAAAATCTAAAAAGAAAAATAGCTGATCCGAAAACGGTTACAGCACCTGATGGAGAGAATGAAGGACAAATAACTGCAACAACTTCCCTTCCATACCTTCAGGGCATAACCGATCGCATAGGCAGGGTCCTTGGAAAACATAACGTGCGAGTCATCTTCAAACCTCAGAAGAAACTAGCACAAGTGATTCCGAGTGCAAAAGACCAAAGACCACCATTAAGTGCACCAGGAGTATACAAAATACCCTGCTCATGCGGTAAAGTGTACATAGGGGAAACCGGGAGGAAGATCAGTACACGGATCAAAGAACACCAACGGTGTATCAAATATGGCCATATTACACAATCAGCGCTGGCCGATCATTGGATGGAGACTGGTCATGCCATCCAGTTCGATAAAGCCCAAAGTCTGGCCCCATCAAACAGCTATTTTTCCAGGAAACACCGAGAAGGCTTGGAAATCCGAAAACATCCGGACAATCTAAACAGAGATGGAGGATATCACGTCAATCCTATTTGGCACACCGTCCTCCCGGCTTTTTAATTGACCAGTTGATCAATTGAAACATCTGATTGGCTGGTGCAGCGATCTGGAACGATGACTGCAACTATATAAGGAATACCTGAGACACGAGAGCTTCAGTATCGGAGCTCTCAGCCCTGATGATGCAGACTGTAACGTTTGCGAAACGTCGGCACAACGCTGATCGTCAACACGGCCTCCATCCGGAAGCCACATACTCTTCTCATTACATAAAGAGCCGTGAAAGCCTTAAAACTAAAATAATAAACTTTATTTCTGTTTTTATGGCCATTTCGAGTCTTGTAAAGTGCAAAAAGTGTAATGGAGATGTGGCATTTCAGACAGCCAGCACACGTGCCCTGGGATTTAAAAGTGTCGTATCATGTGACGGTTGTGTCAACGATAACATTCCTTCGTGTTCTTTTATAGGACATTCCTATGAAATAAATAGACGATTCATATTTGTTATGAGACTCCTAGGAATGGGATATGAAGGAATGCGAACATTTTGTGGTCTAATGGACATGCCACAATTTTTAAACAAGCGTGCTTTCACAATATTGTTGATGCAAATATCAGATGCTAGTAAAACCGTCGGAGAATTGTTGCTTCAAAAAGCTGTGGATGAAGAAAAAGAAGAAACATCAAAAGCTGAAAATAAGAAAACGAATGAATTGACTGTATCTGGAGATGGAAGGTGGCCAAAGCGTGGCTATACATCTTTGTTTGGAGTTTCATCAATAGTTGGTTATTTTACTGGAAAAATTATTGATTTAAATATAAAGAGTAGGTATTGTAAGCTGTGTGAATATGGGAAATCGAAAATAAATACTGCTGAGTTTGACTAATGGAGTGAAACGCATAAAGATCAATGTAGTGCAAATCACGAGGGGTCATCTGGAAAAATGGAGGTCGATGGAATTGTGGAAATTTTCAAGCAGTCAAAAGCGAAATATGGAGTTAAATATACAAACTATATTAGAGATGGTGACTCCAAGACTTAATCTGGACTTTTAAACGCTTCTCCTTACGAGAATGCTATCATAAATAAAAAGGAGTGCATAGGACACGTACAGAAACGGATGGGGAGTCGATTACGCACATTGAAAACCAAGCACGGTGGTCTTGGAGGTAAAGGTAAACTAACAGGGAAGATGATAGACAAATTAACTGGCTACTGTGGCATAGCCATACGTCGGCATTGTGATTCACTGAAAAATATGAAAACCGCAATATGGGCAACATTCTATCACCACAGCTCAACTGATGAAAAACCACATCACGAGATGTACCCAAAAGGTGAAGATTCTTGGTGTTCGTATCGGTGTGCTGAAGCTAACGGGGAACTCGATTCTTACGAGCAAGATTATCGCCCTTTACCTCCAATTGTTATGAATGCCATAAAACCAATTCATGAAGAGCTGAGTAATGATAATTTACTCTCTAGGTGTATCGGTGGCTTCAGTCAAAACAATAACGACAGCTTCAATCAGCTAATTTGGAAAATAATCCCAAAAACGGTGTGTACTAGCAGTACTATTGTAGAAATTGCTGCTTATGTTGCTGCTTGTGTATTCAATCAAGGTAGACACACATTGTTACTGATCATGAATACACTTGGCATTAATTGTGGACCCAATTCTCACCGGTACACAGAAAGAATCGATTCTCAACGTATAGTCGTGGCTGACAAACGCGCAAACTATAATACCCGGGACGGCAGAATGCTTCGAAGACAACAACAAATTGATATTTTAGATGCTTCCACGTCGGCGGAAGCCCTATTGTATGGGTCAGAAATTGATGATTCGATGTAAGTAATTTTTTAATTAGTATTTCTATACATAAATAAAGTATAAAATTAGAAAACTCTTTCAGAAATTTTGAAAAATGTATTACTCAAAAACTATGAACTTTAGCAAAATTTTATAAAGAATACTTTCGTTTTAAAATGGCCCAAAATGTTTTTTAAAAAAATTTATCCCGAAAAACTTCAATTTTTTGAAAAATTGTTTTAACAGTTGGGTATAAACAATTGAATGCTCGGCTTTTCGGCAAAAAAATTGTGATAGTCGGATTCAGCGGATCAAAATACATAAAAAAAAGTGTAGCTTCATCCATCGAGCTCAAAATTTTACGAACATATAATACCGTATCCACATCGAAAAACTTTAAACGCGTTTTTCTCGAAACTATGTTTTTCAAGTCGGTGACCACTATAATTTAAAAACCACTCGATGGATTTTGATGAAATTTGGTGTGCTTATTGATAGCATGAAAAACTAGTCCTTAATCGAAGGATTTTTTTTGTTGAAAATTTCTATTTTTTAAAAACATGGAACGAGCGATTTTTTGGTCGAAAATCGAAAGTTATCCCTCGGAAGCCACCATTTTGTTAATTAAAAAAAGGTTCGATTAAGGACTAGATTTCTTATTAAACTAATGATTTTTTTTTAACTAATGGTTTTTTTATTTCAGATGATCCAGTAAAATTTTATGATGGTCACTGCAAAGCACTACATGCCGAAGAAGGTCTGACAAAGATGGCGATATTTTTATAAATAATCAATATTTTTCTTTGAAAATTTGTACAAGTCAAGTTGAAATATAACATAAAAAGTCTGTGTAACCGCTTTTGTAAAGCAAACTTAATTGTTATTAAAAAAAATTATATACAAAGAAAAAATGTAGTATCTCAAGAAAAAAAAATTAAAAACGGTAATAAATGTAAGATTTTCATCAATTTTAAAGATTGGACCGACGCCTTTCTAAGAGAATGCACCCCATAGCATAATGCTACCTCCACTGTGTTTCACAGTTGGTGTTTGATATCGCGAATAATTTCTAGTTCCTTTTGGTCGTCGAACGTACCTTCTCCCATCATTTCCAAACAAATTAATTTTAGTTTCGTCTTAGAGCAGCACTTTTTTCCAATCTTCAACAGTCCATCTCGGGTATTTTTTCGCGATTTCGTATCTGGCCTTCTTATTTTTTTTTACTGATGAGCGGTTTTTTAACTCCAACACGTCCAAAAAAGTCCCCCTTCTGTCAGTCTACGTAAAACAGTACTTTGGCTAATGTCAGCCAAATTTTCTACGCGTAATTCACGTGCGATGGTTGCAGCATTCTCTTTTACGTCTGCGACAGCCTTTCTTTTGGTCACTTTATCGACACGATTAGTTCTTTTCCTAGGTCTCCCAGGACAGTATTTATCTTCTGGAGTACCTGTAGTCTTGAATTTATTTCTTATATCGTTAACAGTCGATTTTCCAATCGCCAAAATTTTAGCTATTTCACGTGAAACTTTTCCTTCGTTGTGGAACTTGATAACCACTTTACGTACATCTAAAGACGTGCGTTTCGACATCTTGACTGAGTGTTACTGATCGTACAATGCAAAAGGAACAGAGCTCTCAATGTTTACATGATTTCGCGACTGATAACGTAAACAAAGCGAAGCGAATTATATCTTCTTGCAATTTGGCCGGACATTTATGAAGCAGAAAAACGTGTTACTTTTCTTACAGATAATTGTTAATCGTTATGAACAATTTTTGAATTACATATTTCGATTGCATAATAAAAGAACGTTACGATGATAATTTCGTGTTTCCATTTCGCATCCTTCAAATGTTACTTAGTCATAAAAGTATCTGTGACCGGACATTTTTACATGCAACTGTAGTCGGAACGTAACCATATATATATGGAACGTAACCATATATATATGGTTACGTTCCATATATATTTGTGTGTGTATATTACAACGTTGCAAACTTCAACGTCATTACCCTTTTACCTTCTCGATCATATTGATCAATCCGGATATGATGGGGAGTATAATGGATCCGATAGCCGATTTCGGGATTCGCTGTCATCCACCCCGCGTACGTGCGTAGGTCATCTCGCGGTCGTGTACGAGTACGTACCTACGTGCGTAGGTCCTAGCTGGCAGGGGGGGAGGGCTTAGCGAAAACGAAGCGGTGTTTCAATGAGAATGCATTTTTACGATATCGCTCCGTATTTTTCTTCCCTCCGTTGAGTAGATTTTTTGGCGTTGGGTATCGTTATTCGCGTTCGTTCTCGTACGAATGGAATCGACCGAAAAACGAAAAGCTACGATCTAGCGTATAAAGTAGGATTCCCATGATTGCCTTTCCGGACGTTTACGAGAGCTACACCTATGCACAGTCTCGTTCGTAGAAGAGAATCGCCAACACCGAGGAAGAGGGAGGGAGGAGGAGCCAACTCGAACGCGACGTTGGCCATTGTCGGGAGCGAAAGTTGTGAAAACGAGGAGCGTATCATCGTTGTCTATCGAATACTCCGCGTATAACGACAGTGCCATTGTTTTCCACGTTAGGTTTATCGATCTCTTTGCTGCCGCGCGTATCGCCACTGCCCGCGCGCACTTTACCTCCTCCTTCGAATCGTCCGACCGCCAATATACCGGTACAAATTTTCATTTCCTCCAAAACTGTAACTATTTTTGTTGAAACAAAGATCAATGAGAGATCGAAGGATGCGAGAAGGCCATCATCAAGTTAACGGGTAAAGCCACTCGAGGATTTTTAATTTTCAAAGAAGACACGGAAGAAGACAATATTAATTTGAAAGGCCAATTTTATGGTGCTGGCATTGCAGATTGAAGGTGAATCAAACCTTTCTATTCCTAAATGTTAGTTGAAATAATGTCTTTTTAAATGCACCCGGAGAAAAAGTCAATGGTATTTGCAAATAAACGCCCATAGTAAAAGCGGGAATTGTAAATTTCACTATAGTTCATTAACACCGCAATCATAAAATAGTTAACACAACTATCAGCGAAAAATATATCTGAGCATGCGATTTCGATGGTGTTTTTGATTTTATTATCCTCGAAACAATGAGTAACTATTGCAAAAAGCTTGACAATATAGTGAGACGTATAGGTCCGTTTCATACGCGAATCCCCCCCTCTCCCCGCCGCCACGACTTATTCGAAGACTGCGATGTTGACACGCCCGGCCATTGCCCTCAACCACGCTCGTTTGGAAAATGAGCAGAAAATGGTATAAGTGGTGCCATCCCTAGGTGGACACTAAAAATAATAGATATAATTTTTAAAAGGCAAAAAAAAGGACTCAATATTTAAGTAACATTTATTACAAAAAGGCGCTTGGGATGGAGAAGGAATTAGGGGGAAACGAGGAGTGTAAGAGGGCCTTCCTGACGGCAGGGAGCCACTTTTTATTCGAAGTCCATCTCTGACGCAAGTCCGGAAAAGAACACAGGGCCTAGCTGAAGAAGCAAGGATAATGTTCAGAGTAAAGAAAGCCTAAGTGTGGAAGACGAATAAAATAGTCAAGTCCGAATCTACGACTAGGGATCCGGGTATCCGTACTAACGAATATAATCGAGAGAGTCGTGCACAACTGTTCAGAGGGCATCATGGCGGAGAGGAAGGAAGGTAAACAAGAAGGTTACCTGAATTCTATCGCAAAAGGAACGACGCCACTCGACACTCTACACATCGATCATCTCGGGCCCCTGGCTTCGACGAAAAAGAGCTACACAGGCACGTTTTCGTGGTAATCGCCGGATTTACGAAATTTACGTGGCTATACGCAACCAGATCAACGACGGCAGCTGAGGCGATTGACAGACTGAAAAAGCAGGCAGCGATTTTTGGCAATCCACGCCGCAGTCTCAGATCGTGGTACAGCATTCACGGCGAACGAGTTTGAAGAATATTGCCAACCGGAAAAAATCGAGCATGTTCTTGCTATAACAGGAACTCCGAGGGCTAACGGCCAAGTCGAACGAGTAAATCGTACGCTGATTCCCTTGATTACCAAGTTGATTGCACCAAAGAACGGAGAGTGGTATAAGCATTTAGTGGTATAAGCAAGTACCTGAATGCAGCGTTTTATCGAGGCATTGGGACTACACCATTCCAGGTGATGTTCGGGACGCGGCCACATTTCAAGGACGACGAATCATTGCGCGAATTAGTGAAGCAAGAATTCGCGCCGACTTTCCAGGAGGAGCGTGATGAGGTTCGAGAGCATGCGAAAGATCGTCTTCAGCGAATTCAAGGGAAAAATAGACAAAGGTACGATCGAGAGCGCAAAAAGGTGCGAGCATATCGTGAGGGAGATATCGTCGCGATAAAAAGAACGCAGCAAGGCCCAGGATTAAAGTTTGCGCCGAAATACCTTGGACCTTACGAAATGTGGAAGGTTTTGCACAACGATCGGTACCTCGTGCAGAAAAGTGGCGATCATGAAGGACCGCGACAGACGTCGACCGCGGCTGATTGCCTCAAGCCTTGGTCAAAATACGCAGATACCGACGAAGAAGATTTTCCGGAAGATCTACATTCGAGGGCGAACGTGCATGAGCAGGACGTCCGAGTGTAGGAGTGCGAAAAGTACAGCGTGAGTGCGTGGGCGCGTGTGTGAGCGAATGCCACACCATTGCTGCGAAAAAAGAGAGCATGAAGAGTCTCGCGAGGAAAGGGGGCCCGCGGGCTCGACAGTCTTTTGGTAACTACCGACAATAAACAACGTTGACAGATTATCCTTCCGTGTAAACTTTTGTAATAATTTGCGTTCTTTAATAAACTCTCTGCTAAAGATTTGCAAGGCTCTTCTTTCGATTCTTCAATAAAACATAAACCTTTAAACATATATTGAAAATCCCACACTAGATACAGGAAAAATCTTGCCGGCCGCTGAACACTTTGCACGAGAAGTACTCTGCGGTCTTGGACTCTGACGCCGTCATTTTCAATTGAAAATGACAAAACAAAAACCATTTTTGTAAAATCAAATCTATGTATAATAGTTTACCAATTCAATTTTCTACCACATTCCTTGTACTCGTTAAAACATATGCTTAAAATTAGCCTTTTTTGAAGAGCTTGAGTAGCTTAAGTCCTCAAGGATCGCCTTAAAATGATTCACTCACGTATTTAATTTTCCGTAACTGTGTGATTTCCGTGTCCGTTGAAGTAGAAGAGACGCGAGCCGGGTCCATTAGCGAAGGGGGGGAGGGGGGGGGGGGGCTCGCTCTCGCTTCGACTCTTGCGTTCGCGAGTGATAATCGCGAAGGGCGGGGTGTCAACTCTGCACCGTGCAAGTCGCCACTGTGTCAAGTCGCCACTTCAACTCGCCGTCTGTTCAACTTGCCAAAGCGGGCAACTCTACACAGACCCAAGTGGACACCGTAGCAGCCCGCCGTTTCCCCGACGCTCGCGTAACCCCACTCTTCAGATTCGGGCCGGACATTTTTTGCTACCGTTTCAACTCGCACCGTGTCTCAACTCGCCACGCGCTGCGTGCTCAACTTCCATTTCCTAGCGGCTGTACTTTTTTCGAATCACCCATACCCGGGAACGAGAAATATACAAGCAAAATGTTTTCACATGTACCGACTACCCGCTCTGTCAGTTCTCTAGTTTATCGACTGATTTTGAATGGAAATTTCACGAGCGGCATTTTTCTATAGCTTTATTCTTTAATAATGCCACGAACGTATATGTAGTCTCCTAAAATTTTAATTCTTCCATAATTCGCGGAAGAAAGCGTCATTTTTGAGTACTTGAGAATAACGATAAGCAATACTAAGAGAACTGAAAACTCATATAATAATCGTGTGAAAGAAAAACTGGTGGCCTCGTACAGTTGGACAGATTTTCGTTGCCGTTGAATATAGGATTATGATCTTCAAGAGGATGTTTAATTTTGTTCTGAATTTCATTTCTTGTGGCTCTTGATTTATTCTTAAAAATCATTGTGCAAAGTCTACATTTTATAATCAACTTTTTAATCATCGAAAATATCGATGAAAAAATCATATGCATTTACAAGAAATTAATATCATGAAACGATTCCTTTCATTACAGATTGAAACGTCCACATTATTATTATCCATGTTATTCAAATACTTAATGCCAAAGAACAGTGCATGTCGGATATATTTATTTTTCATTAATGTGTGACATATCGTCTACTATATATGAAAAAATTGAATCATCGTATAACATGAATACGCTGTGTTGAAAAGCGCAGAATAATTAAGGGTGGGGGGTAAGGATAATTTGCTATAAAAAAGCATATTTTCGATATTGTTTGTTAACGACACTGTTTATATATATTTATTTATATAATTAGTATAAAATAAAAGGACATTTGAAGAATATTCTGTGAAATTTTCGTTAACAATTGTGCAGAAGTGAGCCAGTGACAGCAAATCTTCTCAGACGCCACAAAAAAAAGTCACATTGCGGTGAACTGCATAACTCACCACTGGGTCATCCGAAAAAAAATCCAAGGAGATTGTATTAGTTAATAAGTTTCTTGAGGTAACGCTGACGAGTTTTTTTTCATCATTTTAATTCATTTTGCAATAATAAAGGTTCCAATGTTTTAAATGAAAAATCGCTATTTTGTCTTCTAGGTGTGACTAAAAATTGAAAATAAAAAAAATAAAAATAACAACGCGATAGCGTTACCTCAAGAAACTTATTAACTAATACAATCTTCTTGGATTTTTTTTTCCGGATAATCCAGTGGTGAGTTATGCAGTTCACCGCAATGTAACTTTTTTTTGTGGCGTCTGAGAAGATTTGCTGTCACTGGCTCATTTCTGCACAATTGTTAACGAAAATTTCACAGAATATTCTTCAAATGTCCTTTTATTTTATACTAATTATATAAATATATATATATAAACAGTGTCGTCAACAAACAATATCAAAAGTATGCTTTTTTATAGCAAATTATACTTACCCCCCACCCTTAATGATTCTGCGCTTTTCAACACAGCGTATTCATGTAATACGATGATTCAATTTTTTCATATATAGTAGACGATATGTCACACATTAATGAAAAATAAATATATCCGACATGCACTGTTCTTTGGCATTAAGTATTTGAACAACATGGATAATAATAATGTGGACGTTTCAATCTGTAATGAAAGGAATCGTTTCATGATATTAATTTCTTGTAAATGCATATGATTTTTTCATCGATATTTTTGATGATTAAAAAGTTGATTATAAAATGTAGACTTTGCACAATGATTTTTAAGAATAAATCAAGAGCCACAAGAAATGAAATTCAGAACAAAATTAAACATCCTCTTGACGATCATAATCCTATATTCAACGGCAACGAAAATCTGTCCAACTGTACGAGGCCACCAGTTTTTCTTTCACACGATTATTATATGAGTTTTCAATTCTCTTAGTATTGCTTATCGTTATTCTCAAGTACTCAAAAATGACGCTTTCTTCCGCGAATTATGGAAGAATTAAAATTTTAAGAGACTACATATATGTTCGTGGCATTATTAAAGAATAAAGCTATAGAAAAATACCGCTCGTGAAATTTCCATTCAAAATCAGTCGATAAACTAGAGAACTGACAGAGCGGGTAGTCGGTACATGTGAAAACATTTTGCTTGTATATTTCTCGTTCCCGGGTATGGGTGATTCGAAAAAAGTACAGCCGCTAGGAAATGGAAGTTGAGCACGCAGCGCGTGGCGATTTGAGACACGGTGCGAGTTGAAACGGTAGCAAAAAATGTCCGGCTCGAATCTGAAGAGTGGGGTTACGCGAGCGTCGGGGAAACGGCGGGCTGCTACGGTGTCCACTTGGGTCTGTGTAGAGTTGCCCGCTTTGGCAAGTTGAACAGACGGCGAGTTGAAGTGGCGACTTGACACAGTGGCGACTTGCACGGTGCAGAGTTGACACCCCGCCTAATCGCGAAGCCGCAGTCTGTCCTTCTGTAGCCAGATCTCTCGCTCTTTCTCGCCGCTCTGTACATTGGTTAATAGGACGCAACCGCCTGCGTGAAAAATATTGATTTCTCGACGTTAACAAGCCGCGGTCGAAGAAACGGGTCGCGTGCTAGCGTGCAAAGTGGTCGGAATCGCCGAAAAAGTCGGCAACAGTACACCAAGGTTGCGGTTTTAACGAGATTTCGGAATTTAGTGTTTTCGAGGTCGCTGACCACGAATCTGAAGTCAAATTTGCAAAATTCGAAACGGCGGGTCCAACATGGCTCACCGAAAGCACAACATTTTATTGAATTCGAGTAAAACTCTGTGCACTCATGTTTTCGATGTTGCTGATCACGAATCTGAAGTCAATTTTGTAAAATGCAAAATAGCGGATCCAACATGGTCGGACAATAGCACAAAATTTTATTGAATTTGAGTAAAACTCCGTGTACTCATGTTTTCGAGGTCGCTGATCACGAATCAAAAGTTAAATTTGAGGAATTTAATAGTCAAAATGGTTGACCGGTATAAAAGAAAGTTTTCTTGGAGTTACACTTCGTATATCCGGGTTTTCAACGTGGTCTGTCATAAATATAGTACAAAGAGTCGCTTGATGAAATATGAGGCACGTATTTCAAACGATTTTTTTTATTTCAAACGCTACAACACAGCACACTATATAAGATCTGAGCTATGCACATCCATCGTTATCCTCTACCACGTCCACGGAACCATCAGAACACAGAAACATTGCCGTAGCTTTAGGTGAGAAGCTTTTTCTTAGTTTTTTAAAACTGATTTCCAATACTTGAAATGTATGGATCAGATGTAATCATCATGCATTCAAAAACATCTTCCTTTTTTTTCTCGCACATTTTCGCGAGAAATGTTCTCTATATTTTTTATATCCTTGTTTCTCGCTTCCTAAGCATCTTCCGAAAATTAACCGATCGGAAGCGGGGCCCATTCGACAATTTTGGCTCCGTGAATTAAAATCTTATGAACCGGAGTTGGCAAATTCAGTTGTAACCAGGGTTACAAATTCGAGAACATTTCCGCGGTCTCGAAACAGAAATTTTGAAATACTTCGACATTAAGGTAGTTCCTCTGCGAAAATCTCAACCAAAAGTTTACATACCATGTTCATGTTTAAAAGATTGATAATTGGTTTAAATAGTAATAAATAAAATTAAAAACTACGCTATATTGACTCGGTACTAGTAGATAATACGATGGATATCATTTATTGCCGTAAAATATATTTTATATTGTGTTTTTGATCTACCATTGCCAGTAAACTTTTTGCTGGGACTGTCCAGACTTTGCCCCAATTGTTTTTTTTCCAGGCTTTGCCAGGCTTTGCCAGGCTTTGCACCAAAATTGTGAGGGCTTTTCATGGTTATATCTTGGAAACTAGATGGTGAATCATTCTCATTTTTTTTTTCACATTATTCGTGATATCTTACTCTAGCTTATCCTCGTTTTTTATCAATTTCTTAATTTTAGTTTTGACGGTAAAATTAATGATCCTCTGTTTGCCAATCATAACGCATTTGTTGCGTGTAAACCAAGCCAACTTTAAGTGTAAATATCTCAGGTTTGGGGTGGTCAAACTTATTCAAATTGCACAGACGTTTGGATAATGTATTGAATACCATATATGTCAAATTTCAACCATTTCTTAATTCAACTCTTCTGTGGAGGTACTACCTTAACAGCGAATCCACTCGACAAACCTTGCAACATTGTGTGAAATTTATTAACGGACAACACCACTGTGACGGCTTCAAAAAATCGATTTTTTGAAAACCATCTAGAAAAATCTAAAATACATTTAAGATTAAGATGCCGTTGGACCCAGGTCGAAAAAATAATTATTTTCGAAGATATTGAATATTTTGTGGAGCGGTGCAGCGCTCCGTGACGCTCGGGGTCCCGCGCAGCTGCGCGCCTCAGGGTCGGCAGGTATACCGGGATATATAAATTTGAGCAGAGACGATTTGCTGCAGCGTTGTTTGGGCGGCTTCACGCAAAACAACAACGAAAGCTACAACAAATCAGTTTGGGCAATAGCCCCCAAGTGTCAGTCCGGGAGCAAAAAAATCGTCGATATTGTAGCTGATATCGCGGTATTATTATTCAATGATGGCCTGAGAAGCCTCATGAAAGTTTTGGAGACGTTGGGGATAACTATCGGCCCAAATTGTTTCAATTTTTGCGTTGAAACCGACGCAGCGCGGATCGAGCTGGCGGAGCGCTCGCTCACAGACGCTGCAAAAGAGGCAAGAAGAGCCTCTACAAGTTCGAGAAAAGATGCTAGGGACAATGATTTGCTTCTTGAAGGCCAGCTATATGGTGTCGGCATCGCTGATTAAAGGTAAAAAATTTTTTTTCCATTTTATCGCATAAATTAACAAACCTAAAACTTTGAACGCGTTTTTCTCAAAACCACTTTTTTGAGTGCGGCACGCAGCAGAACTCGAGCAATTTTTATCCGATCGACTTCAAATTTGGACTGCATCAATAAAACTAGATTATCTAAAGAAGTACATAGGCTTTTTTCGATATCTCAATAATAAAAAAAAGTTATAGCCTATTTTCGACGAGAAATTTTGCTCGAAAATCGTCCTTTAATTTCAAACGCGTGCCTATTTTTTAAAAATCAATATTTTTTCAAATCCCTATGTACTCTCTTCAAAATATCATATTATTAACGAAAACACTCGGTATTTTTTTTCAGATCGACTTTGAAGAGAGTTCTAATGCGTGCCGCGAACCACTGCAGAGGCAACAGTACCTGACGCGGGAGCTTCCCCAGCGTCACCATGGGGCGTGAAAAATTTGAATTTTTTTTTTATGTATCTTCAATAAACAACGAACAAAAAAAAATTTCGAATATCTTTTTTTTTCCCACAAAAAAAATTCTTGAAAAATGGCTAAAAAACAGGGGGTCACAGTGGTGTTGTGCCTTAATCAAAGTTTCATCCACTACCAGAATCCTAGCAGACACGGGCGAGTTTTCAAAGAACCGGCTAGCCGTATTTCCGTCGTTATTGCTGCCGAACCCTGGTTTCGAGCAGTCGATGTTGAAGTGCAATCGCTCTTAAAGACTTTTTGAATGATATATTTACGCTGCTTTTTAGTATTTTGGTCTGTCACCACGCGCTTGCCATTTATGGATACCTAATTTGTATCCAATATCTGTAATAGTTTTGTAAGAGACCATACTGTTGATTTGACTTGTTATATAACGCTCTTCGTCACGAGTAGACTCTGTGTTTTCGTGCAAAAAATGTAGTTTCATTGCGCGACCAAAACGAGTTGACGAAGGACGAGGATTCTTTCATACTACTTTTTCTTTGTTTGTTTCATTATCTATAGCAAGCATTTGTAAAGGAACAAGTAAAGTGGGAAAAATATTTGCATCTGAACTTTTCTCGTCACTGAACTTCTGTTTGTATTGACTTTGACCTGAACTACCATCACAACCCCATTTTATAATGCATCGAAGATAAGAAGTCAACTGTGGGTGCAATGTGTTAACAACATATTGTTGCACCATCGAAATTCTTCCGCAAGTGTGTTCAAGTAGGGACAGTACTGCTTCTTTGCTCGTTTCTGTTACTGCAATGCCCAGAGGATAACAACGCTTTTTCGCTTCGAAAACTTATCGTACGACGGATACCCGAATTTTTTTTCTTTTAACGAGCTTCTAAGATAGAGGTACTGTTGGCTTGTCAATCTGGTGACATCTCGTTTGAGCGCGGTGTTGCAGCTGTCTTGATAGCTTCCCTGTATTTAGTAGCTCGTGTTGGAGACGATAATGTAGTAGATAATGTAATGTAATATCTTCCAGAACATTGCCTGCGACGATGCATCCGGAGGTGCGAACACTTTTTTGAGTCGCATAAACCAATTCCGATGTACTTAGTAATCAACGAATTTCATCTGTCCCTCGTTTCGTCGTACCTGCCCTAGCTGTTTTAAACTCCCCCGCGATCGGTCGACCCATTCTTGTCGAATCATACGACCTGCTTCTATCACGAGTCGGAATATTCTGAATCGAGGACTAAAACATGTTATATTATCATTGCTATATATTATGTTTATTATCATAACATTTATTTTATGATTCGTATTATAATTTCTCTAAGTTTTTACCTTCAAAATGACAAGATTCCAACGCTTTTTGATTTTTACTATAGAATGGATCTAGTTTACCGTATGACGCTTTCCATCTCGATTTCATGTTACAGAATATCTTCTTTAGTTCGCCATTTTTAGCTTCATCTATCTTAAAATCTTTTTCATGTTGAGCGAAGTGTCCTTCCAAGATGCCAATCTGCGTGCTCAAGTACGCTCGAAAGTTTCCTCTTAAAATTTCGAATTTTTTTTTTTGCTACACGTAATTTCTTCGGATCCGGTCGAAAACATTCGTTGATCAGTCAGAAAATCATGAATAAGAATATAATGAATGGCTTTTGCAGCTGTTTTTTTTTTTTCATTTGATGTTCTGCAGTGATACTAAATATTGGAGAAATTAAAAAATAACACCGTGCTTATGAGTAGTGTGTAATATACGAACACCCGGTATATTGAACGCGCGGGTACACCTGAACGTATGCTATTGTCGAGCTGAGCCCCCCTACTGTCGTAAACCGCCCGCGCCGGGCTGTACGCAGTGACGTGAAAAATAGCCGTGAACCTGAGTCTGAAGGAATCGGAAGTATTTTTTTGAAAATTTCGAAACTAGACACTATTCCGCAGGTACTCAAACGTCGAACAGCGCAGGATCTCTTGGGATGATTACTATTTCGATCATTTTCGATTAAGGTGTTCAAAGATGCAAGTTGTAAGGGGTTTTTCGTCTCTACGTTTGAAACGTGCAATTATCGAGAAAAAAAATAGGTAGTTAATGCATAAATATATTCTACATACCTCCAGGAACACCCTCCATATCGCACACAATAAACAGCACTTGAATCAAAATTTCTCGACACTTTATATGTCGCGTTTGTTTTCGGGCAGTGGCAGGTAGCATTGGCCACTGTCGCGGCCGATCACTTTGGGCAACTGTTGTAGTCGAAATACGTGAGTCAGCACTCTCTGGAAACCTACGCAGTGATTCCCTCTCTTAAACATATCTCAGAAGCAACTCTGACCGCCGACTTCGAAATTTGGACTTTTGCCGACTTTTTCGGCGATTCCGAGCACTGTGGAGTGAAGAAAAGAAGGTGCACGCGCGATAGTCTTTCGCGAAACAGCTACTCGAGTGCAATCGCCTTGCAGCTTCTCCAACCCCTTTTTCATCTCGAGTCGGTCGAACGACAGGAGGAGGCTGCCGCCACCGCCGCCGCACTGGCGATAGTTTCTCGCGGAAAATTTCACTCCGGCCGCTCGTTCACAATCAGCTCCACTGCGTGTATTGTCTATCAACAACGAATGTACTTTTCGTGCAGTAGCTGAAATATTTGGATGTACGCTTGGTCGTCGAGACGCCTCCGATATAGTATTTGCTTTGTCATCCTGCGCTCTCGACATTGCCGCATTTATCCTCTCGAATCCTCCTTTATCTCAGTGGCAAACTAAATAACTCTCGTCGTGCGTTTCGTGCTGACCGTCGCGCACTCACGCACCACCACACCTCGTTGATGATTGAGTAGCCGGTGTATGGAAGAAGAGCAACGACTCACGTTGCGAGACGACGATTCACTGCATCCACCGCGTCGCTCGTATAATGATTAACCGTATACTTCACCCATATTTATCACAAATTAGCTCCGAATATCCCGAGGCGAAAATTCCAGCGGATAAAGCCAAGTGATTCTCTTTCGGCCTTCTTTCAATCGTAGCATCATTTTCACCTGACCTTTGGGATTTTTTTCTTTTGTTTTGCTGTCTATATTTTTTTATATACGACAACCATGTTTTCCCCGCTTTTTCGTGCATGTAAACAGGACCTAAAGAAGGTCTTTTAGGGGTGAGGCCTTAAAAATTTACGCGTTTGCATTTGTCACGCTCACGGGCATTGAACGCCGCTGTGAAACGGCTGTCAGTCTTTCAGCTGTCCCTTTCACCTGACACCACGACAAACTTGTGTCGGGATAAATAACATATATTCAGTCATCCCGAAATTATCTTTACGAATAGTACATTAAAATATAATGATCCATTTAAAAAGTACTCTGATATAACGCAATTATGTTTTCCTCGCTTTTTCATGCGTGTGAACGGTGAACGCCTTGATATGATTTATTAATAAGATATTATATTAAGATATGCTGATTCATTTCAAAATTACGTTTGATATCAATTACCCCCCTCGGGGACTACGCCCTCTCCACCCCCGGGCGGCGCGCGTAATGCAGCTTCCATGTGCGATACAGCTTCCATATCAATGCACCTTCTGCAGGTGCTTGCAGTCGTATGTATTTAACAAAACAAGCTCGGAAAACATGGTTTTGTTATATGAATAATCGTGTGCACCGTGGAGACAGGGGCTTTTACGCCTCGCGCGATGTTTTCAGTGAACTGAAATGAACATCGCGTTCGACGTCAAAGTCCCACTTTGTCTCCTTGGTACACAATTTACTATTAGGTCACTACTTATTTAATTCAATTGACTCGTCCAATCAACACCTGGCCCGCACTGGATCAAAAACTCTACTCTCGTATACGTTGTCACGGGTATCGCTTGTTAACGTTTTCGGAGGGAGGGGGAAGGGACTAATAAATTCTTAAATCCTGACATAATATTTAAATATGATTTAATTCACACACAAGAAAAGAATTAGGCTCGATACAAGAAAAAAAAGAAGTTAATGGATTAATTACAAATAATATAATTTTGACTCTAAGTTAACGGGTTACTGGACACGCGAAGTCCCTACTCGATTTCTCGACCCGTTCAAATATTTGACATTTCACAAATTCACAATAATATTGGGCGCCAGCCGTTTTCGGGCAACGCGACCGACCGCGCACGCAAGGTATCAACAACTAGAAAAAAAAACCAAAACGAGACTCGATCTAAACGTTACGGGACATCTCGGGGTATCGGGGACAGACGGGGTTCTACGAAGGCAATGGCCTCTTAAAAACTGGACCACGACTATTTTAATTTTATTCTAGAAAACACAAATTAATTATGAACAACGGAAGAAATAGAAAAATACTAATTGCTCGATTTAACCCTTCGCGATATCTTCTCGCGAAAGGTGTCATTCGATTCGGCCGACGGCTATAGCCACGCCAAGCCTGGCCGCGGCTGCGCGCACGCAAGGGAGAATGTTTCGCGGGACAACGGGGATCCGTCACGGCACCTATTCACAATTTATACCGATCCTTAATTTTACATAACTTGGACAAATTATTCTAGATGACTCGCACGATTGTCTTTGAAACTATTAACGAAAGAGAACCTTAATATTTTCGGAATTATTACTAAATTGGCAGCACTTTTCCTTCGGCTTTTATTGATTATAAAATAACGTGAACATTGATATTATCGTTCGGAATTATTAACTAATTTACGATAACGTTTCGCGGCGACGCGCACGGAAGAGGGACGTCGATTTGGGGATTCACACGGGGAGGGGTGCTAGGGAACGATTCTACAGTCGCCCGTGCGACACATTGTTCCGCGCAGATCTTACTCGGCCTTTTGCCGCTCTCGCAAAAGGAAGAAAAGAGAAGAACTTACAATTTCGTGAGATGATCTTTCGATCGACTCGATAGAGATCCTTTCTCTCGTTTCTCGATTACTCTCTTTCTCTTTCGCCGGGGCTTGCGATCCATCTCGCGTTTTCGCCGGGAAATCTCGTCGTCGCTGAGCACGCTCGGAGACTCAATGCCAGACCACGCCGGCCGGCTTCCTCGTCTCGCCGAATTCCTCAGTACACGGCGGACCTCCTATCGATTTTCGGTCGATCGCCGTGGCTCGCTCTCCCGGCCGTCCTCGTCGATCGATTCTCTTTCTCTCCCGACCCAGCTAACCACGTGCCGTAAATGTACCCCTCATGTGGAGTGCGCCGTACCGGTACTGTTGCCACCTCGTACGTGCGTACGGCACTGGTACATTACCGGTACGCCGTACGGTACGCTGTATCGCCAATGTACTAGTACAGTACCGGTACAGTATCGCCACCGTGGAGCCACCGTAGACTGCAGTACGGTGTAACTCCACGGTAGCGATACCGTGGAGGTACGAGTACGCTGGTATCCCGTAGCCGTACATTATCGGTACTGTAGGGTACGGCGTATTCCACATTTGCGGTACGCTGTACTAATGGTACGCTTGGTTAACTGGGGAGTCGTTAAGCGCCCCGATCGGTACGGCGCTCGCCAGCCATGCCGCGCGAGAGCTGCAGACTCTCGTGTCGCGCGGTGGGTCGGAGACTCGGGAGACGGCAGCAGGAGGCCCTCGGAAGGCGAGCCCGATGTTCCTCGTCGTCGAGGGATGGCGCTGACGTCTGACTCGAGTCGACGGCCGGGCTGACGTGGCTCCAGCCGACAGTCCGCGTGGTCCTTTCGCGGATCGTTGTAGAGGGGGTACAGGGGAGGGAACGGGAGGGATTTGTCGCTGATTCCATATAATACAACCATAATGCTAAAATTAAAATTAACAAACAAAGATTAATAAAGATGCGTGGCGGAGATGAAGCCCGAGCGTGGTCACGCGAGCTTTTTGTCTAAACTCTTGTGACGCAACGTCACAACGTAATGTATAGATTGACTTAAAAAAAGCTTTATTTTTGTATTTTCACGCCCATTGAAATTTAAAATCTATACGTATAATAAGATCGTAACGAAGCCGTGTCCGTCTATACGTGAAATATGTTTTTATGACAAACAATCGCCATGTACAATATGAAAAAGTCAGATGCCAAAATGCAGGCTATTCTCAAAAATGTTATGCTCCCGTTTGTTCACGAGCGCAACACGCGAAAAACATTCAGTAGTGACATCGGTTCCATTTGAGTGATGAAGATTTATTTATAGGGGAGGCCCTTGAAAAGGATTCATACAGACTTGGAGAATGGCGTTGGATTCATCCCGATATCTCCATTAGTTTTCCTGGAGAGCCTACTTGATGAATGGCCGAAGAAGAGACAAAGGGCCGTCATATGAAACAAGGTGGCATCTGCAAAAAAAATCGGAAATGCGTTTTACTACACAGAACGATGGAAAATTGTTTACTGATTTCAACGATACCAAAACACACATTTTTGGCATTGCCGCCTTATTTCATATGACGGTGTTGGTATGGAAAGATTGGGCAAAAGCCGATGATCCGACTTGAAAAATTCTCCTAAAAATCGAATAGTGTACGGAGCTCAATGAAGCAAACGTCATTTCACAGAGGGAACGACACAAAGAAAATGAGCTCCGTGAAGATTAGTGATTGGAGCTCCGTGAAGGTACTTTTTTCTTTGTCAAGATGAAAAAAATTTGGATTCTTAATATTTTCTTGATACGTTACACAAAATTTCATCACCTAGATATTAAGTAGACGATGATTAGCAAACGCGTTACTTATCTTCACTTCAACAACACTTAATTGTGTTCCCCGCCTCTTCCTTGAGATCATTAGTAGTAGTACACCTACTATGCGCCGATGTCGCCACAATTTCTTCAGTTCAATTTTTTGTTGTCCTGATCCGTTGTTACATCCTAGCGAATGTGCCTTTTCTCGGTTATTCCCAATATTCTCATTTGCCGTCATAAGCTTGTTATACATGTATATAGCGAAGAATAAGACGCGTAACAGCGTAAAAAGGAACGTGCGTACGTTTCGCATGCATATTTAACCCACAGCCATATATGCACGATAGCAGCACCGTCAGTCATCGACTTTTCCTATCCTATTGGCTGTTGACGAGAACACAATCTCAGGCGCATATTCCAAGAAAAGCTGTCGAACGAAAAACCAACCATCCGCTCGATCAACCGACTCCAAAAACTCTACGCCGGCCCATTCGCATGTCGACCAAGAGAAGCATCGACCCTAAATTATTTAAACATCCCGGGAAAAAAAGTTCATATTTGAATATATTTGAATCAGATATGATCAGACAAGAAAAATGGCCATATCTATTCACGTAGTGTCATGACAGATCATGTATGCTTATATCTGAGCATGTATGATCATATCAGAGCCATTTTGATAATTTTGAGAGCAGACCCGTCCATATCGCAGCAGGTCTGACCAGATCCAATCCCCAGGCAAGATCTGATCTTGTTGGACCAGATCTGATTTTATTGGGCCTGATCTGATCATGTCAAGTAGATCTGATTTTATTGGGCCAGATCTGATCATATCAGGCAAATCTAATCTTATTGGACCAGATCTGTCTGTCCGTATAAGAATAAAATACCGTGGATCCCAGTAGACCTGGACATCTATGAACAATACACCTGCCCATATGATAGAATCATAGTTTATCTGAACTATCAGACCAGGTATGACTCCGACTATATCAGAGCACATCTTGCCCTGTTGAGACAGATCAAATCTTGTTAGTGCAGTCATGAAGATATTAAAATGTTTACATATATAGAGGGTTATTAACACGTCATCACTTGACGTGTTAATAATTAATAATATTATAGTAACTCACATGATCACATATAATATAGTCAGGTGAGGTGCCACATCTGATCGGATGTCGTCTTATATCCTCATATATCATTTCATATATTCAGATATTTTCATGTGCGAACAACTGAACTGCATATACGATAAGATATAAGTGTATAAGACTTCGTATATTTTCCAGGTTAGGTATCGTATCTGATGGGATAAAATTTTATATGAACGTGCCTGCTCATGTATCACATCATATGTGTTCAGATATGGTTTCACGCTGCCAACTCGCCTTGGTACCTGACCAGATAAAAACATATATGAGATCCATATAGCGGAGTCTGGTACCGTATTTGATCGGATATGATCTTATACGAACAGATACGTTCACATATCACATCATGTATGTTCAGATACGAATTTACGGTACCAACTCGCCTTGGTACTTAGCCAGATATAAACAGATATGAGTTCATATATGGTCAGGCCAGATACTGTATTTGATCAGATATGATCTTCTATATGCATATGTGATGTGGAATATGATCAGACCTAATCATATATGATACTGTAAAATGTCAGATATAAATATATGTGATACATATACGACAATATCTAAAACATATATGAACGAACATATCCACTTAGACATGAACTTTTTTCCCGGGATAACACAGACTAGATGGCTCCGACGAATTTATAACTCTGACTAAAAAATAAGACATCCGATCTCGCAGCCTAGTCCGACATATAAACTTCTCGATGTGAAAAGTCACCATAGCCATAAATTGACATAACACAAATCATGCGCATGCTTAGATCTCAGATATCGAACTCTATATCCCATGCGCTTTTTCGCCGAAACACGGGACAAAGGTCTCCTTCTCTTCATACGCATATTATTCAGAACCGATGCCCTGGAATAAGGCCACGCACGTGACTAACGAATCTGTAAAGTATTCGCACACGATAGCGCGACCAATCACGCTAGTCAACCGATATCTTCACGACCAATGGTCCAATTTCTGAAGAACTAGATGACCAAAACCACGCTCTCCCTAAGGTTCCTTCTCCCACTATTGAACCCCTCCTAATTTTCATATCAAGAAAGACTTCCTTCCTGAAGTCAGTCTTCCGTCACCCACCATTAAATCAAGTTCTTCTATCGAGTCTCAATCCCAGTCTCCCGTCAACCATCATCAAATGAAGTTCTTCTATCGAGTCTCAATCCTAGTCTCCCGTCAACTTCCATCGAACCAAGTTCCTCTATCGAGTCTCAATCTTCCGACAGCATCCATCGAACTCAGAGCTTAATCTCCCGTCAATCAACTTCGAATCAAGTTCTTTTATCACGTCTTAATTCCGATCTCCGTACGAACAATCTTATTGCAAGTCCTTCTTTCGAATTCATTAAATGTATAACTTCAACCTACAGTTCGCGTAAAAAAGTCATATCTGTTTCTCGCGCTCTAAGATCGTACAGAGCTTCGAGTGGCTCTCGCCGTCCACATATATTTATATGTACGCCGACCGAAAATCTTGTGCGCGTGTCACCGACCTACTCCAACAGCGCATCTAGCCACGAGCAAACAGCCATATTCATAAGAGCGTCTATCGATATCGTGACGAGTGAAGGTACACACAGCTACGTACACCAATAAATGTAAGCGAACCACATGATTCTGTTATTTTTCTGTATTATTCCTTTACTCTACTGTTATTATTAATCCACATTCAAATCCGACTATCCATTTGTAATAAAACGTCGGTTACATTTATATGAGCTTGCCGAATTATTCCTCAATACCGAAATATCGCGTCAATTCCTTAATTCTAATCTTTCTCACGCACGACCCCTTTTTACCCTCATCCCGTGCTAGGCGTAGGCAACAAAGAAGGAAACAAAAATATTATACGCTCATCCCTTCCGGATGTGACACCGTGCATATTATGACCCGTACCTCATTCTTCTTCTTTGTGCCGATCACGTCACACGTTGTATTCAGAAATTAACAAAAATAAATAAAGATATTGGAAAAAAAACAGATATCGCTCATCGGACGACGAAGACCGAGAAAAGGAATTAAACAAGCGGGTCGGATTGCTAGAAGGATAGATTCTTTAATGGAAAGGGAAAAACATCGAAAACAAGCGCAGTACGTATACGAAAGTTAAGGCTTGAAATGGCAGCCTAACCCCGCTTGGTTTTTGTTTTGGACGACCATAACGTTAAGGCAGAACACCACTGTGACCCCCTGTTTTTTTGCCATTTTTCAAGAATTTTTTTTTGTGGGAAAAAAAAGAGATATTCGAAACATTTTTTTTTGTTTTGTTCGTTGTTTATTGAAGATACATAAAAAAAAAATTTCAAATCTTTCACGCCCCATGGTGATGCTGGGGAAGCTCCCGCGTCAGGTACTGTTGCCTCTGCAGTGGTTCGCAGCACGCAGCAGAACTCTCTTCAAAGTCGATCTGAAAAAAATACCGAGTGTTTTCGTTAATAATATGATATTTTGAAGAGAAGTACACAGGGATTTGAAAAAATATTGATTTTTAAAAAATAGGCACGCTTTTGAAATTAAAGGACGATTTTCGAGCAAAATTTCTCGTCGAAAATAGGCTATAACTTTTTTTATTATTGAGATATCGAAAAAATCCTATGTACTTCTTTAGATAATCTAGTTTTATTGATGCAGTCCAAATTTGAAGTCGATCGGATAAAAATTGCTCGAGTTCTACTGCGTGCCGCACGCAAAAAAGTGATTTTGAGAAAAACGCGTTCAAAGTTTTAGGTTTGTTAATTTATGCGATAAATTGGAAAAAAAAATTTTTACCTTTAATCAGCGATGCCGGCACCATATAGCTGGCCTTCAAGAAGCAAATCATTGTCCCTAGCATCTTTTCTCGAACTTGTAGAGGCTCTTCTTGCCTCTTTTGCAGCGTCTGTGAGCGAGCGCTCCGCCAGCTCGATCCGTGCTGCGTCGGTTTCAACGCAAAAATTGAAACAATTTGGGCCGATAGTTATCCCCAACGTCTCCAAAACTTTCATGAGGCTTCTCAGGCCATCATTGAATAATAATACCGCGATATCAGCTGCAATATCGACGATTTTTTTGCTCCCGGACTGACACTTGGGGGCTATTGCCCAAACTGATTTCTTGTAGCTTTCGTTGTTGTTTTGCGTGAAGCCGCTCAAACAACGCTGCAGCGAATCGTCTCTGCTCTTTTTTTTCCCAATGCTCGCAAGCTTTGCAATATTTCGATTTCACCATAACGTCGATCACTTTTTTAGTGTACCAGCCGATTAGCGATGTTATGCCGAAAAGCGAGCTGAAACCGCGCTTACGCCACGATCCGTCGCCTGAAACGATAATTCCGTCCTCCACCCCATTTTCCAACGAAATTGTCTCCTCCTCAAGTGCAGCCTTTTGTTTGCTCACTGTGGTCACAGCTTTAGTGGCAATCGAAATCGAATTTAAGATTCGATCGTAGAAAGACTGAAATATGGGGCGCGGTAGGTCCATAAATGCAGAAAACTTCATCAGGCCATTCAAACCGACGCCAAGAAGACGCATACTGAATACGATCCGACGATTTATTTCGTATGCATTGTCAATCATAGGACACGAATTGATTTGCACTTTTTTACAATGGCCGCAATCGACCTCGATTTTGAATCCGAGTCCGCGCAAACTTTTTTCAGTAAACTTTATATCGCGATCACACACTTTGCACTTCACTAACGTCGATATAATGTTCAATGCATTGACGAGGTGTACTATACGATAACCGAAATCGTCATAAATCGTCCGACGATTTTAACTTTTTCGCCGACGTGCTCACATACTCTGCAGAACTATTTTCGGAGCTATAACGGTTCGGAGGTTTTCGATTCGAAATTTTCGTTCGACTCCTCGTCACATAGCTTCGTTTTGTTCCCTTTTTCCCCGCGTACACTTTCGGATTATCCATTTCGATGTGCAAAGAATAATTCTGAGCGTTCGATATTTATAAACAAAACGATTCGGAGCGTTTAGACACGAGTAGCGTCGCTTCTATTCGCAAACTGACGCTATGACGCTATCCCGATACCTGCCTTGAAAATTTTTCAATTATCGCCACCTATGGCTTTTTTTCGAAACTATATTTATAACAATAGCCGGTTTTTGTGAAGGGAGACAAAAGAATACCTGGGAAAGACCCGCAGGACCTGGGAAAGGCCCGATATACCTGTCGACCCTGAGGCGCGCAGCTGCGCGGGACCCCGAGCGTCACGGAGCGCTGCACCGCTCCACAAAATATTCAATATCTCCGAAAATAATTATTTTTTCGACCTGGGTCCAACGGCATCTTAATCTTAAATGTATTTTAAATTTTTCTAGATGGTTTTCAAAAAATCAATTTTTCGAAGCTGTGACAGTGATGTTGTCCCTTAAGCACATCGTGGCACAAAAAAATGATTTTTTGGTCCTACTAATAAACCATAAATATGTATCATCAATGTCCAACACCGTATAGTACATAATTCGATACAAAATTCCGTACATGGTCTACGGAAGAAAACTGTTTTTTTTTGGTCCAATCATTAAACTACAAATATGTCTCATCCATGCCCAACATATTACGATACATAATTCGATACGAAATCCCGTACGTGGCACATCTCGTAACCGTCCAACGGATACGAGAAATAAAAGCCAAGGGAACAAATAATGCAATGCTTCACGCTGCGGTACAACCGACTCGTTGGCAACCCCCCCCCCCCTCCCCCCCCCATCCCAGTATTTTTCTATAAAACAGATGATGGGAGACACGTGTCGAGAAATCCATTATCACCAAGCAGATCGCGTAGTCATTCTCACAGAAGAGACGACCATAACTACGATCGATACGACTCAAAAGGACCTCGTCTGCGTCAATATCGTGACAGTCTCCATAACGACCAGTAAAACCGATACAGACAGGGATTGAATTATAACCACGATAAGTATTCCTATTGCAGTGTTTATAGTAATTATAGACAAAGACGTCGTGCGCCTACACATCGTGTAAGGATCCCAAAGAACAGATCACTCGAAAATGTGCGTTGCTCTCTTACCGCAGACTCTAGTTCCCCTGCGCCGTCAGCAGGTAAAACAGGAAACATTTCCTCCAGTATGACCACAGCCAAACCCAGTTAACCAAGCGTACTATTAGTACAGCATACTGCAAATGTGGAGTACGCCGTGCCCTACAGTACCGGTAATGTACGGGTACGGGATAGCAGCGTAGTCGTACCTCCACGGTATCGCTACTGTGGCGTTACACCGTACTGCAGTGCACGGTGGCTCCACGGTGGCGATACTGTACCGGTACCGTACTAGTAAATTTGCGGTACAGCGTACCGTACGGCGTACCGGTAATGTTCCAGTACCGTACGCACGTACGAGGTGGCAACAGTATCGGTACGACGCACTCCACATGGGCGGTACATTTGCGATTCGTGGTTAGCTGGGAAATATACAGACTGCTCCAGAGGCCGACGAAAATTCCCTTGCTGCTGTATCGGACAACGGTGACAAGGACGCAGACAATCCAAAGCCGCCTGCAGAATTCACACCATCAAATGACCAAAACAATTAACTAGAAGCTAAAATTCTGGAGACTTTTAGCATCAACAGTTCTTAGTCATCTCGCGGCTATGTGGGGCGAAATAATTGAGAAAGGCTTGCTGACAGAGGAACGAAAGATGACTTTTAAAAAATTCACACCTGCAAAAAGTTGCATTTCTATCAACCCTCCGAAATTAACCCTTTAACTGCCATTGTAGCAAATTTGCTACGTTCACTTTGACCCCGTCGGTAAAAGCGTAAGGACGCTATAGCGGACAAACTACTTCACAGTTCCATCAATCTATGCTAGATGCAGCTAAAGATGCCGGGATAGCTTGAAATTTAAACGTAAACATATGAATTATATTAATATGGCAACAATGTTGTCGTGAAAATTTGCGACGCTTGCCCCAGCATTTGATCTGCCGCCCGTTTTTGTCCAAAAAAGTAAGTAAATGGACATTCTTGAAATATTTTTTGATAGAATTGTGTAAAGGAAGCTTGACTGGACGACTAGGCTTTGAAGATTTTTGATTGAATTAGAATAATAGTTCGAACCGAGCGGGTGAAAATGTTAGTAGCAAATTTGCTACAGTCCGAAAACACTACTTCCCAGACCCTTATCGACAAAATTATGGTTGGATATTCATATTTAACCCTTTTTTAGCTATACTACCAGAGGAAATGATTTTGAGCCATCCAGAAATAGGCGTGGCCGTTAAGACGGAATGACACCTCATCGCGGTCGGTATGGTAGAACAATTATAGATACCCAAAAATCTCTTAAACGGCTCTTCAGATCCCGTCGAAACTTTGCCAAACGACGTCAAGTAGATAGACGAACAGCTGTCTGCCCCTCAAATTTTCTGAATTTGAGAAAAAAACGTCTATCTATTTGACGTCGTTTGGCAAAGTTTCGACGGGATCTAAAGAGCCGTTTCAGAGATTTTTGGGTGACTATAATTGTTCTACTATACCGACCGCGATGAGGTGTCATTCCGTCTCAAAGGGTTAAATCTGGAGATTAAGGCAGCATTGGACAATACAATCCAAAAAAAGAGACCAAAGAATTGTTTAAAAAACAAGAAAAGATCGTTGCTTCGTTTGCCGGTGTGGGAAAGACTATAAAAATTTTACTACAATTAAATCCTACCGAGAAGAAACAATATTTGGAACCACATACTGGCGTTGCAAAGCTACTAGGTGATCTCCAACACGACGACACATCCATTCGAAGAAGTCTGATTCTCAAAAACATTAAATGTCCCTTCAAATAAACGCTGAAGGACATGTCGTCTGACGAGTAGCTCTTCGGACAATATCTAAGCGAAAAAATAAAAACGGCCAAAGCTTTGCACCAATCGACGAGAGATCTGCGACTGCCATTCAAGCAATCATCTGAACAAGGCGGGCACAGACAAAGTTACAATCGGAACAATTATAGTCGAGACAACAAGTTCACTTCTCGAGGGAGAAATTTGTATGAAAAACAGAACCAGATGAATGCGAAAAAGAACAATTAAACGTAAGTGAATTCGCTGGTAGATTAGCTCAATTCAAGAAAAACTGGTTTATGATAGCTGCAGACGAAACCATACTGAGCTGGGTCGCAGGGTACAATATCTCTTTCACTTCCAAGGTATGCCAACAAACCCCACCCGCCGAACCCGGTTGATCAATCACTACAGATACTTAACGTCGGAGTTTAAATAGAAGATCCAAAAAATCGTTTTTTTTTTACCACGTTTTTATTGACTCGCTTTCTTGGTTGTTTGTTTGTCTGTTCGGTACAAATTTTGCAATCATTTTTAAACTAACTCCCGAATGAGCTAGAAACATTAAACTTTAAACATAGCTCAGATCTGGATGACAGGCACATCAACAAACAGGCAAATCTGTCACAGAGACAGAGAAAAAGAGAGAAAAACTTGTGAAAAAAATAAATAATGAAATAAAAAATATAGTCTCGTGAAAGAGAATTTTTTTAAATAATAATAATATTGATAGTGAATAGTTCATTAGTGACCATTCGTACGATGGTCGAGGGGACATCCCCTCAATGCAAGCGACGCCTAAAATAGGAGAAGCAAAAATTCACACACCCAGGATTAAAAAACAAAAAATAAAATTATTTTAAAGAAAAAAAAAAATTGGACAACGTTTTTAAAACGGACTAAAAAGTATAAAATAATTTCTCCTAGCCCCATATAGATTTATAACCCAATACAGATTCCTAACCCCATACAGATTGTCCTGAAAATTAGTGATTGTGAATTTTGAATAGCTATTAAAATACATGTGAGATTTAAAAACCCGGTGCGGTGGTCTAGTGGTTAGCATGCTGGCTAGTGGATCGGGAGGATGCAGGTTCCAATCCCAGTCCCGTACTTGCGTCGTGAAATGTTTTCCTTCTACATTTCTCGGCGAAAGACGACTAGTTCCGCGACTGGGAGTCGAACTTGGGACCGGCTGTATCGGTATAGGTTTTCCACAGTTTCCCTATGCCCATGGCAGATATGTCATAGTGATCACGGTACAGCGAGGGAAGTCGGTTGCGGCCGCAAGTTTGGGGGGGGGGGTGGAATAGGAGTAGACGGGGCGTTGTGGAATGGGTGGCAGAGGGGGGATGTGAAATGGGAGGTAGAACGAAGTTCAGGCAGGTTGGGGTACGTAAAAAGGGTTTGTTCCACCCTGTACGGCTGGAACAAACCAATAATAATACATGTAAGGTTTCAAACGAAAAACGTGGGGCGCTTCGATAGATGGAGTGTAGGGAGTAGCTGTCGTTGACAAAACTCACACGACACTTTATATCATTTGCAGTACAGGAAAATTGTTAGTGACGTCAGTGAACTATTCATGCATCAATTATCTATTGCATGCGCCCCACGACTTTCGTTTTAAATCTTACAAATATTTTCAAAGCTATTCAAATTCACAATCACGAATTTTGGGGACAATCTGTATGGGGTTAGGAATCTGTATTGGGTTATAAATCTGTATGGGACTAGGAGAAATTATTTTATACTTTTTAGTCCGTTTTAAAAACGTGGTTTGAACATTTTCTTTTTTATTGCTTAAATCAATAGATAAACTATTCAAGAATATATTTACAAAGTTACAGAGGCCAATTGCAAATATTTTCGAAGATACAAGGCCAAAAGCAGAGAAGCGTCCAGCAGGTGTATGAGTGCTCCGCTCCTCGATCAACTAAGCCGAAATTTATACCTGGGAAAGGTTCAGGGGGCTTTCAGAACAATACTCGCATTTCGCAGTCGTGTTGTGTTGAGCCATAATATGGTTTATTGAAGTATAAAGGGGTATGCTACATCTCTGTGTACGTGTTTCTACATTGCTGCTTGTAGCATCAACGGTTAGTTTTGCTCCGATTCTTGGCGCATACACGTCGTAAGAACGTCATAACAAGTTATGCAAAAGGTAAAAAATCGACCTCCGAACGGGTTTTGAAGCCGCGTAACCGTCAATTTCGCGGTAATCGATTTACAAGTAAAACAGGCGATAAAGAGTTGGAGGCGAGCACTAGCGCATAAAAATTGTCAACTGGAAACAGTGAAGACATAATTGTAAATCTACTTCATTCTTATAGAATCATTGAATTTCTCAGTTTTTCATGCGATTGCTGACATTTTAATCTGCAGTTTGTGCAAACAAAGCAAACAAAGGAGAGAGCGGACATCGAGGTTTAGAGGTTTCAAAATTACCTTAGCGTTTATGTGCGGTCGAAGAGAAATTAATTCAGGACCGTTCACAAACACCGGTTACGAAATAAATAGAAGGATCCTATTCCTTATGAGGCTACTTGATGTTGCACGAGAAGGAATCAATGTATTGTGTGGCTTCATGGACCTGTGCCAAGGGTTGGCGAAGTCAATGTACGAAAGGATAGTACAGCACCTTCACTTGGCATCGAAATCCATGTTCAAAATAGTCAGTGAGAAAGCTGCCAAAGAAGAGCGGGAAAAGAATGTTCAAAAATGAAGAATCGAAACTCAGTTGAAAGTGTCCGGCGATGGATCCAGCAAAAAACGCGGCTTAGTTCATTGTACGGTGTAACAACTCTCATTGGGTATTACTGTAGCCAAGTAGTCGACCTTATCGTAAAAAGTTCATACTGCCACGCATGTACCATGAGCAAGAAAACACTGGACGTCGACGAAGAATGGTATGAAAATTACAAAGGATCGTGCTCCTTAAATCACGTAGGTTCAGTAGGAAAGATGGAGGTTGATTCTATCATAAAAATGTTTTTAAGATCCGACAAAAAATTTGGCGTAGAATATACAAAATTACACCGCCTCGGCGATTCGAAAACTTTTGCGGGTATTTTTAACACAAATCCGTACGGTGACGATTGCCCTGTCACAAAAAATGCGTGCGTGCGACATGTACAAAAACGTATGGGTACACGACTTCGAAATATAAGGAAGAAAGAGAAGCTCGGTGGTAGGAACCAGCTGACGGAAGGTGTCATCAAAAAACGAACAATTTATTATGGTTTGGCAATTAGAAGAAATGTTGATTCTGTCCAAAAGATGAAAGAAGCTATTTATAATAGCAACGCTGAATCATTATTGTTCAACAGACAAATCCCCTCTGCACAAGAATGGTCCAATAGGCGTCGACAGATGGTGTGAATGGCGCAAAGCTAAACGACCTATTTAATCAAACCAAAGTTTATTTTCTTCAGTATGAAAATCTCTTCTAAGTGAACTAAAAAGTCGTTGAAAAAGCCTATCTAAATCATTTTTACAGCACGTTGAAGTGTTTTTTAACACATTTTTTTTAACCTGAGAAAAGTTATGAATTCACGATCTTCCAGCTTTTTCTTAATTCACCCAGAAGAAAAATATATGACTATTGAAAATTTGATTAGTTTTTTCGTTTCAGTGAAAAATTACGAGCTGCATCTTTCCCGCCGATTGTGGACTGCAGTGGCAAGACGCACATGGAATAGGCTGATAAATCTGCAATCATTTGTTGTTTCATGTTAACATTTTTTTTACACTTCAAATATACATGAAAAGTTACCTCAATGTTTACTGGGCTCACTAGTTTTTTCCCTTCTAAAAAAATCCGAAAAAAGGCTTTTTTGGACCTTCTAATTCAGACTCCGGCCTTAATCCAAGAGCAAATCGAAGCGCGATAGAAGGTTATGTGTCTAAACTGAAACAATTTGTGTCTAAAATGTTTTGTGTTTGCAAAACCCGATGTATCACATCGTTTAAAAAAAAACGAAAAAACATATTTTAAATAAAAAAAAAACATTTTTTTCGTTAAATTCAGCCCGAATTGAAAATGAACTGTTTCAGGCCTGACGGAGGCGAATCGGAAATTAGAAAATCATGAATAGCATTATTGGAGATTAAAATGACAAAAGTATTCTGAAAAAAATATGAATAATTCGAAGAGAAAATAGGACTAAAAATGGACCTACGATGAGACTAGTCTTAAAAATCATAGTACGGGTCACTCTCTTTTAGAGCATTTTTTGAATAAAAACAAAAAGAGGCAATTGTTTTTAAAAAAATAGTTTTCACTTTAGAAGCAAAAAAAACGTTGACATTGATAACTGATAATTTTTCATATTTTACAACGAAAGTATGCTTCAAAATAAATTAAGAAATGATGTATTGACATTTGTCGAGATCTCAAATTAGTTCAGGAGTTATCATCATTTAAACATTTCCAAAACTTCCGAAATCTATATTTTTTTGGAAAACTATAACTCCTAAAAGAGGAGATATAACAATCTAAAAATTGGTATGGATATTCCTTTCATGGGGTACAATTTTTTTTTATCAGTAAAACCAAAAATGGTTAGGGCCACGGGCTAGGTGAAATGGCGTGAAATGCCCCATATAAATATATATATGAGGCGTTCCATACTATTTCGAACGGTCAAAAAGTTGTCCAATCTCAAAAAAATTGAAATTTTGTCAAATTATTTAATTATATGAAAAAAAAGTGTAAATTTTTTCAAAATTTTTGGATCGCATTTTCTCGAGTTTTTCAAAATTTCAAAATTTTCAATATACCGTTATATCTCGTGAGCACTTGATTTAACAGAAAAATTTTTAAGACAAAAAAGTTGCAATTTTACATGAACTTTGTGAAAAAAATTTGTTTTGAATTTTTCGAGTTTAAAAAATCCCCTTTTTCACCAAAATTATACAAAAATATTTTTTTTCGGTCGTTACGTCACTTTTGATTTTTCGCAAAAAATTCCAGACAATACTCTGAAGTGTGTACAGTAACACCTATTTTTTCAGTGACTCAATTCGTTGTTGCAAAGCTGTGCTTTGTTTTATTATTATGAGATATTTTTTTTAGACAAATCAATTATTGTTAAACATTATTCTCTCCTAAATTTTTCTCACATTTTTCAGGTAATAAACATCCATAACAGTAATAATTTTTTTGAGCTTAATCATAAATTATCGGTAAAGTATACAAAGTTAACCTTGCCATACAAAGTAACGTTCGTCATCCAACATGAAAATTGTGATACAAAGTAACGTCGTCGTGCAATATGGACATATTATTCGTTGATGCCATCATCAAAATAATTACTCATGACTTAGTTTGTAACAAGGCACTCGAGAAACCACCAAGAAAATTCAAAGGAAGCATATGACTTCTCTGCTTGGCTCACAGCGTGCAACCTAGTGTAGAAAAATCAAAACACACTGAGAACTCCGATAGTATTTTGGCATGGAGGGGGAATGTTGACAAACTGAAGGATGTAGAAGGCATTTGGGGGCGCACATCCCGTGCTATTGCGCTTGTCGTAGGCAAAAAAGGAGGGAATCAAAAAATATATGCCCACGTCCCCTCCGGACGTGACACACTCCGTGATGCGAGAGCCGCGAGCGCGAAGACGCGACCGACCAATTACAAGTGCGACTGAACGCCGCCGAGACAAGTATATAAGGCAAAGCACGAGGCCCGAATCGGCAGCTCTTCTTGCTGAACAAGTGAGAAGAGAACCATACTCGGAATGCTGTATAACTGGTGAGAGTAAATCAGCCATCTCCGACTCCTGAAAAAGTGGTAGAACTATCCTCATTCTACATCGTCTAACTTGACTGCTGAATCAGTGGAGCAGCTTTTCTTCCGTACTTCAACACTCTCAGACACACACACACACAAACTTTGGATCTAGCGAAAATGCACGGTAATTACTCCATTAAAAAATTCAATTATTCTTTCTTACTTCGCCTTATTCTTTTTTTCTTTCTGTTTACCTTTGTTATATCGAAAATGATTGAATCCCAAAGATACGGATTAGTCCTTGGTAAATCGTTGGTGCATATCAACGATCGACCGAAAGCTAATTCACGTACCCCGCGCCGTCTCGTTGTTCTTCCCTCTTTCCGAATCCTTACCATCTCTCCCTTCTCCACAGCGACGAGTAGCTACTCACTCTCTGGGCTTCACACCCACGTTCCCTCCAGGTGAACTCCTTCCTCTAAAATTAACGACGACCTACGCTCTTAAACTCGTCAACCGACTTTCAACTGGCCAACAGCTCTTTTAGGGCTATGACCCAAACAAAAGCAACGTTTGGACAAGTCAAGAAAACGCGTCTAGTGGCCATTGACGATTCGCTATCCCTTGAGGTGGTCCCTTGACATCTCCTTGTCTCATCTACACCAACCGGAAGCAAGCCATCCTGCCCAATTGTTGGAAGCTGACCACGAATCAAATTCCAACACTTACGATATAATTTTATTCCCCAAACGCGAATGCACTCCCATTTATTTCAGCTCTTTTGGTTTTTGGCACGCGAAAAACGGATTGTAATAAGACGCTGACTATTGAAAGTAGCTCAGGGTAGTATCTGGACAACATCTGCTATATATATTTCCCACGAAATAATTCATTTTACCATGACCTGACTATCCACGCAAGTAAATGAACCGAGAATATAATTGGTAACTTGAGATTATTAAATTTTACGAGGATTTTCCATAAACGGTACAAGGCAAGGCAAAATGTATCCGTCGCTGTTCCTAATGCTGCGGCTTTACCGCCAACGAGTTTGATGCTGCAATCTTCACTGAGAAATATATTTTTCTTCCACAAAACGAGGTACACAACGAACATTAATTCGAGAAGCAAAAGCTTCTGTCAATAGGAATTATTCGAGTTGCATTGGTGCGATCAATCCGAGCGATCGATAGAGTCCAGACCCGAGTCACTTTCGTTCCCTTTCACCGCGCCAGTGTTGAACAAATATTTGTGCGCAAAATAAATAAAGAAAGAAAAACCTCGTTGTCTCTCGTTGTTCATTTTTTTGTTCGATTCAGTACTCGCTAAGAGTAGAAAGCGCCCCGAAATATGTATGCACAGTCGTGGATAATAAGAGGCGAAAAGGGTGGATGTTTTTAATTGTAAAACTTATCCAATTAAATACGAGCCCTATAGCGGCGGCGATGATGGTGTAGCTGAGAGAGGGCAAGAGTCATGGACTGCCGGTGAAAACGAGCGGCCGGCGAAGTAACGAAACTAAAAAAAATTCGATAGCGCAGTGTCGAGTAAATTCTATATGAAACGATCGCGGGTGGGGAGCCGCGTTCCTCGTGCACGCAGCCTCGGTCGGAGAAGCCTAACCCGCGAGCTGTTTTTCAACTACCGGAAGCCACCGAGCGCGGCGGTGCCCCTACCCAAACTCCCCACACCCCCGAACTCCACCCTAATGAGTGCGCATTCACGGATGAGACAAAGCCCGCCAACTTTCCTTTGTGTCAATTAATGAAAGAACATTATGAGTAACGTGAGAGAGAAATTTATTAAAAAATGAGCAACATTCGAAGGGAATGCGTAATTACTATATATTACTGACACCGAAAACCATTCGATCTCTACGTCGACGCGGGGATGGCTCTCAATTGATATGTACAGTTGCGATTGGAAGTTGACTATCACGTGGGCAACCCTGTCGCGTTTTCGCACGACCTCGAGTTTTTTAAAAATGTTTTCATAGCATTCAGCCATTTTTGTCACGATTGGCAAAAAGAGTACGGCGACAAGCTCAATTTACCGATTAAACTGCAAGGCTCATTCCGACCTCTCGAGGGCAATATTTGTTTTTGCCGCACGTCCGCGTTCACGGCTTCCGTATCTTGGCTTTCCTTCCACTGCGATAAACCGCGCGCGACAGACGTCTCCGAGTGATCTCGGGAAATCAAGTGGCCGGATATTTCCGTACACGCTTGAATTATTTTAAGACTAGACTAATTGACTTTGTACAAGCCCCAGCTGATTCTTGCCGCGTTAACGAATCGGCCAAGCATCGGGGGACGGCTTTGCTTTTACGTTTGAAGGAGGCGCTTTCGCGATTATTTCCGGGAGAAGGAGAAACGTCACTCGTGGAAAAGGCTGCGGACGTAGTAGCACTGTGGTAGGCTCTAGAATTTTACCCTCCGACCGACTCGATACTCGTTATTGCGCGGAACAACCCTTTTCCAAAACCCGAAACATTCAACGAGCCCGAGTTGGCTTTGTCAAGAATTCCATTTTTACGCGGGCTTCTTCTTCTGCTTCTTTGCGGATGTTGAACTTATCTTTAGCCGCTCTTATTCCACATCCAAACAAACTTCGAGTCCGCAACGTTGAATTCGATACTACAGAAGCAAAGACACAAACTTTTCGATAATTCGCCCTCGAATGTTTAACACGGGCTTGGCCCGTGTAACACGACCGATCGTGCTCGCATCCTCGCGGTCTTTCGAGCATAAAAGTTTCCTATACGAAGACACGCGTGTGGTATTGTGGCCAATGAAATATTAAACAAAGCGGGCATGCAGGCTCGGGGTTGTAGGGGAGGCATTCGAGGGCGAACGTATACACGAGTATAGAATGCACGGTGTGAGTCGTTTCAATCGTGCACGAGAGAGTCACGCGACACTGCATTATTGACAAACAGCTGGGTGGATGAATTTTTAAGTTTTACGAGTGTCGGATAAAACTAGCGTACAAAAGACTCGAGTGCATATCATTACGGACGTATACATATATCCACACGTGTAGCGTGAGAAAGCTGCTTTCCCTTTCGTAAAACACGCAAGAACACCGATCGACGATTCATCTTTCACATCCAACCGTACTTGCCATCTTATCGTCAGACCTGCCCACCAGACTCGCGCGACCAGCGCTGCATAAAAAACGAATGGGCCGAACGGCGGCGAGGAGGAGCGGATCGACCCTCAAGAGACGTTATTCTTTTCAGTTTTTCAATCAATATCAAGAGGAGGATAGTCTTGATGCTAAGTGATAACAAATAAAAAATAAAAAAAATTCGACACCACTGACGAACACGCCACGTAGAGCCAATTGGCCTTTCACCAATCGTTTCCAAACGTTGAATCGACGTTACGGGAAAACGCGTCAACCGATTGAAAATATAATGATATTTAACCAATGTACCTAATGTGATTATTTCCTATCGATTTTTTTCGATCCGTCCACTCAATCCCGAGATCTCATGATTATTTGCTAAATTTCCGAGCGATTTTACGAGTCGCGAAATTATTACATACTCCTGGGTTTTTTAATCGAATTAAGTCATTCGGTCATGTCATAAACATAGCACCTACGTCCTTTCAAGGATTGCTTAACGTTTAAACTCGCCTCGCGCAGCCTCGTGACGTAGACCAGGCCCGCGTGTAACTGGTCTCTCTCGCAACTTCCTGACAGCTGACTCCTATCTTGCCTGGAATATATGCATATAAATATAATGTATGACGGACTAAATGGTTTTGACAACTCTAACCTTTAAACATGGTTAGAGCGCTTATAAGTGCAATCGTAAAAGAAACGGCCCTTTTTAGGGCCAAGAACACATTCGACGAAGATTCTTTGTGTTGCAAACTCTGATCTCGAAAAATTCCTCGATACTGAGAATAGAGCGGCAAGCAGAACATGAAGCTCGTCTACATAAAACTTTGCACTGGAGATAAAAATCGCCAAAAATATGGAAGGAGGTAAGGAGGAAGATATATATTTTTAGGTGCTGAAAAGTCAGATATGAACTTTTCATTGTTCGGAAACAGCGACAAATGTTTACCCGTAGGTATCAAGAGGCTGAAAATATCGATCAGCCTCGCATCAAGTGCGCAACAGATAAAACATTTTCAAGTATCGCTAAACCACATCTATGAATTTGTTTGCTCGAACGTAGACAGTGGAACATTTTTTTATCAAGAGTGGCGAAAAGCCAAGAATATAAATTTATTTCGAATCAATTGAACAAAAAATATGCATCTTTGGTTTCCGCCAACCGAATGATTGTTCAGAGGCAATCGAATGATACAATACGTTACACTAAAGATAATGAAAAGCCAAAAATGTGGAACTTTCTTGGATGGGGCACAGGTAAAGAGAAATTCATAATATCAGGCATTGAAGAGCCGGAAATATCAATTATATTTCGCGCCTCGTTCTCGAGATTACAGTGTAGTTACCCCCGTGTACGCTAGATGTCACAACGTTCAGAGTCCCAAAAGTGAAAGGCTTCCCTAGGGGGGACGCTCGTCCTCCCGCTTCATATTCTTTCGTTGTGCGCTAGAGACAACATCGGAAGTAGAGTTCAGAAAGAGATAAGGAAGGTGAAAAAAAAAAAAAGTGATAAAAAAGTGAAGAGGTGAGAATGCCGAAGAGAAAGCAGGAGGCATTTGAGGAAATGAGCAAGCGGTTGAAAGCATTGCAAGAATCGTTAGAGGAATTGCAAAGAACAGGAGACGAGCCGAGCGAGGACATGTCGTCAGACGAGGGCGACGAGCAAGATGGCCGACAAATCGATCTAGACGGTAAGATTTATGTTGACGAAATAGAAGGCCACAATGTAGCACGATGAGTTTGCACGAGAGGCAAAACATATCGTAGCTCGATCCTGATGAGCTTATATGGAAGATAAGACAAATCAGAGATTTCGCTGATGGGTAGGCACGGGAGGCCTAACAGATCAGACGATGGGCAGCACGAGATGCAAGATGGCGGATCTCTGTACAAAGCGACAGAGAGAGACAGCCAAATATATATATATATATAGACATGTATATCATGACATAGAAAAAGAAAGAAACGCACGAAGCGCTCCCAGGTTTGTAACTTCGATTGTGTCTTGCCCAATTTAGATTTGATAGACGCAGAGGAAAAAGAAAATGTCAGTCCAGAGGACGCTGACGCAAGTGAGAAAGCGACAGACCACAAATACGAGGAGGAGAACCTCGAGGTGTCAATCCTCGAGGTACTCGGAGAAGACCCGTCGGTTTCAAGGGCGTTGGATTTCGATCTACACGCGTCGCTGGCCAACAGGTGGAAGCACTTTGTGGTCAATGGGATCCCAGGGGAGGAGAAGGACAAACTTCTCGAAAAATTTGCGAGAAAGGAGGGCTTCGAAGCACCAGAGCTCAACCCAGAAATACTAGCGGTTTTGAGCGAGTCAGGACAAAAAAGAGACGGTTGTTTCGCCGAAACGCAGAGGCTGGCCGGATCAGCCCTAATGTCCTTGGGAGCGACAATTTCACTGCTCTTAGACGAGCAGGAGAGTATTGATAAATTGTCTTTCTTGGAAAATTTAAACGATGCGGCCAAATTGGTAACGGAAATTCATTTTAGACAAAATGAAGCCAGGAAAGCATTCATTCTGCCAGGAGTGAGCAAGCAAGTGAAGGAGTTGCTGACCAAAACCAAATCGGATACACTCCTATTCGGAACGGGCTTGAGTGAGAAAATCAAGGAATTTAAGGCCTTGGAAAGAATCGGACCGAAGAATGCCTATATCCAGAGAGGAGTTACTCGTATTCAGGGAAATTTAAACTCCAGAGGCCCGCAGGGAAGAAGACCGTTCCAGAATTATGCGGGCAATTCTCAGTCAGGCAGTCAGGGCCGACCAAGGTTGTCTTTCAGAGGCAGACAACCGTTCAACCCTCGGGGACACAACACGAGATCCAGACCGAGGAGAGGGAAATAGAGAAGAACGTAGGTAGAGTAGGGGGTAGATTAAGATCTTTTAGAGAAAACTGGAGATCTATTACAAAAGACAAGTTTATTTTGAATTGCATCGATGGATACCAAATTCCTTTCAAATATCGAGTGTACCAAAACAAAGAACCGCGAGTATCTATACCACACAATCAAGCAAAAAATTACCAACAAGCAATAGATATTTTATTGGAGAAGGGGGCAATTGAAAAGTGCAATGAGAGCAAAGACCAGTTCATCTCAAGATATTTTTTAATCCCAAAGTCAGACGGTACTCACAGGTTCATTTTAAATTTAAAGAAGTTAAATACGTTTGTCGAAACAAAACACTTTAAGATGGAAGATATACGAACGGCCGCAAGATTAATATTTCCGGAAAGCTTCATGGCAAAGATCGATCTACAAGACGCATATTATTTAATTCCAATCAATAATGACTGTAGAAAATATCTCAGATTTGCATTCATGGGTCAGTACTATCAGTTTACTTGTTTACCATTCGGCCTGGCAACAGCACCACGTGATTTTACAAAAATCTTAAGACCCGTGGTTCGGTTTTTGAGAGCTAGGGGCTACACCTCGGTAATTTACCTGGACGATTTATTATGCGTAGAAGACAGCCGGCAAGAATGCGAAAAGAATGTATACGAATCACGGAAACTGTTAGAGTACTTGGGTTTTCTAATCAATGAAAGAAAGAGCGACTTAATACCAAAAACGAGGTGTCGGTTTTTGGGTTTCATTATCGATTCAAGAAAGTTTTCGTTAGAATTACCGCAGGAAAGGAGAAATAAACTGCTTACTCTGGTCAGGAAATACAAAAAGAAGAAAGAGTGTAGAGTGAGGGAATTTGCAGAATTAATAGGGAATCTTGTTGCGGCCTGTTTAGCCATAGAGTACGGTTGGCTCTATACGAAAAATATGGAAAGAGAAAAGATCAAGTGCCTGTTATCAAACAGTGCAAATTATAATGCAAAGATGACAATCCCAACGTGTATTGTACCCGATCTATCTTGGTGGGAAAGGCACATCGAACAGGGGTTTAATCGAATAAAGACGGGAAAATTTGAAATGACAATTTTTACAGACGCTTCAGACTTAGGCTGGGGAGCAGTTAGTGGAAGCGAGAAGATGTGCGGTGTTTGGTCAGAAACACAGCTGAAATGGCATATAAATTTTAAAGAGCTTGTCGCAGTTAAGCTAGCTCTGCAGGGATTGGCTAACGAACGCACAAATTGCCAGATACTTCTTCGTATAGATAATACGACAGCGATCGCATACATCAATAAGATGGGAGGCACAAGATTCCCCAAATATAATTCGCTCGCAAGAAAGATCTGGCAATGGGCAGAGAAAAGAAATATTTTTCTTTTAGCGTCATACATTCCGTCATCAAAAAACATAGAGGCAGATCTACTGTCAAGGATTAAAAACGCGGATACAGAATGGGAATTAGCAACTCAGGCTTTCGAGAAGATTATACGTTCCTTAGGGCCACCGGAGATAGACCTTTTCGCGTCGAGCGCTAATACAAAATGTAAAAAGTTCTGTTCCTGGTTTCCAGAGATCGGCGCTACGACAGTAGATGCGTTTACGATGAGCTGGTCTGACCTCCATTTCTATGCTTTTCCACCCTTCTCCCTAATTTTGCGGGTTCTCACAAAGATAAAGAGAGACAGGGCGGAAGGAATTGTTGTAGTGCCTGATTGGCCCAATCAACCCTGGTACCCGATGCTTATGAATTTGACTGTGGGAAGGCCCCTAAGGTTTGGGCCTGATGATAATCTGTTATTATCTCCGTACAGAAGAGCGAGGCATCCGAGGGCGCGAGACCTGATCCTACTGGCGGCCAGGGTCTCCGCGCGGCGTTCTTAAAAAGACAAGTTCCCTCAGAAGCAATCGAGATCATTTTGTCTTCGATAACTTCGTCAACTGCTAAACAGTACAAGGCAGCGTTGAAGAAATGGGAAAGTTTTTGTCGAGACAGAGGGATAGATTTTCAAGAACCACAAATACCGACATTACTAAGTTTTTTAACGTTCCATTTCGAGCGGGGAGCTTCCTATACCACCATTAACTGTTTACGATCTGCAGTTTCCCTGATCTCGCGAGAAAAGATTGGTGAAGACCAAATAATAAGAAGATTTCTACGAGGAGTATTTAAGTTAAGGCCCTGTTTACCAAAATATTCATCAACCTGGGATGTAGCACCAGTGTTGGAGTATCTGTCAGCGTTGCATCCCGCAGAAAACTTGTCGGTAGAGGAGCTAACAAAGAAAACTGTGATGTTATTAGCATTAAGTACAGCCAGTCGGGCCCAGACACTAGCGAATATAGACATAAGAAACATTAAGAAATCTCAAAACGGGCTAGAGATATTAATTACTAAACTACTGAAGACGTCCGGTCCGGGAAGACGACAGCCAGTGCTGAAGATACCAAAATTTAACCAGAGAATAGATATATGCGTAGCCACGTATGTGGAGAAATATTTAGAGAAGACAGCAGCCTACAGAGGGCAGGAGAACAATCTTTTCCTGGCGGTTAAAAAACCACACAAGAAAGTCGGAGCCCAGACGATAAGTAGGTGGATTAAGGATGTGATGAAAAGCAGTGGCATAGACATTTCAATTTTTGCCGCTCATTCCACACGACATGCTGCGACTTCAGCGGCATTTGAAAAGGGAGTCTGCCTAGACACAATAAGAAAGACGGCAGGATGGTCCGAGAGATCGAGGATGTTTGCGAAAGTTTATCACCAACCGATCGAAAACAGAGAAGCGGTGTTTGCGAGCAACGTTCTCATCTCCGAATAGTCACGTAGACTCAAGGGTAGATATAGAAACGCGGATGCAAAATTAATGTTTTTAAGTTTTTCCATGTTATTTCGTTTCAAAAAAAAAAAAAAAAAAGCTATAATGTATGTACATGTAAGATGTACAAAAAAAAAAAAGGTATAATGAGAATAAAAAAAAAAAAAAGAGTAGAAATAAGTAATACTGTTGGAATAAGACGGATTGTCGTTGGCTCTAAACAACTACACTGTAATCTCGAGAACGAGGCGCGAAATATAATTAACCGATCGAACGAGCCCGCGAAGCGGGCGAAGTTCGATCGCAATTATATGAGTCGCCTCGTTCGAAGAGATTACAGCCCACCCAAGGAACACAGTAACCCAACCCGAATTTAAACGACAATCCTGCAGTACTCTGAAAGATATGAAGCGGGAGGACGAGCGTCCCCCCTAGGGAAGCCTTTCACTTTTGGGACTCTGAACGTTGTGACATCTAGCGTACACGGGGGTAACTACACTGTAATCTCTTCGAACGAGGCGACTCATATAATTGCGATCGAACGAGCCCGCGAAGCGGGCTCGTTCGATCGGTTAATTTTCCATCCATTGCTCGAAGGCAATAAAAAATGTACCTATATCCGCGAGTAGGGGAGAAGCACCGTATATCGCATAGTTGCTCGATATCGTATAGTGGACTATCCCGAGTTTTCCTATAGCGACATCTGTCTTTATTTTTACACACTAATAATTAGTCGTAAGTTGTCGCCACCGCAAAACATTTGGTTGTCTAGCGACAAAAATAGCACATCAGTGAACTGATATTACCTTTCACCGGCGTTAATAAAAATATTGTTTCTCTTAGAAAGCGTTGTTGTCATTGAGGTAAGTCAAAATGATTTGTTTTTTTGTTATTTTTTTATGAATTATAACATTTTTTAGTCAATAAATAAAATATACACTCAGCAAAAAAATTAGAGGAGCAGTAAAGTTTTGAAATTTTTTCAGTGATTCTTGAAAGGCCGTAACTTCGGGAAAAATTGTCATATCGGGGAAGAAAAAGCATTTTGAAGTTTGAAATCTATAGTTTAAAAATCTCGCGGAGAATTTTTTTTTGAGCATCACACTCGGCGCTGCCATAAGAAATAGCTCGAGTCACAAATTTTCGATTTTTTTTTCCTTCAGCATCGTCCGTAGGCAAAAAAATGTCCTGACTGAATCAATGGTAGTGTTACATCCTAGCGAATGTGCCTTCTCTCGGTTATTCCCAATATCCTCATTTGCCGTTGAAAGCTTATTATTAAATGAATAAATCTAAGAATAAGACGCGTAACAGCGTAAAAAGGAACGTGCGTACGTTTCGCACGCATATTCAACCTACAGCGATATATATACGATAGCAGCACCGCCACAGTCATCGACTTTTCCTATCCCATTGGCTGTCAACAAGAACACGATCTCAGGCGCATATTCCAAGAAGAGCTGTCGAACGAAAAACCAACCATCAACTCGATCAACAGACTCCAAAAACTCTACGCCGGCCCATCCGCATGGTGACCAAGAGAAGCCGCGACCCTAGATTACTTCATCATAACATAGCCTAGACGGCTCCGACAAATTTATAACTCTCACTGAAAAATAAGACATCCGGTCTCGCAGCGTAGCCCGATATACAAACTTTTCGATATGAGAAGTCACCATAGCTATAAATTCACATAACACCAACCATGCGCATGTTTAGGTCTCAGATATCGAACTGTATTTCCCATGCGCTTGTTCGCCGGAACACGAGACAAAGATCTCTTTTCTTCATACGCATATTAGTCAGAACCGATGCCCTGAAATAAGGTCACACGCGTGCCTAGGAAATCTGTAACCTACACGCACATCGTACCGCAACCAACCACGCTAATCAACCGATATATTCATGACCAATGGACCAATCCCCGAATAGCTAGATGACCAAGAGCACACTCTCCCTAAAATTCCTTCGCCCACTATCGAACCCCTCCTAATTTTGATTTCAAGAAAGACTTCCTTCCTGAAGTCAGTCTCCCGTCAACTACCATCATCAAATCAAGTTCTTCTATCGAGTCTCAATCCCAGTCTCCCGACAATCTTCATCAAATTCAGAACTTAGTCTTCCGTCAACCAATATTTGCGTCAACCGAATCACTCCTTATATCAAGTCTTAACCCAGAAGCCTAACGAATATCTCCGATTATCCTTCATACGAACCATCTTCATTTTTCGAACCACAAAAGTTTTATTTTACACTTGTATAATTTCTATCATCGGTCCGTGATTATCAATCTCAATTCATCGACCTTGCGCGCCGTGCATATTTCTATCTACGCGTAGTGCCCGTCGTAGTAAACACGTCGAGTATACACACGACCAGCGTAAAATCCTGCGAGCGTCTTACCAGCAATTGTACCAGCGAGCGCACCAGGCCAAGAGCGAAGGCCCTTGTAACGCGAGCGACAACATACATCCACGCAAGCGAGCGAGCGAGCGACCGAGCCTTAAACACAACCAATGTAAGCTAACCATATCTTTTTCTTTTCTGTATCATTCATCGTAGGCCTGATCGCTTTAACCCGTCTAGTAGTCTTATAATAAATAACATATTGTCAATCGTACACCAATTCTGTCGAATTATTCCTCAATATCGAAATATCGCGTCAATTCCTTAACTCTATTCTTTCCCACGCACTACCCCTTTTTACCCTCATCCCGTGCTATTGCGCTAGGCGTAGGCAACAAAGAGGGAAACGAAAATATTATGTTCGCGTCCCTTCCGGATGTGACAGTAGGGTCTTTGAACCTGATTCTCTAGCTTCTTGAAAGTAAAACTTGAGTAAATCCTCTATAAGTTCCTTTTGGTATTTTAGAGGGGTTTTTTTAAACTCAATATTGATTTGAAAAAGTACAAAAAAAATACTTTTTTTGTCGTTTTGGAAGATCCGCCACAACTTTGCATATATCGCGAAAATGACCAATCTTTCCAGGTTTTTTTAAACTCAATACATGCGCAAAGTCCCTGTACAGTTTTTAATCGATCGGTTGAACCGTTTTATTACCTGAATCGTTGAAGTTTTATGAAATACTAAAGGAGCACTTTTATTGCTCCTTAAACGTCAATTGATAATTGACGTTTAATGAATGATAAATGAAAAAAAAAAGAATTCGTTTTTTTTCTTAGAATTTTGCATTAACTACTCTTCACATCTCGAAAGAAAAAAAATCAAAATTTAGAAAAAAATTGGAAAAATTAGAGTGTTGTTTTTTGCACCAGAAAATTGCACTGTTTTGAAAAAAAAACTGTTTATTTTAAATGCTTGAGAGCTTTCGAACAAGTGATTGAAAAATCGTATAGCGATGCGTATAAAAAGGTGTATGAAGATTCGCTTGGGAGTATCAATTAATTTGGAATTAATTTTAACTCGATAAATTATGGCAAACAAAAAAATTGCATCAACACTGAACAGATGATGATTTCACAAAATTTTCTACACAATTCGTAACTGAAATATTTTTTACATTAGATGAATAGTTAATGAGAAATTGTAAGGAAAATAACAGAAATTGTTGTTTTTTTTCAATATTTTAAAATCATTTTTTTAAATATATTTTTTTACATTTTCATGAATAGTTAATAAGAAAAATAACGGATTTTTTTTTCAAAATTTCGAATCATTATTTTTTCAAAACTGATTTTTTTTCGAGATTTGTTTGGGTAGTGGTTAATGCAAAATGTTGAGCAAAATAACGATATTTTTTTTTCATCTTCATCATCATTAATTGACGTTCAAGGCGCAACAAGTGCTCCTTTAATTTTTAATAAAAGTTTGACCGTTCGGGTAAAAAAAAACGGTTTAACCGACCGATTAAAAATGTACAGAGTGTTTGGGCATGTATTGAGCTCAAAGAAAACCTGAAAAGATTGGTAATTTTCCCAATATTTGCAAAGTGGTGGTAGATTCTCCAAAACGACAGAAATTTTTTTTATTTTTGTACTTTTTAAAATCATTATTGAGCTTAAAAAAATGTCCTCTAAAATACCAAAAGGAACTTATAGCGGATGTTTCTCATCTGAAACCCACCTTCCGTTCGCTGTACGATCATTGGTTCATCAGATATCGATGATCAAAGAAAAAAGCTGACTTTTCATTCAATCGGCGATACCTCAGCGATGGTCGTACAGAGTCGTACAGAGAATGGTCGTACAGAGAGCAAAAAAATACCAAATTGTAGCTAAAGAATCAGGCTAAGAGACCCCAGCATTGATTCAGACAGAAAACATTTTTTTAAGCCTATGGACGAGTAAAAAAAATTCTAAAGTGTTTGACTCGCGCTATTTCTGATGACAGCGCCGAGCGTGGAGCTTAAAAAAAATTCTTCGCGAGATTCTTAAACTAGAGATTTCAAACTTCAAATTGCTTTTTTCCCGATACGGCTATTTTCCACGAAGTTACGGCCTTTAAAAAATGACTGAAATTTATTTTTTATTTTTCGGCTGCTTTATAATGTATAATGTTCACAAAAATAGCAATATGTATATACAAAAATATTACCGTTGATATTAGGCAATTTGAAATCTTAATATCAGATACTTAACCCTACACCTCGTGAATAAATTTTTGTACCTTCAAACTCATAACTGGGGTTCGAACGAACCCCACGCGTTTCTTGATCATAAAACCGGCCTTCTGCTGATAAACAGACTTTTCGGGAAATCTAATTTTATGCATATTTAGTTCATGAAAAACCCGTTCGAAGGCTGAAAACCGGAAAAAATCAGCAAAAAGCTCATTTTTTAAATAAAAATTTGTATTTTTTTAACCGCTCAACCGATCTTAAAATATCAAGCGGCGTTTTAAAGGGGATACATCAGACTATTGAAAAACATTATTGTCACTTTATTCAGTTGAAAAAGTATATTTATTTGGGATATTGAAAATGACAAAAATCCGAAAATCAAAAATTGTGTTTTAACAGTTTATTTTATTGAAAATTCGTAGAAAAAGGATATTATTTTATGAGTTTTATCATAAATTTGTTAAAGTAAAAAAGTAGTTTGAAAAAATTCAATCGATTGCCGCACAATCGACACAAGAGATAAGCTTATGTTGTTCGCACACGGCTCGGCGGCACTTAACGCAGTGCGAATGGCTTTGGCGATCTTTTGACCTCGGCACAAACCGCACCTTGCCTGTCTTTTATCCACTTGGGGTAACGGTAATTCTGTACAATTTTTTAAATTATTATTTATTGTAATTTATAAATAATATAGTTGTATATTTTCCTCAGATTCCGGAATGATATATACAAAATAATGATTCCAGTATAAAATATAAAATTAACTTACCGTCACGAAAGTAAAACGTTAACTCATGACTGGGGTTCGTACACACCCCACACGTAATTTCAAAGCGCACAGCGTGACAACCAACGACTAAATGATGCTCTAAACGACCTGACACTAATCTTAGACCTTCGAACTGAATTATGGTTCAAACCAATAGTCGATAATATCGCTCCTTACTTCAGGAGCGTAGTTCAAAGTACACGTGGGGTGCGTTTGGACCCCGCTCATGAGTTCTAGGGTTAATCGAGCCTATTATTGGATATCCATTTGTGGCAAAATGTTCTCCCTAATCAAATATTAACTTATAAAGACTGATTGTTTCATATAATTACAACATCGAAGCGATACGCATTTTGTTACATTTTATATAAAAATAGTCCCCTCATATCAGATATAAGGAAAATGAAGGTTGGGCCCTTCATGGGATGAGGGTTGCCCATAATCGGATATCCGATTATCTTCGAGAATCATAAACGCAATCATAATTTCTGTAAAACATGACATAACTAAAAATATTCAAGTATAATGTGTAAAATAATTATCAGCATCTCGTTGTATACAGTTGCGTGCAAAAGTTTTGGGTCATCATATTTTTAGGGATATTGCATTGAAATACGACGGTGAGGAAAAAAATGAACGGGTTTTGACAACATGTATTTACTTACATTTGAAAAAAATTAATTATGCACGTAGACATTGTTCTTAAATATTTGACTGTCTGTCACCTTTTATTTAACGAGTGTGGGAAAGGTTACATACTATTGGGTGTGCGAAAAACATTTTAAAAAATCGAAGATAACAAAACGAGATTCGACCATTTTCGCTTGACTCGGTAGGTAGGAAAGGCCGGGGTCCCGTTGTTCCGATACGCATAGCTTCGCGAAGAATATAAGTGTCACGTGCGTCGCAAAACGTCACCCCATCGCGCTGTTTCGGCCACCATTTTAGTGACGCCGGGACGACAAGTAAGAGTTGTTGTCGCTTGGAGGAACAACTTACTACCGGCACGTTGAACCCCGGCCTCCTCTACTTTGTTGCCATGCCCTTAGCAGCGACACCTGCGGCATATCGACGAGGCATGGACGCTATTAATTGTGAGATCCGTTCTTGTGACAAGTTTTCCCACTCACGCGTCGCAATTGATTCCACAATTCCATCTTGTTAGAGTCATTTTTTGTTCCACCATGATCTTTTAGGTCTCGTCACAAATCCTCGAGACCCAAAAGAAGAGAAATGAAAACGAGCATTTTCAATAATTTTTTTTATACTAATTAAGTTTGTTTTACAAAAGTGGTTACACACACTTTTTATGTTATATTTCAACTTGACTTGTACAAATGTTCAAAGAAAAATATTGATTATTTATAAGAATATCGCCATCTTTGTCGGACCCCCTTCGGTATGTAGTGCTTTGCGGTGACCATCATAAAATTTTACTGGATCATCTGAAATAAAAAAAAAAAAAACAAAAAAAAACATTAGTTTAATAATAAATGTAGTCCTTAATCGAAGCTTTTTTTAAAAAATTAACAAAATGGCGGCTTCCGACAGATAACTTTCGATTTTCGACCAAGAAATCGCTCGTTTATTGTTTTAAAAAAAATAAATGTTCAACAAAAATGAAAATCCTTTGATTAAGGACTAGTTTTTAATGCTATCAATAAGCACACCAAATTTCATCAAAATCCATGGAGTGATTTTTGAATTATAGTGACTTGAAAAACTTAGCTTCGAGAAAAACGCTTTAACGTTTTTCGATGTGGATACGGTATTATATGTTCGTAAAATTTTGAGCACGATAGATGAGGCTAAACTTTTTTACGTATTTTGATCCGCTGAATCCGAATATCAGAATTTTTGCCGAAAAGTCGAGCATTCAATTGTTTATAGCCAGTTGTTAAAACAGTTTTTCAAAAAATTAAAGTTTTTCGGGATGAATTATTTTTTAAAAAATATGTTGGAAAATTTTAAAACGAAAGTATTCTTTATAAAATTTTGCTAAAGTTCATAGTTTTTGAGTAATACATTTTTGAAAATTTCTGAAAGAGTTTTCCAATTTTACACTTGATTTATGTATAGAAAGACTAATTAAAAAATTACATCGAATCATCAATTCCTGGCCCATACAACAGGGCTTCTGCCGATGTGGAAGCTTCCAATATATCAATTTGTTGTTGTCTTTGAAGCATTCTGCCTTCCCAGGTATTATCGTTTGCGCGTTTGTCAGCCGCTACCTGCCATGGGGACCCGACGCCCCTTCACTAATTGTGGGATATCCCGGAAACTATTCATCGGATTGACTTGAAATTTTCAGGGAATATTTTCGAAACCTCATACTTCAAGAAAATGTTTTAAAAAATCGATTTTTTCAAAATTCTGACTGCATCTCACCCCTTGAAAAATCTAAGGTTGTTTTGCAATGAATGAAATACAGTTGATATGTTAACGGATTTATGTAGATTAAAGATGATATGTCGAAATTTTCAGCGCGCCAAGCTTTTACTTGTAATCACATATAGGTGACTTGGTGAAAAAAAATATTTTCTCCTTTTTAGTACTTTTATTAGATAAAAGCTTTTTTTAATATTTTTTTACATATGAAATATTTTTGACTTTGTAGTCTTTAATTAATTTAACTAGTTAGTTGTTACTAGTAATTTACTAGTTTACGAGTTTGTACGTTACAAACATGAAGTGCTTGTAACAAATAACAAAGACTGCAATTGTGATTGAACTTACGACTAATTGTTGCATATAAACTTTTCGCATACAAATACAGTCGACTACGGATTTGTTTGTATGTGTTGGTGAGATTTTTTATGGATGATTGGATATCGCTATTTTTACATGAAACGTTTTACACAAAACTCATGGTATTTCATGTCAAATCGAATGTTAAAATGGTGAAAACAAATTTGCAAGGTGTCAATGCACAATGCACTATTTCAGTAAAAAAATCTACCTCTTGCAATTTTCACTTTTTTCCATAAAAAATAAGAGTGATACCCTTAAGATTTGATAGTTCGAGGGGAAAAAAGCTCCATAGTTGGCGTTCAAAAAAAATAATTTATTCTTATATCTGGAGAGGAAGGTCTATTCTGGAGTAAAGATAAGAACGAAAATGATGAAAAATGAGCATTTTATTGTGAATTGTAGTTGAATATTATAAATCTGATCTATCCAAGCCCTCTCCCCCTCCCGCTCGAAACACAAAAACATTGTGTGCTTTTCGCACATTGAGCGCGGTGAAACGATGAGCATTGTTGCATGGTCGTTTCCCTCGTCCAAAATTCACCGCAAAAATCTTCCCGACGCTCATCGTCGTTTTATAGAGCGTCTCGCGGAACGCGTGATTCCGTAAATTGTATGCCACACGAATACAAATATTGGAGCAATTATAAGCAAAAAACTGAGCAGATACAAGGTGTTTTGATCTTTTTTGTTACATCGGTTTTATAGAATAGCAAATTTCGGAGTTATTATGCATATAAATTAGATGGGAAAAAATATTACGATTCTCGGAGTAATATCTCACAGAATATGTGAAGTAATCCCATACATAGAAACAAAGAAGTTACAAATTTTCACACAAAACTTACTCGCTGATGACACGAGGGGTCGGAATGACCCCAGCTCGTGCACAAACTTTTTCCGTCGACTGCCAGGCAGCAACTGTTGGCAAGCTCCTACTAGAATTTTGTTCGAAAGTTGGAGGTGGGATATTTTCTAACACTAGTGTTATAAAACACAAGTGATTAGTTATTTTCACGAAAAATTTTATAGTGTTATAAGAAAAGATTGATGTGACTATTAAAAAAAATACAACGAATGAACGATAGGAGTACACTGGATAGGATGTGCAAGGTCTTGGCGGGTATGGTTAAGAAGAAAAAGCTCTATTTTTCCTATAATGGTGATATCAATTTTTTTATAATAATATGATTTTTTCATAAAAATAAAACATTTTTAATAATTTTAGTACTAAGGTTTACAATTTTGTGTACAACATTTCTTGTACACTTGCATAATACATGCAATGTACTCGGCAATTTTATAAGTAAATCAATTTCTTCTTGTACTTGAATTACTTTTTTGAGTAACGGAAAAAAGATAATAAAACCATTGTTTGAATTGAAACAAACAATTATTATTGTTAAAATAAATCAGAATTCATTATCAAGGTAAAACAAACGGAAATATTTTCGGGGGGATTTATTATTACTCGGCGTACTTTTTAAACTTTTATCTCAACCCTTTGCACTCGAGACCTTTTTCGCTCGGATAGTAAGTTGCGAGCGAGAGTCACCTCTCAAGTGCAAAGGGTTAATACATATGTATGTAGGTACGTGTAATGAAGATTCCACACGATCTTCCGCAGGAAAATTCAAGCGACGCGCGTCCTCCTCCGCCCATTGCTTCTGCACCCTAATCGGATTATAATTTCGTGGATAATTCGACGAGAAGGCAATTTGGCGTTCCTTGGAACGCGAGGCCGCAGTGGCAGCCACCGAACCTCCAAAATGGAACACCGCCCTTGCTACGGTGCGACCTCGCGCACATCCCCAACTAACTTTGCAACCTCGTCCGAAGAACGAGGAGCGAATACGGTGGGGTAGCGAGCAACTCCGCGCGCTTCGGCTGCTACGTGACTGCCGCAGTTTCGCGACACCTTGCTTTCAGTTTGCTCCCTGTCGCTCTCCTTCTCTCTCTCTCTCTCTCTCTCTCTCTCTCTCTCTCTCACTCACTCTCTGTCTCTCATATATCCAACACACATACACGGAACGGTGACTCTTGCGCTTCTCATGACCATCGTCCACCACCAATTTCTCTTTCAGTTAGAAAAGTAAGCCCGTTCTTTCGTCCGGCACACCGCAACATCAGATACGAGTCAAAAGCTCGAATCGTGCTCTCGGAGTATGGCTTCTGCTTCGCCTGTTTCCGAACCTATTACCCTCATCGCAGTCTCTCTCCCACTTCGACTCTACGTACGACTCTCCGGTCCGTGCTCCCGAATATCTTTGTAGGATTCCTCGTTTACACTACTCCTCTAGCCGCGTCTCTCTTGCTTCTCTGTCGCTTTGCCCAAGTACCTAGCTTCTCTCTCCATCGCCGCCGCCGCCGCCGCCGCCGCCTCCGCCTCCGCCGCCTCCGCCCGTGAGTTTTGAGCTCAAAGTATTAATCCAACGCGTGTTTCGTGGTAGCTCCTGGTCTCGCTCTCGCACTCCCTATATCCAACGTATTCCCCTTACGGTGTAGTAGCCCACTGCGCGCATCGACAGACTCGCGCAATCAGTTGCCGTAATGCCGCGATTCAGGGTTCATCAGGACGGCCATTTTCCCGAGACCCCCCTTATTACCGCCATTTTGTCGAAGAGTCGGAAACTCGTGCGCCGCACGAAGGTACAACACGACACGAGACCAGCCCGTTTCCCGCATCAAGGCTCTATTCGTGTCGAAGCAACGTAACGTTGCGCACGTATTTTCCCCGTGCGAAGCCTGCGTCCGCAACCTCTCGCGGAGACTGCGTCAACGCTCCATACCCGGAAAGCTTTCACCGTAGACTTTCGCGTTGAAAAGTTGGTGTCGACCTAACCGACCCCGAAACGCCGATATTTCCTCACCCTCTTCCCGCAATTATAGCAAGAGCCAACGAATGTCGCGAAGATCGTCCCGCACCACCATCGTCGCATCGTGTCACCCCGTCGGGAAGCGAGAGAGAGAGAGAGAGAGAGAGAGAGAGAGAGAGAGAGAGAGAGAGAGTCAATCCGAAATTCGGCTGGGTATTGTAACTAGCCGCTTCGCTGGATCACGATTAACGACACAATGTTTGCCACGAACCGTCTTCGCGGCGACGACGACCCCGATGACGCCGACGTTGCTACTGCGCTGGTTGCCACTGAAAAGCCACGCATCGCCGACATCTCCCCAGTCGCGAGCTTCCGCTTTCCGCATTGGCAGGGACGGCGGATGATACATTTTTCACGAATTACCCATTTACCCGGCAATGGACGATTCAAACGTTCAAACACGAGTTATTTATAAATTTGTTGTGAAAATATCTTTGAACCAGTAATTCGTTACTTCGGATCTACTCGAAAAATAAATAATCGTAACGTTTTTTTTTCCCCAAACGCTGTTCGCAGAGTTTGGTTGATTCGGTTCAAGGCATAGTTGTGAGAATGGTCATTCGTCAAGTTCTTCCCTGCCGTCGCATCGAAGCAAGGGCCTGACTCATTTTTTTCTCACCTCGTTTTTTGGGGCTCGGAGGGGTGTCAAGGCCATAAACAACGATAGAGAGAGGGAGAGAGAAACTCCGGTTCGTACAGTCGTTGGTGGTTAACGTCCCCATCGTTGGGAGCCTAATGCCCCTGTAATCCTCGATGCGATACGTTGCGTGTTACGGCTGTGCGGGAGATCCGCGGTCTACGCCCGGCCCCGAAAGTCCCGAACAACCGTTTTCGTTCCACCATCCCTGCCGTGAGCCCAGTTCTTTTTTATCTCCTTGATCCTTGGTCTCGCCACAGCCCGGATAGAGAAAGAGAGAGAGAGAGAGAGAGAGAGAGAGAGAGAGAGAGAGAGAGAGAGAGAAAAGGTTTTGATTCGTAGAAAGCACGAACGAAGAGAGATTACCGGCCACGAGAGAAGGGATCGCTCGAAGAAAGCGACGATCGACGACAAGCCTCCTCGCGTTCTTTGTGGCCAAGAATCACCGAGTATATCGAGCTTTTACCGAGTCTATATACGTATAGCGGCGATATCCACTTTGGTAATCCTCGCACCGAGGCTTCTCACCCTCGAAAAAGCTGCTCCCTCTCCACTACTTTCGATCATGTCCCAACCGAATTCCAAGATAAAGTACCTTCAATTGTGGCCAAGTAGATAACACACACTCCTCAATAAGAAATCCCGTTTGGATGAGAATACGCGTTTCTATCTTTCAATCTTTTCGGCGAACAAAAAAAATGTAAACTCTCTAGCTTTTCGTCTTAACTCATTGGGAATATGATCCTCATCGTATAGCAAAATGCAGATTGGCGCAACGAAATTAGAAAGATAGATGTGGGTAAATTTGCGCTACTCTCACAGATTGTCGAATCGACACTAGAGAGGATTTTACGGAGCCGATTTTATCGGAGTAGTCTGACAAGTCATCTACGTATCTCGTTGCTGAGGGGCGAAGGGGGGGGGGGGGATCTTGCATTATTAAAGCGTCCACCTACGCACATTATTACAAACCGGTCGAGCCTGGTAACCCGGCAACAATCGGTACGTACTTATTCGTTGTCAAAAGCAATTCATCAGCAAGCCCGCTTTTTACCCGCTGTGTGGTAAATAACCTCAAAAATAAATGACTTTTCGATGCTAGCGAGGAAATCATTTCCGGTAACCCACTCCGATTTCGTTCAATATTTCATATGTAATTTTTTATCGAAACCCACCCGAGTGGAAAACGTAACTCATCACCGCCTAGCCACAAGCTAGTAAATTGATGTTTCGAATCGCCATTAGCTAGCCGTCTTAGCGATTGACTACCCAGCCTTGTAACGATTTGGTCCTCTAGTAACTGAATACAAAAAAATAGATGGTGACTAGATAGAAAGAAATATCCCAAGGCTGTATTATATTTCTGACCTAGCCATGACATAGTTTTTTTCAGCTAGCGACTGGGGACAAAAAATTAGGTAGCGATTGGATAAAAAAAATTAGCGGCTATATATTTATATTTTCGTGATTTTTTTCACATTATTTACATCATTGGACCCTTTTACGATATTCTTCGTCGTTCATTAATTAGGGTTATGATATTTGCGCTGTAAATATATTAATGGTTCAATTTTAAATTATCTCAGACAAACGCTTACGCCGTAACGTGGTTTCGATCCCGGGACCTCTGGGTGATGAGTTGTGACGTTGTCCACTGAGCCAATTCTACTTGTTCAATTTCTGAATTTTCTAATCGTCTACATCTGTTACACTACACAATGTCATATTATTGAAGAATGGGTGGATTAATGAATGTAAATACATTATCGAATCAATGACTCAATTGCGTTCGCATTGAGAGCGATAATCGCATAGAATTACATAACCTTAAAGTGTATTTATCCGATCATTTATTCCGGCCAGTGCGGTCGCAGTTGGGAAGTGTTGGCTAGATCATCGCGAGATACCGACTTGAGGATTTTATTCATTCGCAACGTCATCTGTAACTCAAGTTGCTTAATCAACCATGAGCCAGTCGCGCGATGGAACTACATGTAGTCACATAACCACACTTTGTAATTTGTGACCAAGATCGGCTGGGCAGTGACTAGCCAAGGAGCGCATAGCCGCAGTTAGCTAGTGTTGGCTAGATCATGGCGTCATGCCGACTTGAGAATTTTTTTCTTTTGCAAAGCCATCTAAAAGTCAAGTTAGCTAGCCAGCCATGAGTCATTCGCTCGATGGAACTATACGTAGACACATAACCTTACTTTGTCATTTGTGACCAAGATCAGCTGGGCAGTGACTAGACAAGGGCTGAATAACAAAAGATTCACAATATAAGTAGCTCATAACGAGCCAACCATTGGTCAGTTCGTATGAGCTCAATTGGGCGCGCCAGTTACTAGGTCGTAACTCAGACAGGCTAGAACAATTTCTACCCGGGCAAGTAACCCGTATTTGTTTTTTGATCGGCGGAAAAACAGTTTTAAGGTAAAACGAGCGCGCAATCTTGATTTCTATAGTTTTTGTTCAAATTTTAACCACATATTGTTCATATCATTATGCATGTTTGAGTGAAATTTCAGAACACTCGACTATTTAGATTGGGGGATAATGGGTTTCAAAATTGCAACTTTTAACACTGCAGAGTCTGCATTGACCGAAAGTAAGGTCGCATAATTCATCGTATCATTCTATCGTGTTTATAATTTTTTAATAAAAATTATGTTTAAATAGCAAACTAGTCAGGGAAAAAGTGAAAAAAAATTTGGATTGCCTTTACTATTCAGTTTTTCTAAAAACGTTCAGTAAAGACAGAATAATTATTCGTAAAAAATATTTGTCCCCTATAATAAGAAGACATATGACAACATCGCAGAACAGTATTGTTCAATATTTCGAGAAAAAAAAATAATTATCGTGTTCCAAAAGTTAAAAATGTTGTCATAAAAAATATTTGCATTATAAATATTAATATTTTATATTGTTTGTGTTATCTTCATTAACAATTAAAAGTGTTGGTTCATTCGTAACTGATTAAAAACTTTGTTCGATTAAAAATTACTTCCAGATAAAAATTTGTGTTGTAGTATTATTTTAAATATGCCGCGCAAACTCCCGTCATTGGATACGTGGAAATCCAGCTGAGAAGGGTGGCGCTGCTCTCCTACCGAACCGAATTGAATTCAGCAACAAACCAGTGCAGAAAACACCCTTTGCTACTTCATACGGACCGATAGATTGATCACATTAATTGTAAAACCAGTTGGTGAGGAAATTTCTATATATTAGATAGATAGAATTCTTATATCGATAATATAGATTGTTTTGGAGAATAATAACGAATTGCGGAAATTTAGTCAATATGTTTCTTTTCATTGCGGAAGCAGTAACAAACAAATTTATTTTTAGACCGAGGAGAATTTGAATAAGAATTTTAGAATCTAGACAAAACTTCTACAAATTATCACTCATTATGTTACGCTGTACAGATAAAGAATAATAACGAAATACACAAATTAAGTTAATATGTTTTTTTGTTGCGGAAGCAGTAACAAACAAAATTTATTTCTAGATACACGAAAATTTGTGAGAATTTTGAATCCAGACAAAACTTTCACAAATGATCACACGTCATATTCACACATTATTATACATACAGAGAACTGTACAGATAAACAATAGTAACGAAATACAGAAATTAAGTCAAAGTTTTTTTTTTCCTTGCGGAAGCACTGACAAACAAAATTCATTTATAGACACAAGAAAATTCATAAAAATGTTGAATCCAGACAAAACTTTTACAAATTATCACATATCATATTATGACACACATGTTATGATACACTTTACAGATAAATCGATCTTACAGTTTTGATATTTTCCTATTGTCTTTCGTTTTAATTTTTCTTGCATTACTATTTTCGTTGACCATCGCGCTAGAAAGGGTCCTCTCGTGACGAGAAAATAGTTTATCACTCTCACAAAATTCATAAGAATTTTGAATCTAGACGAAACATCTACAAACTATCACACATTATGATACGCTGTACAGACAAAGAATAATAACGAAATACAGAAATTAAGTCAATATGTTTTTTTTCGTTGCGGTAAAACTTTTGTCGGGATTCAAAATTCTTATGAGTTTTCTTGTGTCTATCAATAATTACTGTTACTGCTTCCGAAACGAAAAAAAAAAATTGTCTTAATTTTTGTGTTTCGTTATTATTCTCTATCTGTACAGGGTGTCATCAATGTGAATGTCATGTGTGATAGTTTGAAAAACTTTTGTCGTGATTCAATATTCTTATTAATTTTCTTGTATCTATAAATGCATTTTGTCAGTCACTGCTTACGGAACAAAAAAAATCATATTGACTTAATTCCTGTATTTCGTTATTATTCTTTATCTGTGCAGAGTATTTATAATATGTGAATATGTGTGATAATTTGTAAAAGTTTAGTCTGGATTCAAAATTTTGATGAATTTTCTTGTGTCTATAAATGAATTTTGTTTGTCAGTGCTTCTGCAACGAAAACAAAAACATTGACTTAATTTCTGTTTTTCGTTAATATTGTTTATCTGTACAGCGTATTATAATGTGTGATCAGTTGTAAAAGTTTTGTCTGAATTCAAAATTCTTATGAACTTTCTTCGATGTACAAATAAATTTGTTTGTTACTGCTTCAGCAATGAAAAGAAACATATTGACTAAATTTCCGCAATGCGTTATTATTCTCCAAAACAATCTATATTATCGATATAAGAATTCTGTCTATCTAATATATAGAAATTTCCTCACCAACTGGTTTCACAATTAAAGTGATCACATTACCGTTCCATATGAAGAAGCAAAGGGTGCTTTTTGCATATTGTACGACACTGGTTCGTTGCTGACTTCAATTCGGTTCGGTAGGAAAGCAGCGCCATCCTTCACATCTGGATTTCTATGGACGTTTCTTCAACACTGCGTTCGTTCTCCTTACCTCTAGTCTTCTTGCGTAGAACGATGCGGTGTTGCCATATGTCTTCTTATTATAGGGGACAAACATTTTTACGAATAATTATTCTGTCTAAATTTCAATGCAGACCCTACAGTGTTAAAAGTTGCAATTTCAAAACCCATTATCTCCTAATCTAAATAGTCGACTGTTCTGAAATTGCACTCAAACATGCATAATGCTATGAACAATGTCTGGCTGAAATTTGAACGAAATGTATAGAAATCAAGATTGCGCGCTTGTACTACCTTAAGGAGTATGCAGAACCTTGAAGTTAAAAAAACAGATGGATTTTTAACATTTTTTTCGTCTCAGGTATTGAGATGATCGGGTCGATCTTTCACACCCAGATAGTACATAATCTTTACATGTTACCGTTTTTTTTATTGCACAATATTTTGAGACTAGAAATGAGTTTCCGCCGTTCGACGAAAGATGGCGACACCAAGAGGTTATGGTTGAAATTGTCAGATGTGAAACGTTATATCGTAAGGTTGGACATGTGGCAAGACCATAACCTTGAAATATTAGCGATTTTGTATCAGCATCACATATTTTTTTTCGTGCCAAAATGTCGAGTTTTCAGCCGAATAAGCATAATTTGCGGTCACTCTTTCGTTTGGCGCGAATCTCCCTCCAATAATGCTTCCAATTCCGTGTCTTCGTTTCGGCCTTCCGCTACGTTCTTTGTCTTCGACGTCAAACTCACCGTTTTTAAACTTTTTAAACCACCCACGACAACTTCTCTCACTTAAAGCAGCCTCAAAATATGCTTGTATAAGCAATCGATGCGCCTCAGCTGCAGATTTGTTCAAATTAAAGAAGTAAATTAAGGCGTTACCCCCACTTGTAGCGCAAAAAAAGGCCTTTTTCATGAATTTTTTTAAAGAAAACATCAAAACTTTTTTAATCGATCAATATACCATCTTAAAGAACACATCTTGAAGAACTTTCAGTAATTTTTTTATTGAAAAATATTACATTGTTTAGTGGCAAATGGCCGTCAATGAAATAATGTTTTTATATACACGGTTTGCGGTGACCAACATTGCGGCGAAGTGGATCATCTGAAAAAAAATGCGGATGGATTTAGTCAAATATAAGTATAAACTAGTCTTTAATCGAAGGATTTTAAAAAATATTCATTTTTCACAAAATGGTGGACAGTCAAAGTTAATGGTTCGATTTTAACGAAAAAAAAACGGCCGTTTTTTGGCTATAAAACGGCCATTTTTTTTCGAAAAAAAAATCGAACGATTAAAGACTACATTTTTATATATTATATAAGCCTGCAAAATTTCAAGAAGATCGGTTCATTAGTGTTCGAGTAATCTTGATCACCGACTTCAGAAATGCCATTTGGAGAAAAACGCGTTTAAAGTTTCAATTTCAGTTTACACGAAGAAAATATTTTTTTTTGTAAACTTACATAGATTCATCTATTCCGGGCCCATACAGAAGTATGGGCCCGGATACTTATACTTCAAAAAAATACAATAAAAAAAAATCGATTTTTTCAAAATCGCAAGTGGGGGTAACCCCTCAAAGAAGTAAATCAAGAAGAAAATTACGTGATGCTCATACAAAATCACTAATATTTCAAGGTTATGGTCTTGCCAGACGTCCAATCTTACGATATGACGTTTTACATCTGACAATTTTAACCATAACCTCGTATTGGGGCCATCTTTTATCAAACGGCGGAGACTTATTTGTAGTCCCAATATATAAACAACGTAATCATTGTCGTTTAATCTCAGGACTGTAGCGTCTGCACAGCTCGGTCGCGTACATGATTCCGGTAACTAGATTCACCTAAAGTAAAAAATGGAAAAATATACTTTCATTACAATGGCGAAGCTACAAAACCACCGGATACGTTTTCCAAAATTCTTAATTTGCACAAATTGCGCTGTTTTGAAAAAAAAAATGTCGATGTTTGACAAAAAATAATGACTTTAAACGTTTGTTATTAACAAACGGAGGAACATATGAAAAAATCATCCGGTCTTTCGTTGGAATATGTTATAAAATATGTTCAGTCCAAATTTGAAGTAAATCGGACGGTTAGATTTTGAGATATGACGTACACCAAATTGCAAAGCATACTTTCGAAATGAACACAAGAGAAGAAAACGTACCAAATTCACTTTTTCCGTATACAATTTTCGTATGAATGTTTGGGTTTGCTCAATATCTTCGATGGTTCTTTATGGTTTCGGGTACAGGCAATACGAATAGAACATCTATTTTGTTCTAGGATGTTTTTTCTTCGTTACAAACAATTTAAGCGTTCTAATGACGATTGTGACGAAAAATTGCATTTTATAGAAAAAAGTTTGAAATAAAAAATGTTTCTTTCTTAATTGACAATAAAAATGTCTCGTTCATTGTTTGTGCTAGCTCCATTAGTAATGGAGATGTGAATAAGGAACATTTTTATGAGAGAGAGAAACGGAACGATGAGTGAAAGGGACGAAACGATGAGTGAGGTGATGCGATTAATTTTCATCGCTTATATCTCCATTACTAATGGAGCTAGTAAAGAAATTAAACAACTTTTATTTAAAATTCTATCTATAAAATGCACTCTTTCGTCGCAATTGTTATTTGAAAAATTCAATTGTAAGAAAGTGCCTTGGTGTATGGACTACTTGCTTGAGATAAAATCACAATTATTTTTTGTACCTCCAATCTGCGATTCCTGCACCGTATAACAATCAAATAGCCTGGTTGGACAAAGTCATATCAATGCCCTTGGAAACCACCCAATAAACCGCGCAGCGCTAGAGCCGCAACGCAACGGGACGTTCTGACCTGCTCCACTAAAACCGTTCTAACTCCGTCAATTTATGGCATTCTTACAAAATCTTTGAACCAAATCAAAGTTAAGACTCTACGCAATAAGAAAACAAAGTAAACCAAAAATCCATTTTTTCAAATTTCAACGTTACGCATACCCCTTTCATGCAAAAGATTCCGTTTCAAAATGAAAAAAAAAAAAATTTATGTTACAGAAAATGGTCGACATTCAACCCTTTTAGAATTCCACGAACTTACCCTATCAGAATCGAAAAAAGTCAATTCTTCATTGTTCGTTATAAGCAGCATTATTCTCCTATTGGTTTTAATTGAATATCTCGATTGGAAATACTTATGCGAAATTGCAAAAGTCACTCTGAAGTTGTCCAACTTTGAGGGTGAATTTCACCCCTTAAGGTAGTACGAGCGCGCAATGTTGATTTCTATAGAATTTGTTCAAATTTTAACCAGACATTCTTCATATCATTATGCATGTTTGAGTGGAATTTCAGAACCGTCGACTATTTAGATTGGGAGATAATGGGTTTTAAAACTGTAACTTTTAACACTGCAGGGTCGGCATTGAAATTTAGACAGAATAATTATTCGTAAAAAATATTTGTTCCCTATCATAAGAAGACATATGGCAACACCGCATCGTTCCACGTATCCAATGACGTGAGTTTACGCGGCATATTTAAAATAATACTACAACACAAATCTTTATCTGGAAGTAATTTTTAACCGAACAAAGTTTTTAAATATAGTGGTTATAAATGAACCAACACTTTTATTTGTTAATCAGGATAACATGAACAATATAAAATATTAATATTTATAATGCAAATATTTTTTATGACAACATTTTTAACTTTAGGAACACGATAATTATTTTTTTCTCGGAATATTGAACAATACTGTTCTGCGGTGTTGCCATATGTCTTCTTATTATAGGGGACAAATATTTTTTACGAATAATTATTGTGTCTTTACTGAACGTTTTTAGCAAAACCGAATGGTAAAGGCAATCGAAACTTTTTTCTCTATGGCTCTTTCCCTAACTAGTTTGCTATCTAAACATAATTTTCATTAAAAAATTATAAACACAATAGAATGGTGCGACGAATTATGCGACCTGATTTTCGGTCAATACCGACCCTGCAGTGTCAAAAGTTGCAATTTTGAAACCCATTATCTCCCAATCTAAATAGTCGACTGTTCTGAAATTTCATTCAAACATGCATAATGATATGAACAATATCTGGTTAAAAGGGGGTAGCCGGTTAAGGGGGGTCTGACGGCCCCCACCGAGTTTGATCGAACCGACCCAAAAACCTGAAAGAGGGCTGAAAAACAAAATTTTAGAGATATTTTTAACCCCCTAAACCCTTATGAAAACACCATAATCGCAAAAAATGCGTTTTTTTTATGTTTAATTTTTTTTCGAGCTTTCAAATGCATTTTAAAGCGGTTTTAACACAACCAAAATTTTGTTTCAGATGTGTAGACATGCCCTGAATTTTTCCAGATTTTTTCGTAAAGTTAAATCATGTGCAACATAATTTTAATGGCATAAAAACCGTAAAAAATCGTCATTTTTTGTATTTAATGCTATGGTTTTTATTGACGTATTAATGGTAAAAAATCGTGCACCATAGCATAGAAAGCTACTATCTTCCTCTACAAAATGACGCTAATTGGGCTCAATTCGGTCGTCTCTAGCGTCCGAAAATCAAACTTGAATAAATTCCGTTTTTATAATTTGAGCATTTTCAGTTACGAAAATGACACAAAATCATATTTTTCAATTATTTTACTTAATAAAAGTACATTTTGGGGTTTCTGAGGTCGCCGATTACAAATTTGATGTCAAACAGCTAACAAAAAAAAAAAATTACACATGTCATCAAATGAAAATGGTATTTGCTATTTCGGTTTTTTCAATAATTAAAAGTCATTGTATTTTAAAAAATCTATTTATTTATAATAATATTACATACATTCATCTAATATATACATTAAACAGACACAAGTAATACATACATTGCAACATGATTGTTATGTTGTTAATCTTCGTCACTGTGTTCTTCAATAACAGGTTCGACATTATCAACGTGAAATAGATTCGTTAGAATTTGAGCTGGGCGGATGATTTTGGACAAATACCGTGCATGACTTAAAAAGTAAATGATTGTTGCAACGTGGGCACAGCAACCAACAGTTCTTAGCCCATTTGCACAATCACATACGTAGTTTTTTATACCGTTATATCCAATACTGTTAGGGTCGTACTGAACGTAACATCTGTATACTTTCTTGTTTATATGTCTTGATTTAACTTCACATTTCAAAATGGTATCGTCCTCCAACAAGTATTGCATATTCAAAAGTCCTTCTTCGGTATACATTTCAGCTAAGTATGAAACAGTTTGCGATAACTGGTACGAGCCAGTGAAAAGGATCTTCAAATCTTGCTCTGTCATTTCCGGAAAGTCTAATACGTCATTTGATGTTAACGGTTTGAAGATCCTTTTCTTCCTATTCCAATTTTGTTCTTCCACAACTTTCGCTAAAGAATTGTCAACGTCTTTTCTTTTCAACATTTGCTCGGCAATTTGATCTTGTAAATCGGTATCGCAATTCAGTCTTTTTCCAAACTCATTAACCAAAAAATTCGCTACTTTGCAATAAAGCATCGCTGAATCCAACATGTTGTTGTTAAACTGATTATGCAAGAGTTTGAATTTACTACCGATTATACCGTGGACAGCCTCTACCACCCACCTCAATTTCGTAACAAATCGACTTTCGTTTGCTTCATTTGTTGGAAGTTGCTTTCTTTTGCCTTTCAACGCTGGCATCAACACAACGAACCCTTGAGATTCTAACCAATCTTTGACGTCTCTGAACCCCCTGTCAAGTATAAAAACATCCCCTTTTTTGAGGATTGATCTCAAGCCGTTCGGATCACTTAGTACATGTTGTAAGATTTTCGCATCATTCACAATTGCTTCGTACGGTCCGTAAACATCTATTACATATCCATCTGTGGCACAAACTGTGAAGGGTTTACAGAGTGGACACTTTTTCTGACCAGAGAAAGATTTTTTTTGGTAACAATTATTACTACTTTTTTGGTGTCGAAGGTATGAACCATCAGCAATCAAGAGCAGGCGATCTTCAAATCCGTGTAATTTTTTTACGTAAGGCGACGTGTGATTAGCAATTAAATCTTCGCGAGAACATGCCCGAGCTCCGAAACGAAGTGGAAAGACGTCTTTCGCGAATGAATCCAAAACCGATTTGCAATAAGCAGATACTAGTTGTTCAGATTTGATATCGAAAATTGACGCAGTGATTGTGTTGGAATTTCCAGTTCTTAATTTAAAAAGGAATATTAAAAGAGCTTGATTAATACTGCGATTTTGAGAATTTCGCAAAGTGACCAACATGTTTTTTAGAGTCTTGATTTCTGCAACTGTGTATCCAGTTAGCGATTTTATGCGCTCTGCCGATAAATTGTAATCATCTACTCTGTCTAAAATACTGTTGTCGCATTTTTTGGACAGTGCATCCAAAAATAATGCCAACTCTTGAGAACTGATAGTACAAGTATTCGAAAATATTTTCAAGTTTGAAATTTCGTCAACGTACATACGTTCACTGATAAGATGTACAGGACAACAGCGATTGCCTTTTGGAATGAAAATTCGTGAACTTATAAATACCTGTAACCTCGCTTTAAACGGAACAACCGGAGATGTCGTAATTGGAGTAAGACATACGCAACAACATTTGTGAGTCGCGGTAACTCTGTTGAAAGGCATCTCGATCATTTCATAGTCCGGTTCTCTTGGACGAAGAACGTAAGGAGGGTCCTTAGAAAATTGTGATGACTGTACTGTGGAAGATCCAGACTCCGACCGTGACAATTGTTGCGAAGACTGTTCCGAAGATTGTTCTGTGTCATCTGATACTGTCAAATTGGAGAGTGTTGATGAATGTCTCTCTACAGGATCGACAGAATTTTGTTCGCGATCAACATCTGGCAGAGGATTTTCCTCGGGATTGACGTTTGGCAGAGGATTTTCTTCGGGATTAAAATCCAACTGAAGATTTTCTTCAGGATCAGAATCACTGCTCGTCGATGGTGAAACCGTTCGGGATTTAGCGATTGCGGAACGACACAGATGACATAAAACGTCACCTTTCTCTACTCGTTTACCTAGTAGTTTAGTATATAAGTGTACGTCATCATCTGAAGAAATGGACTTCTGTTTTCCGGTATCATAACGCAACAATCTGTTGCATCTTATGCACCTTTCACCAGCCGTACATTTTCGTTTTTTCGGTGGCATCGCACAGTTTTTCCTAAAGAAAAAAAAAGAACATTGTTATTTTTTTTATTATGATTAACAAATTATTTTTTTTTTTTTTTGAAAAAAATGAAAAAAGTAACTGAAACCCGGAATAAAAAAAAACCATAATTAAAAAAACAAATAGAACAAAAGTAACGAAAATCGAAAGTACATTAAAAATTGTAAATCAAAACAAAAAAAATGTTGAAAACATCGGTAAACAAAACAGAAATAAATTATTGTATTCCAAATCATTTTTTTATTGAAATATCGTTTCGTCTTAGTTTTGTTTTTTTTTTTGCTTTTTTTTAATTCTTTTCATGTGAGTGAACTAAACAACAACTTGAAGTTGACGGCCACCTTCTGTACGATTTCAAGTCGACTATGAGGCAAACGATTGTAGATTGAGGTTATGATTATAAATCAATTTTTATGTTGATTGATATTTAAATTGATATTCAAACTCACCTTAGAATACTGCTTCAATCACTTCGTGTTGAGATAGGCAGGTTAAACGATAAATTATAAAAACGCTGTTAACAAAACAAATAGATTTGTTTAACGGAGCAGAGCGCGTCGCATGACGTGTGTACTGGACGGCGGCTGAACACAGAGAGAAAGAGAGACCGCGTGGAGCGGGGTTCTCGATGCGTCAGTGCGTAGTGGGCATGCGCAGTACCGTGCGGAGGGGCATACGAGCCTAAGGCCCACGTGGGTACGGTGGCCTTAGGCACTCGGGTACGTGGCTTAATAAGGTACAAGTTGGGATTTTCTCCGCCAGGTGACAGTTTAGTCGGGGAATTCCAAATTTTTTTTCTGAATAATACGTAATTTTTTGTTTGTTAATATAACTATTGACAGCTGTTACGATTAAAAATTCGTGTATAAGAATGAATTTATAATCAGCGACCTAAAAAATCCTTATTAATATCGTTCCCATAGCTTTTTTAAAAAATTTCAAAAATTAAAATATTTTTTCTTCGTTTTGACAGCTGTCATGTGACAAAACTAATTTTTGACATCAAATTTGTAATCGGCGACCTCAGAAACCCCAAAATGTACTTTTATTAAAAAAAATAATTGAAAAATATGATTTTGTGTCATTTTCGTAACTGAAAATGCTCAAATTATAAAAACGGAATTTATTCAAGTTTGATTTTCGGACGCTAGAGACGACCGAATTGAGCCCAATTAGCGTCATTTTGTAGAGGAAGATAGTAGCTTTCTATGCTATGGTGCACGATTTTTTACCATTAATACGTCAATAAAAACCATAGCATTAAATACAAAAAATGACGATTTTTTACGGTTTTTTTGCCATTAAAATTATGTTGCACATGATTTAACTTTACGAAAAAATCTGGAAAAATTCAGGGCATGTCTACACATCTGAAACAAAATTTTGGTTGTGTTAAAACCGCTTTAAAATACATTTGAAAGCTCAAAAAAAAATTAAACATCAAAAAAACGCATTTTTTGCGATTATGGTGTTTTCATAAGGGTTTAGGGGGTTAAAAAATATCTCTAAAATTTTGTTTTTCAGCCCTCTTTCAGGTTTTTGGGTCGATTCGATCAAACTCGGTGGGGGCCGTCAGACCCCCCTTAACCGGCTACCCCCTTTGAGAAAAATTTATAGAAATCAAGATTACGGACTCGTTCTACCTTAAGAGGGTTCAAACAGTAGGAGATACGTATTTTTGCACTCCTCGAAAAAACGTCGTTTGCGAGATGGATTATCCCTGTATGATACCACTTCCGGTGTCGGTCTCTGATTTCGTTCAATCTGCGATATGTTATTCTTCGTCGAGATCTAGAATTGGGTGTAATTCACCCTCAAGGTTGGACACCTGCATTGCGATGTTTGCTCTTTCTCATATTTCCAGTCGAGATATTTCAGTGAAATCAATTAGAGAATAATGCGTGCAACGGATAATGAAAAGTGGACTTTATTTCCAATTCTGAGGGGGGATATTGTTGGAAATGTCGAATTGATTAGGGTTAAAAATCGAAAATTTGTAATAACATAAAATATTTTGTTTTTATTTAAACCGAATGATTTGGATTTAAGAGGGTTAAACAATTGGCTTTATTCTTGAACCAAGATTACTTATAAAAATATTGACATTTCGTGGGGACGATAACCGATTATGAGTCAGGGATTTCAATTTAATAATATTTATTCTTTGATGCAAATTATCATCATAATTTATTCATAATACACTATCAGAGAGATGCCGAACGTTTTTTTCCCTTACTCTGGAACCGCCAGCGTCAGGGGGTTCCAAAGCAAATAATTTCATTGAAAAACAACCAACAGTTTCTATGTTATAACATTTTTTACCTTTTTACTCCCACAGATGTCTGTCCATTTATACCGTCAGAATTGACATACCTTCAGTTCATATTATTCGCCATAAGATAAAAAAATTTGCTTCGTTCAAATTTCGATGAAGAACAACATCCTCCAAACTAAACAAAATCGGATGGGGACGCCGGAAATGGTATCACACAGGAGTGGTTCACCCCCAAAATACGGTTTTTACACGGAAAACGCAAAATAAGGTTTCTCTACATTTTTAGGCCTCTCAAATGCAAATGGTTCCATTGAAAAATGAAGAATGGTTTTTTGCATTTTAAGAAATTGTCTTCTCTCAAACCTGTATGGTTCCACCAATTTTCCCCATTGGAATTAAAAAAAAACAGCCTTCATTATTTGTCATTATTCTTCAATTGGTTTCAATTAAATATTTCAATTGGAAATATGTGAAACCGCAAAAGTCTCTCTGAGGGGGTGAGCCCAACTTCGAGGGTCAATTTGACCACTTAAAACCGTTGTTTCGTCGATTAAAAAAAATACGTGTCTTTTGGAGTTTAACGAAAAATGTTGTTGCGAACGAAATCGGAACACTGGAAGCGCTTTTCTCGCAAATGGGACGCAAATCGAGCGACATGCTTTATTTTGTCATACTCCCCTTTGAAATATGGTAATTTCGACGAGTTTCTAAAAGCGGCTCAATTTTTTATCGATTCGGACATCTGGCCGCTGAGAAATTTCCCAACTGGCTACGAACTTTGGTTTTTTTTTCAATGGTTCTTGACGAATATAATTGAAGATTTTCAATCGTATTCGCAGTTGGTTGAAATACGTCCAAGTGACCGAGGCACACAAAAAAAAGTAATATCGAAAAATGTTGCATCTCCGCGAAATATTGGTGTGGTCGCTCGCTCGTCTTTGCGTGGCTCGAATAACTATAACTCGGGGATTATAGAATGCCACGGGCTATTGTAGAGCAGCACCTGGGGATTCGATGCCGATTGATATACGAGCTCCCTAAATTAACCCGTTCGTGCGGACGATGATACGACTTGGCGAACGCATATTCCCGTTATTTCCATTCCCCGGGCTCGTCCGATGCATTTCCAAATCGCACCATTTTTTTCAAGCTTTATCTCGTTGCAAACGCCCCATCCTAACCAATTCCTCTCGCGTTTCGAAATGTACGCGCGTGTTCGAAAGCGAGAGAGAGAGAGAGAGAGAGAGAGAGAGAGAGAGAGAGAGAGAGAGAGGAGGACTGTACGGGCTTTCCGCCCTGGTGTGATTTTATTAACAGAGGCAATGTAAAGCGGGCTTAACGGCGGAAACGCGCTGGTAACGCAGGCACCGTCAAAGAGAAAGAGAAAAACGGGGGTAATGGACGAGACTGAGGATTACAACTAGGTGCAATAACTCCAATTGATTTTCACGCTGGAGCATTCCCGATTCTTATCTTTTTTTCACCCTCTGTTGTGTATATACATTGGCGTTTTTCGTACAACTAAAACGCGCTTTTTCCATCGTCCTTCGAGGAGCATCACAAAAAATCGAGCCAAATTGTAAACGCAAAAATGTGTTGATTTAATTTTAACCGATACGAACGCTCGCCACTCTTGCTCGACATTTTTCTCGCAACTCGTCGTCTCTATTCCGAGGTCGGTGCTTACTTTTTTCCTTCTTTTTTGTTTTCTCAAGCGCGCCCGTAAAAAAATTGAAGATACGGGTATCTGATTTTCGTACGAGAGGCGCGGATAGCGCGGTATTCGATTGCGAGCAAAGGGGAGGTAGAGAAGAGAGACGGAGAGAGAGAGAGAGAGAGAGAGAGAGAGAGAGAGAGAGAGAGAGAGAGAGAGAGAGAGAGAGAGAGAGAGAGAGAGAGAGAGAGAGAGAGAGAGAGAGACAGAGAGAGAGAGCGAGAGAGAGAGAGAAAGAGGACGCCATCAGCAGCGACCGAACAGCACACAAGTACACGATTTAATCCGAATAACATTAGAGGGAGACAGAGTGGTGAGGGATGAAAGCTCGAAGAGGCAACCGAATGCGTGTACATGCTTCTGTAGGCTACACACGAGATGGCGAACGAGTTCTGGAATGGATGGAATTGCATAGAGAATAAGAGCGAGAGAGGCGGCTGTACGAGAATAGAAGAGGACAATTGCCAACAATCGAGGCAATGTTGAAACGGAAAGCGAGCTTGACGAGGGAGGTTATTTAGTGGCGAATGTACCTACAAATGATAATAAATTAGCGGGATCCAAGATTTTTCGTCGAGCCTAGGGTACCAGCTCTGCAGCTACCGAGCCTGCAAAAATACCGGCCAAAGGACACTGTCGATAGCCTATATAACCGAAAAGATCGATAATTTATTATTGGCGATGGTGGCAAATTTTTTTTGTCGAGTCTCAACGAGGCAATAATCGAGAGAAAGTTTATTCGAGGGTGGCGGGGCGTGCGAAGGATCTAGCGAATCGGAATAAAAACCGCTCCTCGTCTAGGAGCAAAAAGCTTGCGTGGTGGGACGATTCTCGGAATCCCGAGTAATAAAAGAGTCGGAATTCTTCTTCGAAGAAGAAGAAGATCGAATATATTCCACCCTCTTTTAGTCAGGTCTCAGTGGGGGCTATTCTACGGGAGCCCGATTGCCATTTGCCAGGACTATAACCGCGATCGCCATCAGATTTCTCAAAGAGCCTTGCCGTGCGGACATTTCGAACGGGCTATCATCGTCAAATAATAGCCAAGCGCGACGTCAGCGAGTTGTCGAATCGAGGCAATCCGAGGGCGATCGGTTTCCACCGGATAACTCCACCTTTCGCAACGACGCATCTCCGCACGAAGGAAACTTACACAAAACATGGATCGACAAAAAATATCAAAGACCCGTTTTGGGCTTTACCGGGTCGAAAAGCCAACCGATCGATCGATGCTACCGCCGATTTGACGCTAGTCCTATCGTGCTACGTAGCAATGTACCGCGCGATACAGGGGGGGAAATGACTATGAGGGGGGAATAAAAGAGAAACGTTAGCTCGGTGATGGCTATAGATAGCTAGATCCCCCCCCGCGCCTTTTTTCGTTTCGCTCTTTTCGATTTATCGAATGAACTCGTAGTCTCTCCGGCTCGCCGCCGCCTCTCTCTCCCTCTCGTATATCCTACAGATCCGCACGGATACGTCTCTTTTTCCTCCCTCGAGGAGTTTTTTTGTCCCGTTTTTCGCATGCGAGAAGCTGCCGCGATTTTCCGGGAACGAGCACGCGGACCACGCCTGTCTCGTGTTCACCTCCGCGTCGATGGATTGTCTCCGATCGAATCGGGTCTCCCACGTTACGCGGAAAAATACGTTTGAACCCCTCGCTCTCTCTCTCTCTCTCTCTCTCTCTCTCTCTCTCTCTCTCTCTCTCTCTGTCTCTCTCTCTCTGTCTCTCTTGCTCCCTTCCCCGGGAGCACCTATGAGAGTCGCCGTCAGCCCGTACCGTGTCTCTTCAACGGTAGACCGCTATCCCCCAGCCCGTTATACCTTCGGGGATTGGCTTCACCGCAGATTTTATCACCCACCATACTTTTTTGTCTTTTTATGCACTCGATGGGGGAGAGAGAGAGAGAGAGAGAGAGAGAGAGAGAGAGAGAGAGAGAGAGAGAGAGAGAGAGAGAGAGAGAGAGAGAGAGAGAGAAGCACCGTCGATCGCGCACCCCCAATGCGCGGACCCTTCCTCTGTCCAAATCGACCGTTTTCCCGCTCTTTGTTTTTTTTTCTTCAGACTAGCCGTTTTTTTATTCCACCTATTCTCACGAGAGAATAGGTGGAGAATAGAAGAACACGATGAAGCTTTTGGCGGTGAATCGAGTTGATCGGTTTGTTCGCAAAGTATCCCAAAGATCTCGTTGAAAGTAGGGCGGGGATGCTCCGCTCGTCCTCTGCAAGAAAAATAAACGATCTCACGTAGATTTGGACATAAGCGGAGAGCGCGGAATAGCAAGAGATTACAGGAAAAAGAAAAACCACAGGTTTTTCGCAAAGCTCAAATGGTATCCTGCTGACACTCGTTCCGTCCTTGGCATGGAAGACACGAGGCTGCTGGATACTTCGAATCTGGCAAAAGATCGTTTAACCGAGATACGCCTTCGTGTACTTAGCCTCAAGGATGAACGTTTCTATATTTTCCTCGGCTTCGGAAAGTATACGGTAATAGTGTGTGGCGACAACGCGATACACGCGTCTTTGACACTCGGAAGAAGCCTTCTTCGACGAATTAATTGAATAATAAATCTTGTGACTGCGCACCTTATACAAATTTGTTCAATATTCGAATCATAGAGCTGGATCTAATTGTCAAGAATATCATGCCAAGAGAAAATGTGCGCAGGAGGAACAAGCGAGAAAAGGCATACGCGAGGATCGAGAAAGAGAGAGAGAGAGAGAGAGAGAGAGAGAGAGAGAGAGAGAGAGGTAGAGAGGTAGAGAGAGCAAAATATACATAGAACAAAACTGTCGACTAACGAGCGACAGACGATATCGTTCATCTTTCGCTCGGCTTTAATTATGCTCCAGTAATTATTTCCAGCCAGTAATTACTATCGTGTTATCGGAGACTACTGGCGCGGCCCGTTGGGGATGGTGGTTCGTTGCTAGCCCCTGGCCTCGCTCTACCTTCCCTGCTCCGTCATATTCCCAAGGGAATACATCCCCGAGGATAATATAACGGTCGCGCGCGCGCGCGCGCGCGACCGTTATGTGTTCGGGCAATGCGTCGTCGAGAAGCGAAACAATGCGTGGGATTCCGACAATTATAGCCGTTGCTCGAATATTCGCTATTCGATAGGTGCGCGGGACGGAGAGTCCCACCGCGGTCAACCAAATCAAAACTACCCTCGACTAAACGTCCCGTATTATTGTAGCGGAACATTGACGCGATATCGTTCGAATTGTACGCCTATTGCAATAAGAACGCGTTATAAAACCACAAGGCTAACATTTGTTCTCGTCGGAATCTATTACATATGTACGAAATAGTGTAACGGCGAAACCAATTCCAGCTGCGGTGAAATTCGAACAAACTGGCTCCGGTCCGAGCCGCCCTGGGTCTCTCCTGTAAAACCACTCGCGTCTATACGTACTTTTAATTTTCGATTGACTTTTTAAATTTCAATCGACGAGAGGCTGGTTCGAGCGAGGTATGACAGGCGAGAGTGGAAACAACGAGGGACTCCCGCGCCGGCCAACCTACACACACGATACATCCCGAGACTCATCCGAATTGTATAGAACCAACGAATTTTGCATTTCACGCTAAAAACGGCAATTAATTAGATCGGCCTTTGGATAATTGCTTTTTCCCTGCTATCCCGGGATGACGATGACGGTGTGACGGATGGGAGGGGAAAGCGCGGAGAAACGGAACGAAAGCCCGCGGATGATGAGGCAGGGGAGAACATCGCGGACACGGAAAAATCGGTGACACCCGTTCTCTTTGTCTCTCATTCTCGCGGCGATGTGGAACAAAAGACTAGCCTGGAATAAATTATCGCGGCCGTGGAAACGAGTCGCGCGAAAGAACTTTTTTTTTGTTATTAAAAAAAACACACGCACACACAAATAAAATGAAAGAAAAGAAGGTCGATTGGTCGAGGGACACGCCGCCAGCCATCTTTCGCCCGTCGTCATATTTGCCGTTTGCCACGTTCCTCGATCGACCGCCATCTTTTCACTACTTTGAGAGCTCTCCGGGGCGGGGGAGGCTCGTTGACGATATTAAAAATGCTCAAGGATTCCATCGACGTCGTGAGCTACGAATACGCCGATCAGAGTCTGATCAGGGAGAGAAGAACGCAGGATCCCCAGTGGGAGAACAAAGTACGGAAAAAAGTGTACGAGCGAGTATCGTGGAACAAATCGTGGCAGGACGAGGCTCAGCGTCGCGATACCGATAACAAGGGACCACGGGAACAGAGCCTCGACGAGGTCTTGAAAAAACGGGTCGACAAGAGCGTTGTAGGACAATTTCTCGACGATGTCAAAATACCGGCGAATCGGTAAAAATAATATATGCGCTAGAAGTTTGTTCGCCTTGTGGAACGCAATGGAAATTACTTTTCCTTCAAATGCCCCAATTTTCGTTGAGCAGACTCAAGCTTCGGCATTTGGAGATGTCAAATCTAAATGTGCGAAACAGCTTTTGGATAATAATAACAATGGGAAAATGAAAATATATTCGATAAAATGTTTGGTACGTTTGAACGATACAAACTTAAACCCCACAAGGATATTATTGCCCAGCCCTCGAACTCGACTCGTTTTTTTCTTTCTTTCTTTCTTTTTCCCTCCTTTTTTCTTCCGTCAAAGTCTCAATATATATGTTGATTCGACATCGTTGATGAACGATCCAAAGCGAAGTACGCGAAGCGATGATCGAGATCTTGGAGTACGATTGGAAATCGTTCACCGTAAAACAGTGGAAGAAATTTGCCGCTAACAACGATTTCATCGGGAATCCGATATCCTCTTTGGCTAAAGCTGTCTTGAAGAACGAACGGATAAACTGTGGATGGGTCGAGGCGATCGCGACAGCATTGAGACTGATCGCTTCCGGGGTACTTATCACCACCACCACCACCACCACCACTTGTATTCACAAAGATTCGGCAAACAATTCCCGGTACGTATGTAGATCGACGTAGACATTTTAAGGAATATCGTTTGTTTTTCCGGGCGAAACAAGATCACGAAAATCGGCAAGAGCTTGAAACGCTTCAAGTTGCTGCATCACTTGAGCCTCGGTGGCAACGAAATCAAGGAGATAGACGGCCAAGATCTGCCCCCTGATTTGCGAGTTCTCGAGCTTTCCGGCAATCGAATATCCTCGGTGGAGAAGCTGGCCAATCGTGCTCCCAAGAGTCTCATATTTCTCGGTTTATCACGAAACGGCATTCGCAACGGTAGGCTTACTTCGTTCGAGCGGGCCGAGAGATTCGTACACCGCAGCGAACGCGGCTAGCGGCGATCGTAACCTCGAGCCGATTTCGCTAGCATCGCGTCGCGCGCGGCGGCGGCGGCGGCGGCGGCGGCGGCGGCGGCTTCGGCCACCGCCGCCACCATCTCCGTATCGCTTGAGACCCGCGACGCAAACACGTATCGCCTTCTTCGTGTTTGCGTCGCGGACCTTTTTGTTCGCGTCCCGCCATTCTTCTCTCTTTCTTTCTCGCCTCACTCCCCTGTACGTATTAATTATTTACAAGCATCCTGCGCTCAACAGCTACTCGTGTCGAAACGCACGAACCGCGCTCCGCTCTTTCCTGCTTACGGCGACGCTGCGTAGATACTCGATTCGTAACCAGTTACCAAAAAATCGGCCATCCTTCCATGTGGAAAACCATTGACGCAAAGAAACGAGCCGGATGGAATTGAATTTTTTCGGATAACCGTCCGTGCGGAAAACTGATAGGGCATCCCTAATAAAAATAAGGGCCTTTCGGGGCTTTTCTAGTGCTTTCCCTAGTAGAGATTTCCACAATGGGCCCAGACTTGGCCATTATCGGGATAAACTTGTAGGGATTTCCACAATAGGCCCAGACTTGGCCAGTATAGGGATAAACAAGTAGGGATCTCCACAATAGGCCCAGATCTGACTGTTATAGCGATAAGCCAGTATAAATAGCTTAGGCTACATGGTTGATGGTATTTCAATTATTTTAATCGATTATATACATCGATCGAATAATATTATCGAACGCAAATTGGGAAAAAGCGTAAGGGCATTGGCAAATAAAAAATCAACGATGAACACAAATATGCAGACAAACATCGGACAGTATTTATTTATCAAATTGAAGAAACCTTTTACATAAATACAAACAATTACTCATGGTTTCACTCATACATGGAGTAATGCTAGCGCATAAGTGTGAACAGTCCCAACCGGTTTTCTCGACATTTTTGTAGCAACTAATTTCCGCTCAATACTCACCATAGAGAAAATTATTTCTTCCGAAGACTTCGCTGATATCTCCCATTCGTAAACTTTATCTGACTGTGTAGGATAAGTAAATAAATTGGTCTTTGTTTTCCAGATCTATCCCTCAGTGAAAATAGATTCTAGTGATTCACTAGACCCATATATTTTATTTATTTCTACTACACATCCATTCCTTAGAATGGATTATTTTTTGTATTAATTTTGTCATGGCAGTTTGTCATAAAGGCTCACATGCACTCACGCCCGCACCTATGCACATGAACAATTACATAAAAACAAATACAGTTATACCCTGACGCATTTAACATACACGTATATCCACTGATACGGATATTTTACGGCGCTGAAATGGTTATGATGAGGCGCCGTTGAGGCATTTTCAGGGCGCTAAAATGGTTTTGATGACGCGCCATTGAGGCAACTTATAAGGCCCTGGTCGTTGCGCCTTTAAGGGCCCTTGTTGACAAAGTGTGACCGGCCGCTAACGGCCCTCATGTGGCTTCCAGATTAGGGCCCGAATAGAGTTAGGAGAATATTATTCGGCCCCGATCACAGCCCCAACTCAATTTCCGCACGGGCGAGAGACGAATTGACCCGAGTCGTACGTGTTATTTACACCGAGTGGATTTGGCTTGGTCCGATTACTTTTACGGCTGACGTAACTTTACTACGATCCGTCCTCGTCTCTCGCTCTGGATCCACTACTCTGGCATGTCGCTTCATTGCTCATGGACTATGGCCAGTCTTTCTCGAATATGTTAAATATAAGCGTTTCCCATACGTGGACAAGAGTGGTCAATTCTCAATGAAATTCTCGGTATCGAATTCCGATAAATATGCTAATTGTTCAGCGGATTTTGTTTCGCAATGACGACTCGAATAATACGAGGATAAATTGATTAACGTGTATGAGGAAAAATGAGGATCTTTGGTGCGTCGCTGCCGCCGCCCCGCTTCGGAAAGATCGAGTCGCGTGAGAAAAATTCGGGTCGGTGACACGAGAGAAGTGCCCCCCTCCGTATTTCGCCTGCATTCGCGAAGCACCGGGCAATGCATTAGAGCAATTGCAGAGTGATCCCGAGAGGGAGAGAGAGAGAGAGAGAGAGAGAGAGAGAGAGAGAGAGAGAGAGAGAGAGAGAGAGAATGACCGGATTGGCACACGAGGTGCAACGTTAGCGGACCACCCCCTCGCGGTAGAGTAGAGCCTCGGCGCTTTCCCGTAGCTCCTTTGCCACCTATACCTACGTTGCAAACGTGTCAAGTGTCAATTTCAAAGTTAGGGTTCTCTTCCTCAGGCTTGTAGCCAATTTAATCAGTAATAACGTACAACGTTAGTGGCATTATTAACCGACTCGTCCACCACGAAACTCTCGACAAAATGCATCAAAGTTCAATGGTTTGCGCGGTGGTAGTGGAAAAAGGAAGGACGATCGTGCATTGCTCCAACTCGCACGTACTTTAACGGCCAAGATTATTTTCCCAAAGACGTAGAATCGAATCGGGGAATCGTTGTTGATTCCTTTTTTTTGGTTTTTCCTTTCGATGAAGCAAGACGGCCGTGGAACTATCGTCCCATCTGACCAGTGGTTACAAGAATACATAGATAGACTTTTACCGGTTTTAAAGGATTTACACTTAATATTATTTTTCGAATCCCGCCAGGTGACCCTCCGGAGGAGCGACCGCTCTCGTTATATCTAACCTTATCGCATTACGGAACAAAATAGAGGTCACAATAGGTTATCCTTGTAACCTATGTTTAAGCTTTTCTACTGATATAGTATTTCAGCCTTTGTGTTTACCTTAAACATCACATATTCATATCGAAGTTACCTTACTCGCAGGTACAAGCGGTAGTCAAGGGAAAGAAAAGAAGAGAAGAAAAGAAAAAAATCAACTTTAACAACGGAATCATTCTAAAAGTAGACCTTGACATAGAGGTTTTTATCATTATTAGCGCCTCTGCACAAAGACATCGATGGCTATTGGAAAATATTGTATGCTTTGTGGAGCGTTAGGTTCCATACTGTGCAGAAAGAGTTCGACGCTAACTGGGCTCGCTCTGCCCGTTTCGTATCGAGGACATTGCCGGAAGATGCCGTTTGGAGTTTTATCGGATTTGCCACACAAGCACCGCTACGATGAGACTATATCGAAGCGCTCCAATGCTGGATCTCAAAGACTGACGAGGAAAGGTTGCGAGGTGTCCTCCTGCGATTTCGTTGAAATTAGGCATGTTCGTAGAATGGGTAAAAATAGGCAAAACCTATTTTTTTATACCTCCAGAACCCGATTTTCAAGGAGTGAAACGAACTCTCGAAAATAGGGGTGTTTTTCTATTGTTGGCGAGCTGTAGATTACCGGAGGTCCATAACAGACGAAAAATAGAAAACTATCATCGGTTTGAACGAAATTCAGAAGGGTCAAATCAGTGCGGCAGTTACGCCATTGGGCCTATAGTGCATATAAGCGTGACACCTACAAAAAAGAGTTAACAAAAATTGTTCATTATACGTTGAACAATTTTGTCGACGCCTTGGATAAAAAGCTTTCTGTCCATGATCTTCGACGATGGGCATTACCTGCACGAAAAATTGTAGAAATACCAGCCGCAGATTTTGAAACATCCGCTTCTTGGGTAAAAACATTCAAAAACCATCGTTAAATTGTGTCAAGGAAGATTACCAAATACACTACTCCAAAAAGTGTAAGGAACAGAAAGTTTCTTCAATTTTTTAAGTGTTTATTTAAGCGCTGTATCTATGTGAAAAATGGCCGTATCGAGATGAGGAAAGAAGCTTATTGAAGCTTCAAGTTTCTACTTTCAAGATATTTTGACAACAATTTTTTGTGAGCTACGGTTATCGCGCAATCATAAGAAATAGCGCGAGACAATTTTTTCCAATTTTTTTTTGCTTTTTTTTTGTCAAGGGTCCACGGGCTCGGGAATTCTTTTTCAGATCAATCAATGTATAGCTTGTTTATTCAGCTTCAATTTGTTTTTTTAATCTCTCTACGTCAGTTTTTTTGCTGAGATTCCCGACTTTGTATGAAAAGTATTTTGTTTTGTCTCTGATCATCGATATCTCTGCAACCAATGATCGCACAGGGAATTAAAGGGCAACTTTGAAAAGTTGAATAAATTTCCTACAAGAACCTCTCGTTGATTTTTGAGAATTTTTTTTACCCTTGACTTTGATTTGAAAAAGGTACAAAAAAGGACTTTTTATGGTTTTTCAGTATATCTACCACTACTTTACAAATATTGATGGAAGGACTAATGTTGCCAGGTTTTTTTTAGCTTAAGAGGGTCGTCTAGTGGGTCTTCTTTGAAGTAGAGGAAGGTGTGCTCTTTGGTCCAGGCATAGCAGATTGATGGTGAGACTATTTTTTTATTATGAATTACATACAACAACTTTCAAACGCGTTTTTCTCAAAACACGATTTTTTCAAACTGCTGCCATGATATCTCAAAAACTATTTAATTGATTCTGCTGAAATTAATACAGCATCTTTAGTACATATATAACTACAAGTTGAACTAAAATAATTAAGATTGTTTCGTTAGTTTTCTTTTTATCAGCTATATAGACCAAAAAAAAACGAAAAAATGAATTTTTTTTCTAAAGAGTAAAAAAAACTTATTATTTTGGAATTCTAACTATATTTTAGTTCTATGTAAAGCCTCAAGTCTCACGATTAGAATCGCGTTTGGTTTTTTTATTTCAGATAAGCAGAACGGCCGGAATCATGGCAGCAGTGGAGCACCTCTTTTTATATATGTGTTCCTGTTGGGCGCTGTATCTCCGACTATATTCAATATAATGACTTTAAAAAATTCACAACGTTTGTTCAAATGTTAATAAAAATGATATACAATTTATAAATTATTTTATTTTAATGGTTTGTCAAAAAAAAATTTCCCAAAAAAGCATTAAAAAACGGCCTTTACACCCCGTTAATGTACCCCCACCCGAGTAGAAATTGTTCTAGCCTATCTGAGTTACGACCTAGTAACTGGCTCGCCCAATTGAGCTCATACGAACTGACCAATGGTTCGCTCGCTGTGAGCTAGTAATATTGTGAATGTTTCGTTATCCAGCCCTTGTGTAGTCACTGCCCAGCTGATCTTGGTCACAAGCCACACATGACAAAGTAAGGTTATGTGACTACATGTAGTTCCATCGAGCGAATGACTCAGGGCTGGCTAGCTAACTTGAGTTTTAGATGGCGTTGCAAAAGAAAAAAATTCTCCAGTGGGCATGACGCCATGACCTGGCCAACACTAGCTAACTGCGGCTAAGCGCCCCTTCGCTGGTGACTGCCCAGCCGATCTTGGTCACAAATTACAAAGTGTGGTTATGTGATTACATGTAGTTCCATCGAGCGATTGGCTCATGGCTGACTAAGCAACTTGAGTTACAGATGGGGTTGCGAATGCAAGCATTCTCAAGTAGGTATCTCGCCATGACCTAGCCAGCTATGCGGCTGTGCACCCCTTGGCTAGTCACTGCCCAGCCGAACTTGGTCACAAATGACAAAGTGTGGTTATGTGAATACGTTTAGTTCCATCGAGCGACTCGCTCATGGTTGGTTAAGCAACTTGAGTTACAGATGACGTTGCGAATGAATAAAATCCTTACTGCGACCGCACTAGCCGGAATAAATGATCGGACAAATACAATTTAAGGTTACGTAATTCTATGCGATTATCGCTCTCAATGCGTAACATATGTAGACGATAAGAAAATTCAAAAATTAAACAAGTACACGGAAAAAAAGAAACAGCGAAAATCACAGTATAAACCGCATAAAAAACATGGTGCCATATTTCATTTTACAGTAAAACAGAGTAATGTAAATCCGGTCCTATAAAAATGACGAATTTTCCTGTACACACTGAGATTTTTACAGTTACACTGGCTTATTTACAGTTCGGTATTGTGAATACATCAGTGTTTTCAGTAAAAATATTCAACGGTAAAATTGACATGAGATCACTGATTTTTATACTGTACGCAAATGAGGCACGAGGCGGGGACACAAAGGATTGCCAGTTAGTAGTGCGTGGTTGATGGGACGCGGACATCGAAATTTGTGCGACAGAATTCAAGAAATTATAAAGAGAGATTTTTTTTTAAGGTACGCTCTTGTCTAATTAGGACTTGTCTCGCGCGTGCGGTGAGGCACGTGGCCAGGACACAAAGGATTGCCAGTTAGTAGTGCGTGGTCGATAGGATGCGAACGTTGAAACTTGTGCGACATAATTCAAGAAATTATAAAAAAGAAAGAATTATTTACAAAAAGGTACGTTCCTGTGTATGTGACTGATTTTTTAATATTTTCTACACACTTTATTCAAACTTCTTTTATGGATAAACTCTTTTTTGTGTATCTACATAAACTCTGTCGATATAACTGGCGCATTCATTGTATATAATACAGATTAACGAACTGTCAAATGACAAATTTTGTAAAATTTATATTACAGTGTTGAACTGTCAAAATTTACTTTTGACTACACTGTATTTTGGACTGTGTGTTCCAGTAAAAGATACAGTAGAGCGGTTCGAGTCCAAATAGGACAGTAATAATTTACTTTGAGCACACTGTATTTTCAGCACTGTGTTTGAGTAAACATCGCTGTGCAATCGCTCGAGTCCAATGCGAACTGTTTAGCCCCTGTATTTTGTACTATTTCTTTTTTCCCGTGTAGAACTGGCTCAGTGGACAACGTCACAACTCATCACCCAGAGGTCCCGGAATCGAAACCACGTTACGGCGTAAGCGTTTGTCTGAGATAATTTTAAATTTTACCATTAATATATTTACAGCACAAATATCATAACCCTAATTAATGAACGACGAAGAATATCGTAAAAGGGTCCAATGATGTAAATAATGTGCAAAAAAAATCACGAAAATATAAATATATTGCCGCAAATTTGTTTTAATCTAATCGCCACCAAATTTTTTATTCCCAGTCGCTAGCTGAAAAAACTAGGTCATGGCTAGGTCAGAAATATAATACAGCCGTGAGATATTTCTTTCTGTCTAGTCACCATCTAATTTTTTGTATTCATTCACTAGAGGACCAAAGTGTACAAGGTTGGGTAGTCAATCGCTAAGACGGCTAGCTAATGGCGATTTGAAACATCACTTTACTAGCTTGTGGCTAGGCGGTGATGAGTTACGTTTTCCACTCGGGCAATAGCCTTGTAAATTTTCAAATTGATCCATTGAACCGTTTTTACGAACCGATTGAACAAAATAATTAAAGGAACAAGTGTATTGTTCCTGATCACCGTGTAATCATCATCGAAATGAAAAGACCAATTTTCTTCGACTTTTTTTCACAACTTTGTACTAATTGCTTGTTAAATTTGAGAAAAAAAATTCGATCAACATCAACAAAAATATATATATATATTTTTTTTTATTTGTAAAACATTTCAGGTAACAATACTGGCTCATGTTTATACGATCCGGCGTTTGGGCACCATAATGTCACTCATCTATAATTGCATTAATTAAAAGTTGATAACCCCAAGCTGTATTCACTAGTCGATCTGAGAATATTTATGCGATTAATTCGCGATATTTTCTGCGACGGTTATTAGGGCTACAAAAACAGTTTTTTTGTTAAAAAGTAGGCATGATCAAAAATTGAAAAAATTTAAAGTTAACGAAACCTTTTGATTAATTTTTATTACCAAAACTTTTTAAAAATCCACAAAAAATGATTAGTTTTGAAAAAATTGTCAATTGTTTCTTTTCTTTCAAAAAAGACCAGCTCTGAAAAAAACTGTTTTTTGTAAACCTTCGCAGAAAATATCGAGAATCAATAGCATACAAGTTCTCATATCGACTAGTGAATACAGCTTGGGGGTATCCACTTTTGATTAATGCAATTAAAGATGAGTAAAATGATGGCGCGTAAATGCCGAATCGTGTCAAAAATTAGTGAGTATTGTTTCCTGAAATTTTTTACGAATAAAAAAAAATTGAAATTTTTCGTTTTTTTTTTTCTCTTAAACGTATCGAGCAACCAGGCAAAGTTGTGAAAAAAGCTGAAAAAAATTGGTCTTTTCATTTTTATGATGATTACACGGTGTTTAGGAACAATACACTTGTTATTTTAATTGTTTTTGTGAAACTTTCATCAGTCGATCCGGAAAAACGGTTCGATGGATCAATTTGAAAACCTACAGGGCTATTAGGGGTACATTAAGCTGAAAAAAACCTGGCAACATTAGTCTTTCCATCAGTATTTGTAAAGTAATGGTAGATTTACTGAAAAACCATAAAAAGTCATTTTTTGTCCTTTTTCAAATTAACGTTAAGAGTGAAAGAAAAATTATCAAAAATCAACGAAAAGGTCTTGCAGGAAATCTGCACTTTAATACCCTGTGCGATCATTGATATCTCACATATCGATGATCAAAGACAAAAGGATCATTTTTCATTCAAAGTCGGATATCTCAGCAAAAAATTGACGTAGAGAAACAAAAAAAAACAAATTGAAGCTCAATAAACGAGCAAACTGACATATACATTGATTGAACTGAAAAAGATGTCCCAGGCCCGTGGACCCTTGAAAAAAAATTGGAAAATTTGGAAATTTTTTCTCCCGTCATTTCTTATGATTGCGCGATAATCGTACCTTAAAAAAGTGTTTTGCCCAAAGACCTCGAAACTATTATAGAAACTTGAAGCTTTTTTCGTGTCGATATGACCATTTTTCACATAGATACGGCGCTTCTAAAAATACTAAAAAAATTGAAGACATATTATGCGCCTTTAATTTTTTGGAGTAGTGTATGTAATAAGGCAACAATTATTGAACGCTGATACGCTTCAAAACAAAGCTACAGAATTAATAGCAACGGTAAAAGTCAACTTAAAAAAGGTTGGCGCTGAAAACAAGTTCAATTCTGACCAAAGTGGATACAATTTAGAGAGCTACGTACAAGCCGCACATTGACGAAGGAAGGGCAGAAATCGGTAGAGACAGTAGGGCACAGCTATACTATACAGCCTGTGATTTCTGCTAGTGGCAAGCTTTCGGCACGCATGTTGGTCATTTTAAACGGACCTACTGGCAAATTTGGACCTCCAGTGAAACAAACTGTGTGCAGAGCCGAAAACATATTTCTATTGGCTTCGAAATCTGGAAAATTGACGACTAATCTTTTTAAGCGTAGGTTTTAAGAAGTAGATAGTCCCAATATAGGTCCAAAATCAATAATACTTCTGGATTCTTGGAGCGGTCAATATCCAATTGCATTTTAAAGTGGATATGCAAGGGACAGATATTAAATTTCGAACTATTCCAGCAGGTTAATATGTCGCACCAGTTCCATTAGTTCTGTAGACGAACGTTATAATGAACCATTCTTGCAGCTACAACGGGAATGATAGAACCCCTTGATGTTTATGGCTTCCGTGTATGGAAAAACTTGGTTAAACACTTTTCTGACATACTAATATTATATTATTACGACGTCAATCTGCACTTGAGAGACAATATCGTTAAGTTACAATCTCTTACACACAACGAATTTTCGTCTCCACGGTTTACAAACTACTTAAATATATAAATATGCCCAATGAAAACAATAAAAATATATAAATATATATATTTATATATTTACATAAATATGCGTGGTACGAAAGCAGTTGCGTTAAAAAAAAACCACCAAAATTTTAAAATGCAGTAGAATTTTGTTTTTCGCAAAATTAACTGACATGCAATATATCCGGCGAAGCAGCTATTATGATGCGTGGTGTAAGAAATATCTTTGTTTCAAACACTTTTATCATGGCTATCATTATCGTAATAAATGTAAACTATAAACAAAAATACAGCTGAAACGTTTATCAAATAAGTAGGTGCTCCAACTTTTTTTTAATTATATTGTCATCTTCAAAGACAGTACGTGTCGGCGGAAAATTTATTCGTAAATATACAATTGTAATCCAGTTGCTTCCCAAGGCAGACAGTTAGTCCGTGATTGCGAAAGCCTTACCTATTTATGTGCTCATATTAGCGAGAAATTCAAGAGCGGCTTTCATCAGTTATTCATGAATTATTGCAATAAAAAATACGTCATTTGTTGTTATATTTATCGTTATCATCATGAACGTCGAGTAGTCGAAGAATACAAAATTTGTTCCCTTCGAACTTTATTTTCATCTCGGCTCGTTCACAAGTTGTAGAAGAAGAAAAATAATAAGGCCGCGTTCTACCCCTTAAAAGCGGCACGTGAAAATTTGTATCGAATTTTTTGACTCATTGTACTTTCATTGTGACCCACTTCAATTTCTACAATTTCTTGTGAATGCCGGAGGGTAAAAACCTTGAGTGTTTTCCTTGTGAGAGAGAAGCATGGGGGAGGGGTGGAGAGAGCGTAATTTACACAAATATGCCATCGCGTCATAGGACGAGCTTATATTGACGTCAGCTCAACCTGAAATCGCAAAAGGCTAACTGATTATACGATGCTCCTGGCTAAAAAATCAAAAGGCACTTTTAACCCTCTTAATTGTGAGATATCGGAAAAAAAAAACACGTATTTACTATTTTTCTATTCTCTACGTGTACGCAAATATAGAAGATCCCAGTCGGTTGAAAATTCTCGAAGACAAGGATGAAAAAAATTAATTTTTGCAATAAACAATGTGAAATTTGTTGTTATCTGCATCGTTCTCATCTCCAATGTATAGTACTCGGAAAATAAAACTTTGTTGCAGTTTGAATTTTTTTTCGTATCTCGTTTCGTCGAAACGTTATTGCCAAAAAAAAACGAAAAACACCCTCATTTTCGAGGGTGCGTTCCACCCCGTAAAAATCGGGTTCCGCAGATATATAAAAAATACGTGTCGGTTGTTTTGACCCATTCTACAAAAATGCCAAATTTTATTGAAATCGGATGGGGTCGGATCCCTTTTCGAGATAAGTTAACTCAATGGTGTACTCGATGGGTGTGTCGATTGCGCCTGCAATAGTTATTGAAATAGCTTTTCCGTAACTGTAAGCCAAGCACCATTTATGAAAGTCATTTTCAAGTATTTATTTCCTCAGGCGCGTAAAATCTGATAATTTAAGTCCATATTGAGTGTCTCGACGAATTCTCGCAGCAGCCTCAGCCGCAGAGTCGTCTGCTAGCTCATTCCTTCCGCGACATCATTGCACCACGGTCGTCAAATTCTCTCAGCCGGTCTTTCAAATGTACCACGAGATATGAATTTTTAGACAGATCGGGGGAGTGAACGTAACAGCACTTAAAACCCTCTGCGAATCAGTAAAAACGGCAGATCTTGATGGAAAACCAAGTGCTCGGAAAGAGCGGACTTGGTCATAAGGAGCCTCAATTGACGAGAAGCCGATAAACCTTGCACCTGGTACCTACATTAAACCGATCCGTCAAGAAACACACAAAATTGATAAGACTTTCTCTAAAAATTTCCAAAAACACCGGCAAATTTTGTCAAAATCTCGAAAGCATTTGATCAGTGGATCGTTCCCCCGCGTGATTTACCGGATTCTCGGGTGATCCGCATCTTGTGCGATTTTTTCGAGAACAGGCGATAGTCCATTATTAGAAATGTTGGCACGTACTCGAGATGAGAAAGTATCGCCCAAGTATATTTTTAACGTAGCTGCAAAGGAGGGGTTTGCGCTTCTGCTAAAATCAGATTAGTTGGAGCGGAGGCTCTGAATCTCAGTCCCAAATGTAATGCTTTGTACCCGTATTCCGTCCAAGTCGCTCTTGCTTATTAAGTTTGTGGAAGAGAAATCCGCAATACTCTATCCTTAAGTGAATAAGAGCTGTTAACAGTCTAGTTGGTGAAACGGGGGGGGGGGTCTATCCTTTTTATCAACTTTCCCCAGAGGGAACGTTGAATGAAGCTGCACTCCTAGAAAGCAAAACGACCTTACACTCGCGGATGAAGGAGCCATTACAAGTCGAATGACGTGTTATTTAGATGGCTTGTTTTTTTTAAGTGATAAAATAGGCGCGCATGCCTTAGGACTGTCGTCCCATCAGACCGGTAGTTACAAAAATACATAGACAGATTTTAGTACACTTAACCAAACTTACATTTAGTAGCACCTTTCATAGCCCGCTAGATTCTTTTTAATTTTTTCATTTTTTCATTTAACTAAATACAGTGGGATAGCGTGAAATAACTGAAAAATAAAAAGAGTATGTCACAGTTGTCGCAAGCGTGATCTTAGACTAATCTTTGAATAAAAATGTCAATGGCCGTTTTATATTTTTCTAGGCTCAATAAAGCTTGAGGTTCCATTGTGTGCAAAAGGAGTTTGACGCTGTATGGGAGATATCCATATTGCCGGGTCAGACTTTTGATTAGATTCGCTCCTTCCCCTACGTATCTGGGGCATTGCCAAAAAAATATGGTTTGAAGTTTCATCGCATCCCCCACACAAGCATTTTGCTGATTGGACTATTTTGAAGCGCTCATGACTGGATCTCAAAGACGTGTGATTGCCCCGTAAACGATTGATGCTGACAATTCTGTTTCTAGACAGGATGGACGTATGGTACCATGGGTATCTAAAGCTATTTGTGAAGTTTGTTTTCCATAGGCAAGTAAAATCTGCTATTGGAAACCCGTGTTGTGTGTCTCGTCCAGTCCTAGGTGCAGCTTTGGCTGCACTGTAAGCTTGCTCATTTCCAATAATTGCCGCTATCGGTGAATTTTCTTAGACCATCTCTCAAGAGTCCCTGCAGGCAAGACAGCAAAATTCGGTCCCTGCAGGCTAGAAATCCAATTTAAAGTTTCAGCAATAGCGAGGGCCTCAGCTGTGAAGATTGATGCGAAGCCAGCTGCTCTAAATGATTGAGTTTCGTTATCGGGAACTCTAATTGATGAGAAGCCTATAAATTCGGCTCCTGGTGTTTTCGATCAATCCGCAAAGAAGCATACGGCGTTGAGAAGAGTTTCTTTGAAAATTTCGAAAAACATTTCCTGTAGTAGTTTCGTTTCTTGGATATCTCTGCCTTCCTTGAAGGAAATATACGGTTGGAACATGATAGATTCAAAGCTAAGCAAAGTACTCGTAGCACAGAAGCCTCTGTAAAGTTGTCTCTAGTAAGTGTCCTGTTTCATCAAGGTCCCGGAAAAATTCGGTTAGTGGAATGTTCCCATCGTGGCTTATCATTGTCGGGTGGCCTTCATAGTGTGTGATTGCTCCAAGAATTGTCATAAGTCTGTGATTAGGATTATTGGCGCGTTTCCTAGTTTGGAAATTATTACCTAAAAACTTATATCGTATATGCAAGGGTGGAACTTTTGCTTTTGCTAAAATAATGTTGGTTGGAGTGGAGGCTCTGTACCGCAATGCCAGGCGCAGCGCTTTGTACTGTATTCACTCCATTCGTGTCATATCCTGCTTGGACAGTTTACGTAAGAGAAATCCACCATACTTTATCCTTGGGATCCAAGGGGAGCTTAGGATCTTAAGGGGGTTGTGGCAGCTCTCCACGATTTTTTAAACTTGAGCTCGCCAAGATAACGTTGAATGAAGCTGGATTCCCAGAAAGCGAACAATCTCACACTCGGAAATAGTGACAACATTATAATTGGCTTCGGCTCGTTTATAGGCTAAAAAAATTGTCCGCGTGGGCAACATTTAACGCTCAAAAAAGCGGCTTTTCTAACTCTGATCAACTTATCGCACTCTTTGTTCCACCACGTACATGTTGGGCGAGAATCAAGATGGGTATGTCAGGTCTTCTGAGTCGAAGTGTTCGAGCCGGGCGTGCATTCTTTTATGCAGTTCTCTATTAGCGCAGTAAAAGATGAATATTTCGATTGAGCATCAATTTCTCTAGCAGTCCAATTAATCATACTACCTATCCTGGATTTTATTAGATTTAAGAATTCGTCCCAGTCGGTCTTCTGTGTGTGAATTCTTTTGGATGATCTGTGTTTAATATTCGAAATCGTAAGACCCTCGAACTCTGCGAGAATCGGAAAATGGTCACTACCCCAAGAACTCTTGTTAACCGAGCAAGTATATGAGCATAGCGATTTGTCGTCAACAAAAGATATATCAATCGCAGATTGAGAATTATAGGCGCCGCTGTGAAACGTAAGCTGCCCCTCGTTCAGGATCGCGACGTCAAGGTGTTCAAGACAATTAATTATATATTTTGCAGTAGAGCAATCACGCAAATCTCCCCATGCTGAGTGATGGGCATTAAATGCTGAGATAACATCATTGAGATCGTCGATGGACATGTCTTCCGGAACGTCCCAGATCTTGCCCTCAAACGAGCGTACATAGCTTGGGGGTAAAGGTCTTCAGCTCCGGTTCGGCAAAAAACTGGTTTTGTATTGCTCTGTTTGCCTCGTCGCGTGAGTTGAAAGTGAGGATCCATTCGTTTTCGCCATAATTTTACAGGGCCTCGTATTTGATGTTGGATCTATAAAGTTTATGGGATATTTTCAAGATGCGGAGTAATTTTGTGGTTTGATCTTTGGACGCGACTTTTACGTGGACTAGGTACGGAACCTTGTTCTTTTTGTCGTAGAGGATACTGTCACTGTTGCTGTTGTTCAAGAGCGTTTTTTCTACTGGGAAGTCCGAGTTGATGTTCAATGTTACCTCGTTTGCTGGTGCTGATTTGGTATTGTCATCACTGCCATTGGTCCTAAATTCTTTTTCCGTACCTTTCTTCGTTTTCGTTTTATTGTTAGTGCCATATTGATAGTCCGTGGTACCAACGTGGGTGTCGACTGCGTTTTCCGTGTAATTTCCATCTTCCTCCTTGGTGCTGAGTTCGTCAGAAATTCTTTTTTTTCTGCTCTCCCTGTTTTTAACCCATTCTATAATGATCGAGGAGTCCTTCCCTTGAGTACTGCTTATGTTTGCGGCGAAATCATCCCAGTTCCGTTCATTTGTGCCAACGCTAGTTCCCGCCAGGAGGCGAGGTTATGTCGGCTCGTGCCTCGTTAAAATCTGCTAGATTGGTTGACTTTTGTATGGGACGGGCACTAACGCTTGTGAATCGTTTTTTCTTGAACTCTCCCCTTTTTTAAAAACCATAACAAACAACGTTTGTCTTCCAATTTGTTAGCATCAGGCCTCTTTTCTCGAACCCATCGATCAAATTTTTCGATCGCTTGTTCTTTTTTTCTGTTAAGGAGGTAGAGATACAAGAGATGGCGTTAAGATCAGAGTCCTATCTGGCCGTTTAGCTTATTTACAGTTATCGAGCATACCTACTAAGTTCTGTTACATACTGTTAAATGTATTATACTATTATAACTTCAGATAGATTATTAAGATACAACTGGAAATTCTATAATCATCGTTTCTTACAGCTAAATCACAGTGTTTTACGTGATATCACAGTCCACGTTATACACGGAAAAAAAAATCCTGTAAATTTTGATGGAAATCCCATCAAAATGTACTGTGTCTCACATCAATAGCGCCTCTCGGTACAAAATCTTCGATATTTGCTACGTAAAACTCTAAAAAGTGCACGCCACGTTTCACACAAAGAACTGTAGGACTATTGAGTTTATGCTAAGCGATCGATAAATGTTCGCAGTGTGAAACTGTGAAAAGTAGATGAACCGACTCACGACTTTTTATAATGTGGACCTGTGAACAGTAGATGAACCGCCTCACGAATTTTTACAATGTGAAACTGTAAACAGTAGATGGACCGACTCACGAATTTTTACAATGTGAAACTGTAAACAATAGATGGACCGACTTGCGAATTTTTACTATGTGAAACTGTTAAAAGTAAACGAGCGGATCCACGAATTTTTACATTTAAAAATGTTATAAAATGAACAACTTTATTGAAAAATTTTTACACTGTGAAATAGCAAATAATGCAGATAGTGAATAACTTTATGTACATCAAGCATCATTATACGTGAAAGCGAGATAGAAAAGTACAAATACTCACTTCGTTTTTTCGTCCTCTTTTCAGCATCAACAAATCTTTCACGGCACTTTTTCTTCACTAACAGTTTGTCCTTGTTCACTATGTGTGTGTCCGTTTTCACATTGATTATAAATAATTGTCGTTTCTCGAAAACACTGCGCAAACCTTTACGCCACGAGATCCAAAAGAGCATGAGTAGATGTCGAGACTGAGGGCGACCATGCGATAGAATTTTTCTTTGTTGATTTAGGCATCCAGGTTTGAACGCCTTAACCCCCGAGTTGACGCGGTCACGCGTTTACAGTGCACATTGTAAAAATTCGAGGTACACGCGGTATACCGCGCAATGTCGGCTGTAACTTCTACTGAGCGCTTTGAAATGTTTTTCATGTATCGCACTAATAAATTTAAATATCCGTATTAGTATTCAACAACCCGTTATCAAAATATGCTTTGCCCGATTTGTTAAAAAAATGACAATTGACTCTGTAAAAATTAAATCTGTACGTATTGAATAATACCGAGCTACGATACAATTTGCAAGGTGTACACTGCAGTTTTTAATTTAAACTCACACCACATTTTTCAGAAGACAATACCAAATTTCAATAGAATTTAATCTTATTTTTAACATTTGCTTGTTGAAGAATTTTATGGTTCGAATAGTAAAAAAGCACGTCTGATCCATTATTTTTTCCTAAAAGTGTGAAACTGCATTATGTTCATCATTCCTCAGTAATTTATAAACACCAACTTAATTTTGACGAATCATTTTTTTCCGTGTATGCTTGAGATTTAGTTGTATATTTCTGTCGATAAACCGAGTAAGGCACTTAACACCGAATGAAGCGTACGAGAGGAATAAAAGTTAAACACACACACACCCACACGCACCCAGAACGAACCACATATACCAAACATTATAATAAGGTCAAGAATAAGTATTCGTGTCGACACTACATTTTAAATAAAAATGTCGATCTTATTAATAAACTTCTTGATAGCTCTAATTGCAATGGGAAACATGGTACTTGAAAAGGATTCCATGTTGTTCGCAGGAAGACTATAATGTTTTTTCAGTTGCGACTTGAGGTCCAGCCTTTGTTGTTTATATAGGGCATTGCCAGAAAGTATGGTTCGCGGTTTCATGTGCGGTGCCGCAGGGACATTTAATTTAGCAGAAGGAACGATGTTAAAACGGTTGAAACTTGATCGAAGGGAGGTGTGGTTGCTTCCTAGGCGGTTAATCGAAATAATGGACCTTCTATTGAGGTTCGATATATAAAACCATGGTCTTGACTGCCGTTGATAGAATTTCTGTAAGTAATTGATGCCTTTTGCCTCGCCGGGTGCCATGCACCACTCGTGAAATTTTTCTCTTCGCATAGCTTTCCAATGATTTTTGAAGGCCGAAATGGGTACAAAACGTTGTATATCACGACCATGTCGAGAGGCCGTTCTTTGCTGACCGAACCGCCAGTTCATTGCCGAGTATTCCCCTGTGAGCAGGTATCCAAAATAACGCGACCACTTTTCCATTTTCATACAGTCCTCTTAGTTGGTTTCTTATATGGTCAACTCAACACGATTTTATTTGAAATTGTGGGAGAGACATAAGTGCTGTAAGAACACTTTTTGAGTCGGAGAAAATGGTAAATTTATCACTGTCTGTATGCGAAACGATATTTAATGTTTCAGCAGTAGCCATAGCCTCCGCCGAAAAAATTGAAGAGAAGCCATCCGATCGTAGAGTTGTGGCACTACTGTCGCTGGCCTTTCTGACGGAAAAGCCAACGTATGAACAATCACGTTCTTTAGAGCCATCCGTTAAAAACACACGGTGTTCTGTAAGGTGTCGTTAAATATTTCATTAAAAGTATCGTTACAATTAGAGGAATTCTGAATTCTTATCCCTTCATCGAGTGAGATGGTAGGTCGGAATAAAAATGACTGGTATTGATAGTTATAATACATTGGCTTATTTGAAGAGACGAGAACATGTGATCTATGTAGAACATCTCGATAACATTCGACTGATTGTATATGTGTTCCTCTGTGAGCTAGAATCGGATTATCTATTATCTCTAATAGGTCCTGAAGTATGGGGATTAGCTGGTGTTCGGAATTGGATAAGACACTGGTAATATAATTCTTGCCGAGGTAGTTAAAACGCATAGACAACGGTGACTCCTTAGCTTCTGCGAGGATTATATTTGTTGGAGTTGAACTCTTGTACCCTAGGGCCAAGGGAAGGACCTTAAATTGAATTCTATTTAGCTTCGAACCTTGTTCTGACGTTAGGTCGTGAAAGAGAACGCTACCATATTCTGTCCGAGCCCTTACAAGTGCAATATATAGACGGGTAAGGAGAACGGGGTCTGATCCCCACCACGTGTGCCTTAGGCACCCGAGAATTTTCAAAGGATTCTGACATTTTTCAACAATACTTTTAATTTGTCGACTCCTACTCAGGTTAGTGTGTAGCTGCATACCAAGGAAGCGCAGAACCTTACTTTCTTTAATTATAGTTCCGTTCAGGTCGATTTGTCGTACTTCAACCGGGCGAACCTTCTCCCCCATGGTTCTCTTTTTCTTTTAAAAAATAGTAAGAGTCTTTTTTTGTGCAGCCAGTGTTAAACCTATTTGGGACAATTGCTCGTTCACCCTGGATAAAGACACTTCAAGGCAATTTAAAGCATCTGAAATGGGAGCGACCAGAGAAGCGACCGCTACATCATCAGCGTACTGAAAAATGCGGCATACAGGATCAATTATATTTTCAAGGTCTAAAACGTATATGGCGTACAGTGAAGGGCTGAGAACGCTACCCTGCGAGAGCTCTATGTACCCAGCGAGTTGAATCGATATCCCTAAATTTAAAAGAGAGAGATCTGGCTGATACTAAATTAAAAATAAACGCTAACAGGTTACTTGGGACGCCAAGGTCCTTAAGTTTATCAATCAAAACATCGGCAAGAACATTTTCATAGGCTGATTCTATGTCTACAGAAAACGGTAGCGAGGGCTTTATCTTGGGCAAAGGATTTGATAGCCTCCGCATATAAAAGGGATAGATTGTCCATGCACGATTTCGATTTCCTGAAGCCGAACTGTGATTGGGGAACCTTTCCATAAAACTCCAACCACCACTGAAGCCTGAAGTTGATCATTTTTTCGAGCACCTTACACAAACATGGCGTCAGTGAACTTGGTCTGTATTTTGTCCCATCTCTTTTGGGAATAAAAAAAAATTCATATCCTCTCCATTCCTCAGGAAACGATTGCGTACTAAAAATGTCGTTATACAGATCTAGTAGCAAATGTTTTGACTGGTCTGGTAGTAGTGAGATAATGTAGTAGTGAGTAGTAGTCAATACCGTCTATACCTGCTTTAGACTTTAGATTAAATTTTTTTTAGTCTTTAGATTTTAGATTCTAAAGTCTAAAATCTTTAGAATGAGTATGAGTGGTGTGCGGCCGTGTTAATACTACGAGACGTTGAGGAATCGGCTTCGATTCGGCCCGTGAGATTTCAAAGGTCGTGGTGGAAAGAAAGAAGCAGTTTTTTCACTCGTTAACGTTTCGATCCTTGGTTCGGATCCTCTTCAGAAACTTTATTTGTTCTACAAATTTCGCGATACAAATTATATTAATAGAAATTACAGATTTTTTTTTTTTTATAAAATAATAATTGTATTTATTGTTATAAATAAGTTTTAGATGTGTTTTAATGATTTGTGTAAATTTTGTGTTAGTTTTTTCTTATAATTTTTCTAATCATGTTGATATTGTGTGAGTGATTATTTATAACAAGTAATTGTAAGAGAGATAAAAATTATGTTAGATAACGAACCTGAATATTGTCAATATTTCTAGTTTTCTTTTGGTTTGTGCTTGGAAGATGGTTGATGTTGACAGTATGTTTGATGATGAAATACTGTCTCGTGAGGTTGATTCGGAGGGTTGATTTCGAACCGTTTTTTATATTTCAATTGATGGTATAATCGTTTTTTGGCGATTGTATTATCTGTGAAAAATTAGTATGGTAAAAGAAACTTTATTTTAATCTATTGTCTTGATTAATGAGATGTTATGTGAAAGTGGTAATTACCTATTGAAATAAACTAAATATATCCTCACAAGCACAAAGAAGAAAACTAGAAAAAAAAATTTTCTCTGCTCTACATGTCGAGTAGTGACGTCCAAGAGAGTTCAAGAAAGACTAAGTGGCAAATGTATTGTTTCTGGAGAGAGGAAGAATGATCCTTTGTCAGTGCTGTGTCAAGAGTTTGGGGGTGCCCGTGTCATGTTAAGAGGTTAAAATGTTATGTCAAGAGTTTTTAAATTTAGTCACGAGTTTTAAAATTGACGTGTGTAGTTATGGTGATAAAATATTGTTATGATTATATTATTGAATTGTATAAAATTCAATAAAAAATTTAATTGTATAAAATTCAAAAAAAAAATTGTATAAAATATTGTTATGATTATATTATTGAATTGTATATTGAGCTAAGATTTTTTATGTCAGTTCTAAAATTGATGGTATTGGGATGCGCTTTGATTTGTATCATTTCTAGGATCAATCTTTTTTGAGCCATTTTTCATTGTTTAAAATTTTAACATCGTCAAATTTGAAATCGTGTTTTTGTTCTATTGCGTGCTGTGCTAGAGCTGTGTGTATTGTGTTGGTATGTTTTAGGCTATTTTTGTGTTCAGTGATTCTGTTTTTAAGGTATCGTTTTGTTTGGCCTATGTATGTGGAGTTACAATCATTACAATCAATTTTGTATACTATGTTAGATTTTTTGCTGTTGTCAATCTTGTCTTTGGTGGAGCCTGTGATCGATAAGATATTGTGTTTGTTGTTTGTGACTAATGTTATATTATATTGTTTAAAAAGACGAATTAGTTGGTGATGGATATTTTTTGTGTATGGCAGATTTATTAGTCTAAAGGAGTCAAAGTTTTTATTTTTGTTATTTTGATTGTTGATTGTAGCAAGTCTTTGGTTTATTGTTTTTTCTGTGAAAGAAATCGGATAGCAATTTTTTGTCATTGTGTTCATAATAAGTTGAAGATTTTTATGGTGAAAGGACGGATGAGATAGTTTTATTGCTCTGTCAACTAACATGTAAATTATAGCTTTTTTTGGGAAAGTGGGTGGTGTGAGAAAAAGTTTATAAATCTGCCAGACCAAATAGGTTTTCTGTACCAATTTGTGATGAAACAATATTCTCACCAGATGGAAAAGCCAAAAAATCATCGATGAAACAAAATTTAAATACTTAAAAGCAGAAAATTGCAACTTAGCTCGTCTCTATTGCCTTCCAAAAATTCACAAAAAAAACTTTCCACTTCGTCCAATAGTATCATCAATCAATAGCCCAACACAAAAATTAGCAGAATTTATCCAATCAAAACTATCTAAACTATTACACACAACAAACTCACACGTCAAAGACAGCTTTCACTTAAAACAATCAGTCTCAAACATATCAATCCCACTCAACTACAAACTTGTCTCCTTTGATGTCGTACCTCTCTATACCAACATTCCATTACAACTAGTTATTCAAAGCCTTCAAAAAAGATCAAATCTATTTTCCGAAACTTTTCCACTAAACGAAATAACAAAAGCCATAGAATACATCATGTTTTCAACTTATTTTACTTGGCAGAACAAAATTTATCAACAAATTTCTGGATTACCGATGGGTTCACCTCTTGCTCCGATACTATCCAACATCGTTATGATTGATTTAGAAAAAAATTGCTTAGAAAAATTAAAATTCTCACTGCCACTATACAAACGATATGTTGACGACATTATTATTGCTTTGTCAACTGACAAAATAGAATCCACAATCAATATTTTTAACTCATATAATTCAAAATTACAATTTACATCAGGAATAGAAGAAAATAATAAAATTCCTTTTCTTGATATACTCTTAATCCGCAATCAAAGTTCAATCATCACAAATTGGTACAGAAAACCTACTTGGTCTGGCAGATTTATAAACTTTTTCTCACACCACCCACGTTCCCAAAAAAAGCTATAATTTACATGTTAGTTGACAGAGCAATAAAACTATCTCATCCGTCCTTTCACCATAAAAATCTTCAACTTATTATGAACACAATGACAAAAAATTGCTATCCGATTTCTTTCACAGAAAAAACAATAAAACAAAGACTTGCTACAATCAACAATCAAAATAACAAAAATAAAAACTTTGACTCCTCTAGACTAATAAATCTGCCATACACAAAAAATATCCATCACCAACTAATTCGTCTTTTTAAACAATATATTATAACATTAGTCACAAACAACAAACACAATATCTTATCGATCACAGGCTCCACCAAAGACAAGATTGACAACAGCAAAAAATCTAACATAGTATACAAAATTGATTGTAATGATTGTAACTCCACATACATAGGCCAAACAAAACGATACCTTAAAAACAGAATCAATGAACACAAGAATAGCCTAAAACATACCAACACAATACACACAGCTCTAGCACAGCACGCAATAGAACAAAAACACGATTTCAAATTTGACGATGTTAAAATTTTAAACAATGAAAAATGGCTCAAAAAAAGATTGATCCTAGAAATGATACAAATCAAAGCACATCCCAATGCCATCAATTTTAGAACTGACATAAAAAATCTTAGCTCAATATACAATTCAATAATATAATCATAACAATATTTTATACAATTTTTTTTTTATTTTATACAATTCAATTTTTTATTGAATTTTATACATTTCAATAATATAATAATAATAATATTTTATCACCATAACTACACACGTCAATTTTAAAACTCGTGACTAAATTTAAAAACTCTTGACATAACATTTTAACCTCTTAACATGACACGGGCACCCCCAAACTCTTGACACAGCACTGACAAAGGATCATTCTCCCTCTCTCCAGAAACAATACATTTGCCACTTAGTCTTTCTCGAACTCTCTTGGACGTCACTACTCGACATGTAGAGCAGAGAAAATTTTTTTTTCTAGTTCTCTTCTTTGTGCTTGTGAGGATATATTTAGTTTATTTCAATAGGTAATTACCACTTTCACACATCTCATTAATCAAGACAATAGATTAAAATAAAGTTTCTTTTACCATACTAATTTTTCACAGATAATACAATCACCAAAAAACGATTATACCATCAATTCAAATATAAAAAAACGGTTCGAAATCAACCCTCCGAATCAACCTCACGAGACAATATTTCATCATCAAACATACTGTCAACATCAACCATCTTCCAAGCACAAACCAAAAGAAAACTAGAAATATTGACAATATTCAGGTTCGTTATCTAACATAATTCTTATCTCTCTTACAATTACTTGTTATAAATAACCACTCACACAATATCAACATGATTAGAAAAATTATAAGAAAAAACTAACACAAAATTTACACAAATCATTAAAACACATCTAAAACTTATTTATAACAATAAATACAATTATTATTTTATAAAAAAAAAATCTGTAATTTCTATTAATATAATTTGTATCGCGAAATTTGTAGAACAAATAAAGTTTCTGAAGAGGATCCGAACCAAGGATCGAAACGTTAACGAGTGAAAAAACTCCTTCTTTCTTTCCACCACGACCTTGGAAATTTCACGGGCCGAATCGAAGCCGATTCCTCAACATCTCATAAAATCTTTAGACTTTAGATTAGAAAATCTAAAGTCTTTAGATTTTAGATTAAAATCTAAAGACTTTAGATTAAAATTTTAGATTGCTGCACTAGACTTTAGATTAAAATTTTAGATTGCGAGATCAAGTTCAGAACTCATGAATGGCTGATCTAGAAATATATCTTGGGCTTCGTTTTCAAACGAGGGACGCGGCACACTGACCCAGTGTAGACTTACCTTTTCTATCAGAAGTTCGAGGTTTTGAGCCTTTTCTCTACAGTATTCATCACCGTTATCCTTAAAGTTGAATCGGTTTTTAAAACACTTAACTTTTCTCCATACGTATGTCGGGTTCGTCTGCTTAGTAAGTAATTTGCAAATTTTTTTGAAATTTTCTTTCATAATCTTCTTGACACCGTATTTTGATTTGCCCTCAGCTTTTTTAAAAGCGATTCTATCCTCCCAAAGTCCTGTATGTTTGATTTTCAGCATTGCTGCCCTCCTTAAGCGGACCAACTTATGGCATTCGCTGTTCCACCAAGGACATGGAGAGGCTGTTTTACCATTATAATTCCTATTGTCTTGTCTGAGATTGCCAGAATGGAGCAGTTTCCGTGTACGAGTAGCGTTGGTGACACTGTCTTCCACTAGCGAGACAAAAGAAGAGTAGCGTATTTGTACGTCCGTTGTTTGATCGGAAAGATCTAGATTTTCTTAAGGGGTTACCCCCACTTGCGATTTTGAAAAAATCGATTTTTTTTATTGCATTTTTTTGAAGTGCAATTTGAAGTGCAGTTTTTTTTATGCCCAGAATAGATGACTCTATGTAAGTTTACAAAAAAAATATTTTCTTCGTGTAAACTGAAATTGAAACTTTAAACGCGTGTTTCTCAAAATGGCATTTCTGAAGTCGGTGACCAAGATTACTCGAACACTAATGAACCGATCTTCTTGAAATTTTGCAGGCTTATTTAATACATAAAAATGTAGTCTTTAATCGTTCGATTTTTTTTTTCGAAAAAAAAAATGGCCGTTTTATAGCCAAAAAACGGCCGTTTTTTTCGTTAAAATCGAACCATTAACTTTGACTGTCCGCCATTTTGTGAAAAATGAATATTTTTTAAAATCCTTCGATTAAAGACTAGTTTATACTTATATTTGACTAAATCCATCCGCATTTTTTTTTCAGATGATCCACTTCGCCGCAATGTTGGTTACCGCAAACCGTGTATATAAAAACATTATTTCATTGACGGCCATTTGCCACTAAACAATGTAATATTTTTCAATAAAAAAATTACTGAAAGTTCTTCAAGATGTGTTCTTTAAGATGGTATATTGATCGATTAAAAAAGTTTTGAAGTTTTCTCTAAAAAAAATCATGAAAAAGGCCTTTTTTGCGCTACAAGCGGGGGTAACGCCTTAAATTTATTATTTTAAAGACTCGGCAAAAGTACTCCACTTCATTTTGTATGAGTAGAGCTTCCTCCTAGTTCTGTGTCTTAAATTGGGAAGCCTCTAAATTCTATGAAAATGGGAAAGTTGTCACTACCCCAGGTCACTACCCCAGTCACTTTATTGACTGGCCAATTGTATTCCAGGACAGAATTGGAATCAGCAAAGGTGATATCAATGGCGGTTTGTGCATCATACGATGCAGAATGGAATGTTAATTGGCCCTCATTTAGAATCGACATATCCCACGAGTGTATACTCTCAAAAATGGCTTTACCAACTCTACAAGAGCGAAAATCTCCCCACGAGTAGTGATGGGCATTAAAATCTCCTCCAGTTAAAAATCTGCCGTGAAATTGTCCGAAAAACAATGACCATTCTTGTCCAGGGATGTCGCCCCCTCTGGGGGTTCGATAGCAGGAAACAAGTGTTAATTTACCGTCCCTTAAATCGAGCTCAATACCGCATATTTCAATCTTACCATTACAGTTCTGGAGTCTTCGAACCACCTTGTACCTTAAAGATTTACTAATCAGTATGGCCACACCACCTCCCCTCTGCGTCTGGTGATTCTTCCGGACAACATCAAATCCTCTTATGTATATGGACTCGCTTGGATTTAACCATGTTTCTGACAACAACAAAAATATCAAAATTATTCGAATGATGTTGTAGCTCAGGTAGCTTCAACCTGACACTCTTAGCGTTCCATTGACAGATCCTAATAGTTGCTGCAGTCTGATCCATCGTCAACATTTAAGTGGAGGTCAATCGTTTTCTTAATTCTTTCTATGAGACGAGAAACATTCGGCGCTGATGTTAACACCTGACATAGCATCTGTAAGGTCTCCTGCATTTCAGAAGACATATAGTCTTTGTTCTGTGTTAATCCTGTAAATGCACTTTCGACGTTACTTTGTCTCTTCCCGGGGGTATTTCTATCTTGTCCCGAAATCGCTTGACTCCACGAATTTACGCGAAGATGATTTTCGCGTGATCCTACATCAGTATGGAAGGCTTCTGTTCTTAGTGTTGACGCTGGCATGTGTTGTCCACTCCGTAGCGAAGGGAAATTCTCCATGGTTATGGAAATTGGCCAATTATTCGATAGATCACTTCGGCTTTTCGGAAAATGGAGCAGTTTCGATCGAGAGTTCTATGATTGCTGTTACAGTTTATACATCTGGCATCATTCTTGCACTTTTGTCCAGTTTCTACATGAGATTCTTCCCCACAGTGGAGTCGGCGTCCTTTTTTGGAACAATTTTTGCGTATATGACCTATTCTCCGCAGTTATAGCATATTTTCACAGGTTCGACATAGGGAGCAGCCCGTATGCGCGCGTGTCAGATATACAGATTGTCCGGAAGATTTTGACCAAGAAATTCAACGCATAGGTACGCTCCATCGACCCACGTCGGATGGTTGTCCACGTACGAGCGTTTTCGCAAACGGAAAATTCGACCAATCATGATGCCAGGATTATCCTTCATGATACCGGCACGAAGATCTGGTATCGAGATGTCAGTTGGAATACCCCAAATCTTGCCTTTACGGGCCCGAGCGTACCAAGGAATATACGTTTTCAAGTTCTGCTGGGCTAGATATTCGTTAGTCAGAGATCTGTTCGCTTCGTCACGCGAGGAGAAGTACAAAATTCACTCATTGCGACAGTACTGCTCGATTCGGTCAAACTTGACATTTATTTTGTCCAATTTTTGCGAGACTCGTAAAATCGATTCACCCTTAGTCGACTATTTTTGAGTGGATAGGCGAACGTGAATTGTGTATGGCGCTTTATATTGCTTTCCATAAGACTGTATCTCTTGAGCACGTACCTTTTTCGAATCGAATAATGCAGGCCCTCTTGTTTCTTCTTCTCTCTTTAAAGATTTCTTTTTTCCGACAGCCGAGGCCATGGCATCGCTATTTTCATCGGGGATGTCAATAGCTTTTTTTTCTTTTTCTGAACCGTCGGGATGCGGTATTTAGCCCTTTTGATCTCTTCTTGCCGCTGTTTTTAGATTCTTGTCTCTCATCATACTTGGACATTTCCACATCCTCGATATTAGCATCGTTGTTACAAGTAGACGGCTTCATTGCACATTTACTGTTCCTATCCTCGAGAAATTCGCAAAAACTAATCGGACTAAGTGCTTTAACAGCATTGGTAAATTCCATGTGTCCATCTCCCACAAAAATGTTTTCGTCACTGTTTTGTCCGCTACTCATAAGTCCGCTACAGGAGAGAACTCCTGAAGCACGTCCGAAGGCGAGGTTATGGTGTTCCCGCTATTCGATAATAAGTTCACGGGCTTTATACAGTAACGGAGAGAGATACGAGGTATCGGCCGCACTTTATCGCACGTTTGTTTTACTCCACTTTTCTTATCTTTCCTTAAGAACCCTCAAATAATTTTCGCTTCGCGCACGAACCTCACTTGAAAGACATATTCGATCGCTTGTTCATCGTTTCAGAACCAGAGCTGCAATCTATCGGTAAATGTTTCAAGTCTCTGAGAGTGTTGGACTTGGAGGACAATTACTTGAGTAATCTTACCGACGTGCTCGCAGCATTAAAGCCACTGGAAACGCTCCGAGCTCTCATACTCGAAGGAAATCCCTGCTCGGTGGGTAAATTATCGATAGCTCCCCGAGACATCGGCAAGCGATAAATTTGCGTACGAGGAACTTTTTATCGACGGACGGGCAGAGTCCGCTTGGAATCGATCATCCCGTTCGTCTGCCTCTAGCCGCGCGATATACACTTGTGTGTTTTATTCTTTCCACGCAGACCTGCCTGAGTTACAAAAACGCCTTGCTGGCGACCTTTCCAAATCTAATTTATCTCGATAACGTCGTTGTCAAACCATCGGACAAATTGAGCGGAGAATGGACAGAGGATATTGGCAAACTATCGAGCGGTGTCCTATTCATTCACGTATACAGGATTTTTCTGTTGGAAGCGCCACCCAAGCTGAAAGGACAGGTATACGCGACTCGAGTCGGGCCGTGAAATGTTACGTCTCATCCACCGCAAAACTTCTCGATATCCGCAGAGAGAAAAATTCAAATACTTCTTCGAAGTCGATTTACCCTTACTGGACGCCCATCTCATACTACGAGAGGAGATGCAGATCGTTCGTGAGGAATTTGCAAAAACCGGTGTAGAATTGGCTGTTCCGGAGAACCCTCGTGTCACGAAAGAAAAAGCTCGAGACGATAACGTAAGATTCTCCCGTCGCGTGTAGCGTTTCTTCCTTGCATCCTTCGGGAGTGCGACCTTGAATAATCCTCCTACGATCGTGCTTCTCGTCTCTTTTGTCAGAACGTTCGGGTTACGGCCATCAGGACGGAGGAATTTGAGTGGAAAGAGACGTTGGTCTTTAACGAGCCGGCATTGGAAATACCACCCTATCGGGACGAATTAAAACTTTTGAGTGATACTTTCAAGTCGGTGGTGACCGTTAGACTGGTCCGCCAACAAGTACCTCTTTCGTTTTTTATATTTCGGATTATTTTGATAAACAGCCGTCATTTGAAGTTGCCCCCCCCCCCCTTTCGTGTTCACTCGCCAGTTCCTCATTGATCACAAGAAGAAAGGATCGCAGAGCCCTAGCGATATCGAAGTAAAGGAGCGGACGGTAATCTGCGAGTTCACTTGCGCCTTAAAAAATATGTCATGGGCGGACAGGTCGCAAGATTTTTCGTGGACATTGGACGAGTGGAAGGAGAACACGGCTACTTCCGTTCCCCCTGGTATTCTGCCTCGACAAACCTATCTCCGCGACGAAACAATTCGCGGAGGTAAATCAACCAAGAGTCTGCGCAACCGAGAAGTCTCGGCCGTTCTGAAAGAAATCAAACAGATCGAGCCCCTTCCCCTCCCAAAGACATTTACGATACACGTAAGCACCCGGAATCCTTACCTAAATATCACTGCCAATCAATCACAATAGATCCTTATTTTCGGTGGTAGATTGGTTTCGGTCTCCGAAGATTTCCCGATTTTGACCCGATCGACGTTTCGCTTCCTCCGACGAGAGGGAAAAAATAACGCGCAACCGCTCTCACCACGCCCCGAGTAGCCGAGTGTGTAACAATAGTCGTCGTTATTGTATGATTGCCGTATATGAGAAGCGTCGTCGAAAATTTTACGAGCACCGATTGTCAACCGTCCTCGTTGTCCACACCGCTGCTCTCGTCTAATCGACGTGCCGCATTGCATGTACACTCGCGACACCGGCCTCAAATATATATATATATATATACATATAACCTTAAAGGCCCTATTAGCATAATCGGTCTCATCATCCGTTCTATTTATACGCATTGAGTTGAGTAGGTGGTGGTGGCGGTGGTGGTGGTGATGGTGGTGGCGGAGGTGGTGGTGATGGTGGTGGCGGAGGTGGTGATTGAACGATTCTACAGGGAGGTGGGCTCCGAACGTAACGTACGCGTTCAGCACGTTCTTACAGTCTCTTATAGGCGTTTTACAAGGTTTGGCCGACCGCTCTTCTCTCTACCCTCAATTTATACTTACTCGGCGAGAGGAAAAATGAATCAATGCGAGACAGATAACGCGGAGTTGTAGCCGTATTTCGAGGCCTTCCAATACATTTCGCACACGCTTGTGACAGTCGGATTTATGAAAAATTCGAAAGAACGATCAACGAGGCTCGAAATGGATAAACGTACGATCGAAGAACCAAAGGAGCTTCCCGAAAGGGGCTCGTGGGCCAATAAAACTGAATTTATTTTGTCGTGTGCGGGCTACGCGATCGGTATCGGAAATGTCTGGAGATTTCCGTATCTGTGCTATAGAAGCGGCGGAGGTGAGCGGTCCATTTAATTCCTTCTACTTTCGCCAAGTTTTACCGTATCGATTCCCCGCGATCGATTCAATCAATTTCGCGCGGTGTGAATTATACAAAGGTCGCGTACGCGCGTCTCGTCGCGAAACTTGACTCAAACGCTCCGGTACCACATCCCTATAGATAGGGATTCGTTGGAGAGTCCACATTGGAAACCAAGTGAATGCCACGCTATTTACCGAATTACGTCGTTTCCGAATTTTTTACCGCGAAATGTCCAAGCGGAATTTTTTGGATCTCCCAAAAAAAATATCCTTTCGCGATCCCGTGCACATTTTTTGTCGGAGAATACTAAGACGCACCCACATTTCGATAAGGATGTCTCAAGAACACCGTAGGGTCAGAGTGGGATCAGTGGCTCATTTTTTCAGAGTTCTATAGCTGCCTAACCATTCACACAATCTCAATGAAACCTTGACTAACCTTTATTTTTTTTTAATGGGATTTGATCCACTGTGTACTTGGCAGTGTACACGGTGAAACATGCCTAATTTTACAGTCAAACAAAATTTCAAAATTGAGCAAAATTTGAAGAAAATTACCCTGATCCACTGTACACTTGTAGGTAATGGAGTGCTTTTCTCTATACAATGGGAAGGATTGTACAGTAAACTATTGAAAAATTATTTTAAAAAAACATCATATTATGGGATTAATCACAATAATTTATTGAATATTAATCAACAATGAGTACCTACCTAATGATGTAGCACCAGTACCTATCTAAATCGCAACGCGAAAATGTGAATATTATGACTTACCTCTGTGTACCTCGAAAAATGGTGCCACTGTGTACCGACCCTCTCCTTTTTTCTAAACCGGGTACTGACAAGTTTCTATTTTTGTTAGGTTAACAAACACAATGCTCAAATATCGCAATATAACTGTATATTTCCGGAGAACAACGACTTCGAACATAACAGCGATAGGTAAAGGAGGGAAAAAACATACATTCTTCGCAGGTTTTTCAACTCTTGACACCAAAAATAGTATAAAATCACATTTCACAACCGAATTGTGCGGGAGTGACTCGCAGACAGGTTCAAAACTATTGGCATCCGAGGGCGGTTCTAATGTGGCAAAGACACGCACATAGATACATGTCCACTTCTGAGAAACAGAAAAGGTTCAGTGTACCCACTGTTGCCACTGTTCCCACTTTGACCCTACACCTTATTGGGACTCAATTGGATTCTGCCCTGTTCCTTGATTAATGCCATCTGACAATTCTTGCCACCTTTCAATAAAAAATATGTGAAAAGTCAAGAAATAAAACTGTGTTGAAATACGACCTGCACGGTTAGCGAGCGTTCTCCCGGTGTCTGTATATGTATGTGTGTGACGTCAAAGTGGAGTCAAAAAACAACAAACAATCATTAAAGTGGATTTTCAGTGATGTCATTAAACTCGATTTTGAAGATATTTAAACTTTATATAGGATATTTTGTTAAGAAAATTCAACGTACAGAGAGCGATGGGATCCATAGAGAATCGTATCGGATTCTATTGTATAACGTAATAGCAACGTCCTTTAGGATTTGACATGGGATTCCAATGGGGAATCCCGATTAGAATGAAATGTACGAGCGTGACGTTTTAGTTTACGGATCCAATGCGATGACTCATTGGATCTCTATCAAGAAGTAGAGACAAGCCTAGGAATCCATTTTGATCCCCGTGACAACTTTTGCAAAAGTCTATAGACATACATTTAGCTTTCATTCTCAATTGGCGTGGCAAAATCTTTTGACTCACGAAAAACGCGAGTTATTCTCACACGTCCCCCCGCAGGTCTACGATACGATTGCAACACCAGCTTCGAGGGCAATAGTTGTGCAAATTCTGGTTAACCGACACCAGCCCCCACGCTCGTTTCACATAAAAACTCGTGGAAATCAAATCTTTTGTGCGAAAGAAGAAAATATCACCGGAGTCGTTGATTGATATAATCCGGTTGTTCCCTCAAAATAATAGCCACGACGCGCGTATGCGGGCTCTTTTATATTCGTGTCGAAACAATTTCCTGTTCAGAAAGAGAGGGAGAGAGAGAGAGAGAGAGAGAGAGAGAGAGAGAGAGAGAGAGAGAAAGTGAGAAGGGCAGCTACAACAATTCTAGCTCTAGCGGGCCTTGATTGAGTGATCCCGAGCGTGCGTGCTGCCGATAAATTGACCGTTGCCCTTGAAATATTCTCTTTCTTAATCCCGACGATCGACCGCTTGCGCGCAAACCTTGCCATCTTACTCAATCCCGGATTGGATTATTTTACGCGCGTTAATTGTCAGAACGCTGACACGCGAGATCATACCCGCAGGTGCCTTCTTGGTCCCGTACCTTTTGATGCTCCTTCTCTGCGGTATTCCGCTCTTCTTCATGGAATCTTGCATGGGACAATTCGCGGGCACTGGATGCATAACCATGTTCCGTATGAGTCCGTTGTTCAAGGGTGAGTGTAATGGCCAACTGCTCGTCGTCGTTGTTTTGTCGAGCTTTCCCGGCTAATATCTGCTCTCATTTTGCCGTTGCAGGCGCGGGTTTCGCCATCGTTATCGTCAATATCATATGCACCATGTACTACAACGTAATAATATCGTATCCTCTCATGTTTCTCTCCATGTCGTTTCGGAGCAAGCTTCCTTGGGAGGATTGCGACAATCCTTGGAACACCGACAGTTGCGTCAAGGTAGCAGGAGCTTCGTCCCGCCAAAACTCTCTGCGAATCATTGTCTCGAACGCACCAGCCTTTCATCATTATTTCAACCATTATAATCTTTAGATCAACGATGGAGCCTTTCTCAACGCATCCGATAAAACTGCCCTGCTTCAAAGAGTCCGCACACCAGCCGAGGAATTTTTTAGGTATTTTCTTCGTTTCCTTGCTGAGTTTCGGGCGATCATTGAGTGTAGCGATGCGACAGGGTAGAGAAATGTTCTGTCCCCCCCCCCCCCTCTCTCTCTCTCTCCACAGCAATCACGTACTGCAAATATCGGAAGGTGTCGGCGAAATCGGTGGAATCGTGTGGCCGCTCTTCACCTGCAATCTCATCTCGTGGCTCGTCGTTTTTCTCTGCATCAGCAACGGTGTCAAGAGTGTTGGAAAAGTAAGCGATGATTATATTTGCAGGCAAGATAATACGCTCGAAAGAGACGAATCATCTAATCGTAACGAAATTCTTCCTTCTCTGTCTGTCTCTCTCTCTCTCTCTCTCTCTCTCTCTCTCTCTCTCTCTCTCTCTCTCTCTCTCTCTCTCTCTTTCTGGTGCAGGTAGTTTATTTCACGGCAACCTTCCCGTTCATCGTTCTCTTTGTACTTTTCGTAAGAGGAGTCACGCTACCCGGTGCCATCGAAGGAATTATCTTTTACATCAGTCCAAAGTGGTCCGAGCTGACAAATATGCGAGTACGCGTCTATTCCTTAGCGATAATAATTGTACAATAATTCGTCTCTGATCTCGTGTTGCTTTGAATTTGTCGCGCATGCAGGTTTGGGCGGACGCGGCTATACAGATATTCTTCTCGCTGGGGCCTGGCTGGGGTGGCATAGTCAATATGGCCAGTTACAACAAATTTAGAAACGACAACAGACTGTTAGTCCGATCGCGATAATCCTTGCCCGCCGCAACGCGTCTGATCTCTCTCTCTCTCTCTCTCTCTCTCACTCTCTCTCTCTCTCTCTCTCTCTCTCTCTCTCGCTCTCTCAACTTTCACTCGTCTCTCGTCCAATTTTTCAGGGACTCGATTCTGTTGCCGTTGTTGAATTGCGGTACCAGTATATTCGCTGGATTCGTCGTTTTTTCCGTTCTCGGATTTATGGCAAAAAAAACGGGGCTTCCAGTTTCCGCGGTTGCGACCGGTGGTTCGTATACGTAATAAGCTACGTACGCAGTAGAGAAGCAGGATCGCGGACGGATAATTGTAATTGTTGACACGCAGGACCCTCGCTGGCGTTTGAAACGTATCCCGAAGCGATAACCATGTTACCGTGGCCTCAATTGTGGTCCATCCTCTTCTTCTCTATGCTCTACTTTTTGGGAATGGACAGTTGCGTGAGTATCCTCTTGAGAATCGATAGCCGCATTCTTTCCTCTACAAAAAAAATCGTTTTATTCTCTCGTTGGACACGACGACCGACGCGTGCATCGCAGTTTGTTCAAATCGAAGCCATCATATCGAGTGTGACGGACGCCTATCCGAATCTGAGAAAACGAAAAAAAATCGTGGCGAGCGTCTCCATGTTCGTACTCTTTCTCGGCTCCCTCGTATACGTAACAAACGTAATTTCGATCAATTCAATGAGACCCTCGCGCTCTCTTTCACCTCGATAACATAATCGCAACACGGCCGGATATTTATTACTTTTCTCCACTTTCAAGGGCGGTATGTACATCCTGCAAATGATCGACTGGTACGCTGCTTCAGTTTCCGTAATTTCCATCTGCCTCGTCGAGGTTATCGTCGTCGGATGGACCTACGGTAATGTAAATGTAGAATAGGCGTGGGCTAACCGCGCTAATCGCACCATCATTTTTTCATCCTATATCTCTTATATTTTGTTGCCAGGCTGCGAACAATTTGTTCGTGACGTTGAATTCATGCTCGGAAAGAGGATACATCCGTGGTGGCCGTTCGCCTGGAAATACTTGACGCCGATTATTCTATCGGTGAGTGGCGTCATTCTCGAGTCTGTATTCGCAAGCGCGTGTGCAACGGTCAAAAAGAAACTCTCTCTCTCTCTCTCTCTCTCTCTCTCTCTCTCTCTCTCTCTCTCTCTCTCTCTCTCTCTCTCTCTGTCTCGCCCCCTCTGTCTCTCGTATACGCAAAGCTAAGTTTGCACTCGCGTGACAAATTTGACTCGATGTACAATGTTTAACGATTTATCTTCCTGTTCGTTGCTCTCCCGCGACACGCAGTTCATATTCTTCACGATGATAGTTTTCAACACAAGACTGACTTACAAAGGGATCGCGTATCCCGAATGGGCCGTTAAAGTTGGCTGGTGCTCCTGTATCGTCAGCATGCTCTGCATACCTCTCTACGCCATCTATCATTTCTGCTCGAGCAAGGTAAGCCAAGAATGACGAGAAGTTGCAAACGTGCGAGTACGAGGAGAAAGGATAAAAAATTAGAGTCTATATTTGTATTATCTTTTGTCGAACGAGGGGACTTTCGGAGAACGATTCGAAGCCGGTGTAAATCCAACCGCGGATTGGGGCCCTCAAAAGGCGGATGATCGGGAAGCTTGGAAAAAATATATCCAAAGATTCGAGAAGCCCGAGCCCGTGTCCGCCCTTGACTCCGTCAAACTCTCTAATCTCTGAATATTCTACCTTTTCTCGTCTATCCATCGACAATCATGAAAAATCATTAAATACCGTATTATTGTCTCGGTACGAAAGTAATCGCCAGCTTCGCTACGCAACCACCGTACTCTCTTATTTCGAAAACATTCCCGATTCCGATATTCTTTTCTTTCTCTCGGTGTCAAAATCGAGCTTGCGACAAACAAAAATGTAACCAACGTGAAAAAGGCTAGCCCGGTTCTCAAAAATTCCCAGTCCCCTCCGCAATCCTAGCTGCAAAACGCCCATCGATCTGTATTTCCCCCCCCCCCTTTTCGCCTCCCTCCTTGATTTGCTACCTTTTCTATTTCGCAACATGCGATCTCGAAAAAGTCGGCCGACGATTGAGAAGCTTTTCGACCTCGACGAACAAGGAAATCGAGCGAAGAGAAAAAAAAATAAAAAAATGAAGACTCGCGTTGTTTTTTCGTCCAGCGTCGATCCTTACGATAAACCGCTGCAATGGTGGGAAAGTCAGCCCATCAAATTTGCGTAAGTACGAAATATCCTGAGGCTAAACTAATTCCCCTGCGGGAAACGTGCAAAAGAATACGTTATCGATTTTTGTAAAATAGAAGGATGAGACGAATAGGATCGAGGTAACTCGCTGTAGGAATTCGGTATAGGTGCTAAAGTTACGACGATCGTTCGAAGCTCGTCGTGTCGATCATCCTTCCAGAGAACCTCGGCACGGCGATATCACGAACAACTTTTGACACGATTGAGCTAATTTTGTATACGGATGAAGGAAGAGACCGAGCTCGTTCGTATGCACGCGCGGATACACGTGGGGGTGAACTATGAAATAGACAGAAATGTATCGTGCGAGCGCGGCATGCGTCGACTCTTCCGTGTCAACTCGGTGATTCGCCTATCGACGTGTCCCTTACACACAGATAGCCTGAAGAATAAATAACGCAAATGAAAGACTCGATCGAGACGTGTATCTCTCCTCGCACAAAATCGCAGTTCTCGAGAGCCGACTTTTTCCTCGTGGTGGGGGGTGGATAAGGCGAGAATACAAACGTGGCGGAATTGCCGCGAGCGAGAGACGTCTCAAGCTCTTTCCTTGTGAATCGGGTGAATCGATAGCTCTTCCGGTTTCGACACACGCTCTTCGACGCCAAAGTATTCGAAACTTTGGCTATTCGCGCTTCAACTTTGGCACCCTCGACTCGTGCACGCCCGCCAACCATTCGTCGTGGCACAATTTCCACCGTTGTATCAGCCGCGTATATAAACACGTTCGCAGCCGGTCTACGAAGACTCAATTGGAGCCTCGGAAGAAAACAAATTCTGTTGAAACGCGACGAATCGCGTCGAACGATTCTCTTTCGACGGAGCATCGTGTTTTCTCTCTCTCTCCCCCCCTCTCTCTCGTAACATACGTCCTCCGGTAATTTCGCAAGGGGGGGGGGGGGGGGAGTTTTCAATCGACGCAATGACGGCCGGATTCTGGGCCACCGTCGAGCTCCTGACCGGTCGGGGAGGCATCACCGAACACTCGAGCGATCTCTTCAACGACGACATCGAAGATTGGCTCGAGACGATGGCAGTGCGCTTCAAGAAGCAAAAGGAAAGAGCCAAACTGAGGAGTGAAAACGGCTCGGAGAATTGCAAAGACGCACTCGTCTACGGAACGTTGGTCGAGTGCGAGTAATTATCCCAAATATTGTCTATATCGTTGTGCAATTCATCTTTACCGAAATTTCGAACATAGGAGATTACTTTTTTCTTCGTTTTCTTCTTTTCCATTTGTTGTGACAGTTTATTTTTTTACCAACGGTCGTCAAAGCGACGATTCTGCAAAAAAAACTAAAAGATACATTTTTTGTCCACCGATGATAAATTTGTGTGGCCAGCTTGCTCGATCGACGGAGAATTCGCGCGCCCCGCCTATACCCTCCGTCGAAACAAACTTCGGTCTCCCTCTTGTGGTAAGAGCGATGGAAAAAAGGTAGCTCCGGTGAGATAGAAAAGAGACAATCGCTGCATTATGAGCACCGAATGTTCCTTGAGTGTGGAGCGCGAAAGCTCGTCGATTATCCCCATTGAAACTTGAACGTAAGATAGGTATCGCGAGCGGATCGTTAAAATTCGCGAGCTGTCGCGCCGTTGATGAGAGACCGTCGTGCGAATGAAATTATCCGCGAGGTGACATCTCTGACCCCCACCCGTGCGTACAGGCTCAACGAGCGAATATCAAGACCCGCGATAGACCGGACAGAATCACATCGACGACGTTCGAGTTTGTATCGTTGGAACGCAACGATTTGTTTTCCTTCATTTTTAATTTCTTTATCTTTATCATTGTTTTTCTGCGAATTGAGGCCATAAACCTCTGATGAGGAAAAATTGAGGAAATAAAAAAAAAACATATTTCGTTGCAAGTATGCAGGCTTCCTCGTCGTATCGCATTGCGCGTTTTGCTCACGGCGATTGCTAAAAAAACCGAATCGATCAAAGATGTATCACTTTTGGAAAATTATCCACGACAATTAGATTGTTGTCAAAGCCCCGGAAGTAACCGTGAAGCTTGCGTGATTTTCTAAAATTTATTCGACTAATATTGGAGGAAAAAAGGGAAACCTCTCAGTCGCAACCTCGTTATTACGCCCTGGCACGGGCGGGCCACATCCGTCGCGTTTCTTCTATCAATTCCCGTGAAAGGAAACAAAAAAAGTAAGAAACACGTCACCGGGGCATCTGGCTACCGAGTTCTCAACCGGCACGAACGACTCGATGTTCCAAGTTTCGATCGCCGACGACCGATCGTAACGTGAGTTTAAACGTGGTGTTTAAACGCTTCGTTACGATAGGTTACATTGCTTGAAGGATTTCATTTGTAAATTATATGTGGCGCGACGCCACGGACGCAAAAAAGAGAGGAAACGGCTGAGTGTCTCCGTTTTCGCAGCTCTATCCGTGGTTGATCGATCCGCCCCGATCTACCGCTTTCGCGGCGTTCCGCATTTGACCTCGTTTCGTCCTATCCTACCAAACTTGCCTATACTCCTCCGGATAGCCATACAATTGTATATACAGGAGACCAATTGTCGTGTCGACCTTTCCGCGTCCATCGTCCGTAGAGGAGAGTGACCAAATATGGAATACCATTTTCTTTTCTTGACGTTCAATGATAATCATAATCCGTCGTAGATTTTCCCTTGGCTCAGTAACACTCTTGTGTTTTTAATATTAATCAACGATATGAAAATTGTTTTAAATATCAAAATAACAAAAATATAGCTATTTGTACAATGGATACCCAAATATGAAACATTGGTATATCCAATATCCCAAGAGGGATACTGAGGGAGCAACTTGATCTACTTGCAAAAATCTCAAATCCAGTGATCAAGAGACTGAACTTTTACTTTACAGCATCTTATCGCTGAGAATGCGTTTTTGTGCAATGGCCAGGGCCCTATGACGCGGTACGGTATTTGCCGCAATTTCGCCCGTTTTTACTTGAAAGTAAGCCTTGCCGAATGGCCCTCCGCAACATCAAAAGAGCTTAGCGGTCTGTTGTTATTTCTAATCCAGATCGGCATTTCTTCACGATAGTAAACTTTCAACGTTCCCGCAAAAGTTTTGTTCAATGGCTGGAGCTCGTAGCTTCTATGGATACAATTTCTACGTTATTTTCTCCAGCAAGGTCTGTTGCATCGATGTTAAATGTATGACTCAAGCGGTCATCTAAAGTCGTTAAAACTTTCGATTCTGGAGTTGGGTTGGTGCGTTTGATAAACATGTACCTATATATTAATCCACCCTGGGGGGAGGACGGGTGTGCACAACTCCTACAGCTCGCGGTGGGCAGCCTCCCATTAGCCAGGGGCTCATATTTTTCTTAGAGAAAATAACGAAGCGTGGGACAAAATTAGCAGTGGCATTCGTGCAAATAACTATGGTTATTGGTGAACCTCTTTCCGCTGATTCGAGTGAAGCTATATGTCGTTTCCCTCTGTGAGCGATCATTTGGGCTGTCTTCGTACTTGGTACAACTGCGAGGCCTAATTCATTCGTGTTGTATATATGGAAAAGTAAGAAAACTAATGGTTCTATTATTTTTTTTTTTTCAAATCAAATGTACAAAAAAAAGTGAAATAACGTTTTATAAAATAGCCAGGCAAGTTTACTAAAAAAATTGTAAAAAAATGATTAAACTTTGGAAATAATATTTTTATAAATACTTCATTTTTTTTACAAATCATCTTACTGTTGTAACATAAAATTGGTATCACCATTGTATGAAAGTACAACGTAAGTACCACACAAGTACACTGGAAATGTACTGTGCAACAACTTGGCGTGCATGGTTGAGAAAAGAAGCTCAGCGAATGATTTCGTCTTGTCACCTACTTAACTCGCAGCTTCAGAAAACATAAACTGCCGCAATTTATTAAACAAGTAGGAATCAAATTTGTGAACCTGTGAAGTACGGATCACAAATTTGATTCCTACTTGTTTAATAAATTGCGGCAGTTTATGTTTTCTGAAGCTGCGAGTTAAGTAGGTGACAAGACGAAATCATTCGCTGAGCTTCTTTTCTCAACCATGCACGCCAAGTTGTTGCACAGTACATTTCCAGTGTACTTGTGTGGTACTTACGTTGTACTTTCATACAATGGTGATACCCAAACCCAAACAAACCCAAACCTGTGAAGTACGGATCAAGTCAGTGTTGTGCCCCTAGACTATGCGACACTTGAAATCTTATTTTATCCGCATAATTTAAAAATTTATTTATACAAAGGTATAAACTTTCTACTCTATCACACAACTATTACACATTCCATGGTATATATTTAATCTCATAGACTTTGGTGTAATGGTCAAAGTATCCGACTCTAAGCCACAGCATCGCAGGTTTAAGGTTCGAATTAAGGGGCCGTCAGCTTGCTAGTGGAAAAAAAAATATTTCGGCATTACTCCTGATGTCTATTTAATGTTTTGTCGGAGGAGAGTCGAATATTTATCAGCTATTACGTGAATTGAGTGGACCGTCGCACACCTCGATAACTTTACATATCAATGTAATCCTGTCCGAATCACAGTGGCGCAACAGGCAGTGGATCCTATTACTAATAATCCCGACAGTTGATGCGACGGTACAATTCAAAATCATATATATAAACAGACACACGCACGAACGCGCGCACACACATACGGACGCGCGCGCAAAAGATATATATGAGGTATTCCAAGTGTTTTCGAACGTCCTAAAAGCCTGATCTTCTTTAAGGCGTAACCCCCACTTGTAGCGCAAAAAAAAAGGCCTTATTCGTGAATTTTTTTAAAGAAAACTACAAAACTTTTTTAATCGATCAATACACCATCTTAACGAACACATCTTGAAGAACTTTCAGTAATTTTTTTATTGAAAAATATTACATTGTTTAGTGGCAAATGGCCGTCAATGAAATAATGTTTTTATATACACGATTTGCGGTGACCAACATTGCGGCGAAGTGGATCATCTGAAAACAAAATGCGGATGGATTTAGTCAAATATAAGTATAAACTAGTCTTTGATCGAAGGTTTTTAAAAAATATTCATTTTTCACAAAATGGCGGACAGTCAAAGTTAATGGTTCGATTTTAGCGAAAAAAAAACGGCCGTTTTTTGGCTATAAAACGGCCATTTTTTTCGAAAAAAAAATCGAACGATTAAAGACTACATTTTTATGTATTAAATAAGCCTGCAAAATTTCAAGAAGATCCGTTCATTAGTGTTCGAGTAATCTTGGTCAACGACTTCAGAAATGCCATTTTGAGAAAAACGCGTTTAAAGTTTCAATTTCAGTTTACACGAAGAACATTTTCAGGACATATTCAGGACATTTTCAGGACATATTCTCAGATACTTATACTTCAAAAAAATGCAATAAAAAAAATCGATTTTTTCAAAATCGCAAGTGGGGGTAACCCCTTAATCTTTTTCAAAGTTGGTGATGATTTCGTATCATACATTTTGAGTACGTGGCATTTTTTCAGATTTTTATCGGCTCGCTAATTTGGCTAAATCGGAAATAAGATTGTACACGTGATAAAATTTCAAATGATCGTATCGTAGTGATTCTCGTCGTAGGGAAAATGTTCTCTACAAAAAAAGATGCTTTTTTCTATGAACTATTTTGGAAAAAAATTCAAAATTTTCCAAGTACTACAACACTAAAAGAAAGAAAAATCTTTAATTTTTTCATTTTTGAACCCCAATGACTCGGTTGGTCCTGCTGAAATGTACACTGAATTTTCTTTTATTAGTGTAAAACAACATGTGTAAGTTTCATTCTGGGCTGGGCTTGCGTTCAGTTAATATCGTCGTCTTAAATTTAACGGGAAATTGTTTTTGTTGAATAACTCGGTGATTTACAATTTCTGAGTAAAAATGGTAATGACTTAACTTGTAGGAAATCGAATGCTTCACAACTTTGGTCATTGCAGTTTTTTCTCTACCATCGATATTTTTCGAATAAAACCCGGCAAAAGTGGCTATTGCATTATCTCTTTTATGTTTAACTTTAGGGCATAAACGAACATGAACAAACTTGTAGAGAATGAAAATTTAGACAATTTTTGTTCCTACCTTTTTCCCTAGAATCAATATTTAAGGTTGTACGGCATTTTGAAAGTGCCGGTTTTTCACGATTTTCGCACTTTGCAAAATCGCGTGCTCGACTTTGAAAAATTGTAATCCCTCCATTTAGTGATAAGATCTTTAAAAAGGACATCGTTAGCTTCGGTTTCGGTTAAAAAGAAAAAACATTTGTGATTTTGTTTCGCAGATTTATTGAGTTTTTTCTTGGAAAACGGCAGGTTTCCGAAAAGCCGGCATCGTGCGGCGTAACTTGAAAACTATGAGGTTTCGAATATTTAAGGAGTGAAAAATTGTATTTTGTTATTTTGGAGTTACTAAATTTTTTTTAGATTTCTTTTCCAACATTTCTTTGTATCGCTATTTTTGGTTGATAGTCGACGATTTGTCTTATTAATTTATTGCCGTTACTTTGAAACAAAGATGTCTCAATGAAAAGATGAAGAGGAAAAGCGGTACATACAGTCTTGGTCAAAAGTATTAGGCACGTCTATAAAATATTGATATTTTAAAAAGTACAGAAACTATTAGAATTGCTTTGAACGAAAGCTAAGACGGCATCGTCAAATTAAAAAAAAAAACAATAGAACACTCTTTTGGTAGATTGCAAATCATCTGGATCGTAACACGCTAAACATGTGCGTTTTTTAAATTTCGACAAAAACTTTTACCAGTCTGCATTTGCTATTCTTAGAGTAGAGAAGTCCTTTTCTGCGATTTCATTAGATCAGCGCGATTCTCTGTTTTCGAAAATGTCGAATAGTAGTGAGCTCCCATACGAAAAACTGGTAAAAATTCAACTTTTGCACAAACAAGGGAAGTCCCAAGTCGAAATATCGAAGCAATTGCAATGGTTTTATGTACTTTTTAAAATATCAAAATTTTATAGAGGTGCCTAATACTTGTGGCAAAGGCTGTATGTACCTATTCTTCTCTTGATATTTTCATTAAAACATCTTTGTTCCAAAGTAACGACAATAACTTGATGGGACAAATCGACTATCAACCAAAAATAGCGATTCAAAGAAATAAAACAAAACCTAAAAAATGTAGTGACTCCAAAATAACAAAATACATCTTTTTACTCCCTACACTCAATATTCCAAACCTCATAGTTGTCAAATTACGCCGCACGATGCCAGCTTTTCGGAAACCTGCCGTTTGTTTCAAAAAAATAAATAACTCTGCGAAAAAACGCAGCTAAAAAAACGAAAATAAAGTTAACGATGTCCTTTCCAAAGATCTTATCACTCAATGGTGAGATTACTGCTTCCCAAAGTCCAGAACGCGATTTTGCAACGTGCGAAAATCGTGGAAAAACCGGCATTTTCAAAATGAGGTATTGGGTACAAAAAAATCGGAAGAATAAAAATAAAAAAGCAAAATGAAACTAGCTTTGTCCGCTTCAAAACCCCGTTTGGTAAGTTGGTTTATGTTTTTTTTTTTTGGCCGAGACATTAGATTTCTGTCTGGATAGAAAATTTACAGGGTGCCTAGTACTTTTGGCCAAGACTGTATATATACAGAATCGCAAACCTTACGCGGAAAGAACGGCAAATTCTGGATCTTCGCGAGCTTTTTTCTTAAACCCGCACGCCAAGTTGTTGCACAGCATTTCCAGTGTACTTGTGTGGTACTTACGTTGTACTTTTATACAATGGTGATACCAATTTTATGTTACAACAGTACGATGATTTTAAAAAATATTTTTTTTCAGAAAAATATTATTCCTAAGGTTAAATAATTTGGTTGACAAATCTGTGAGTAAACTTGCTTGGCTATTTTATGAAAGGTTATTTTACTTTTTTTGTGCATTTGAATTGAAAAAATATAATATAACCATTGTTTAAATCAAAATAAAAAATATTCTAAGATAAATCAGAATTTAATAAGCTTTTATTTAAACTTGTATACCCTTTCGGACTTTTACATGCTCCGTTCCGTCCCACCTTGCTTCACTTACACTATTCTCAAACTTAGATTTAGAATGACCAATGATTACAATTACATTTATACTACAATACATTAAATTAAAAATGACATTTCTCATTCCCCTTCTATTTCAGTTGCCTCTGCCCTTCTCTTCGCTATCTTTTCGAACTGACTCACTATCTCGCACATTTCCTCAATTATCTTTTTCCCCTCTAGGGCCTCGACGCATCCTGCTCGTTCGCGCTCGTATTGTTCTGTCCATCTTTCAAAGCCTCGTACCACCTCGTGATACATTTGCGGCTTCGCCTCCTCGCATCCCCATATGTAAAAATCGGAATTTTTAATATAGTAAATCAAGCGATATCGTTTTCGGGGGAATTTTCTAATACTTGGCGTTCTTTCTTCCTTTTTTAAAGTTTTTGAAGGGGATTTCATATTTTTTTAAAAGGAAAAAGCCCTTTTTCATTGAGCTTCAGTTTAAAGAGAAGTGAATTTTAAGTATGTCCAATGAAACTATACATCTATAGTTTCAAATTCGTATTGAGCAGGCAACAGTATTTCCAGATATTTGTAATTGATCGAAACCCGGGAAATAGCATCCGTAGCATTAGTTCTCGCATAAATCGTTTTCTAAATTTGTATTACTTTTATAAAGTTAAAAATTCGTTTTCTTAAATTATGTTGAAGAACTAAAATAACATAAATATAATGAAAATTGTCAAAGGAATTTTTATCGAATAAATAAATTATCGAACCATTCAGAGTAAACCTTATGCATACTATGATCATGGGCTCGTGGGTATTCGAGAGGATATCGTACTCGACGCTGAAACCGAGGTGGCTCGTCACGTCGTTGAGGGTCTCCCGTTTGTTGGCTAGTCTCAGCGAGCTGGGGCATTGATTCTCGTTGATGAGTTCAACTGCGGCTATAAGCCTGACGAGTGGCTCGAAGCTACTTTTCAACATCAGTTGAGAATTACCGAGAGTAGAATTGGGCTTCGTCGTCATCGGGGTTCTCATTATACCGCTGTAATTCTCCAGACCGCGATAGAGGCGCTTCGCTCTGCTGGCCGGCTCATCGACCGATATCGATGCCTTTTCCACCTTCAGGTCCAGCATGTTGAGCTTCGCCATGTGCTCGGTGACGTCGACCCTCATGTAAATTTATATATGCACTTCGTATATTATCATTATAAGACATTTGTAATTACAATATATGCGACGTATATGCCATATATTTTTTTTATTTGGAAAATATATGACACATATTCTAGAATTTAACGCTTTTTTTATATGAAAATATATATATAAACTAATATGTGTACTATATATGCGTCATATATTAGCCATATATATGCTATACATGTAGCATGTATTTGCCATATATGCGCCAAATATGTGCCATATATGTGCTATGTATGCAGATATAAGCATGTATAAGCTATTATATAAGTAGACACAAATTAGAATAACAATGACATATTCAAAATAAATATGTGATTTCAAAAAAGATTACACAGCATTTATATGTGACATATATATTTACTGGTGAAATTTTATATGGCACATATTTGCGCCGTATATCTGAGCGTACATGTGCCATCTATCGGGACATACTTGCGCATCTATTGGGATGACAGTCTTATACGTATATTAGACATGTATACGCCATTTATTGAGTGCATATATACGCATTATATTGCCGGTATAGAACTTTTTGTCGTCGGGTCGTGCGACTGTTTGAAACTCGTATTTCTCACAAGTTTGTCAAGCATCGCTTGGGCCATATCGCGATTCGCGTTTTTCTTTGAATTCGCAAATGCCTCCACCTCGAGCTTACCGATGCTGCAGGTCACTGTGAACTGCGGCACACGGGGCGGCCCCATCCTTGGCAAATCTTGGTACTTTCGATTCTTCAACTTTTGCGTAACGCGGTACTCCTGCAATGGTGCCGAATGATTTTTTCGTTAATGAGACTACGAGGATCCTTTTATCTGACAATGTTGAAGGACACTGATCTTTTTTCTTCATTTTCACTTTCCAGTACCTGATTTTTTATTATACTCGAAAGTCGCCGAAATTTCTTTTAAGGTACTTTTTTAGCTCCCTTGTGTGTATATCGAAAAAGTAAATATCATCGACGTACATCGGTAGATACCATCCTTTCGATCTCTCACCCCCGCCTAAAGGTGGAATCTGGGACTCGAAAATCGTCAAAAATTGTTTAGGCTACTTTTTTGAGCTCCCCAACGTAAATATCGAAAAAGCAAATGTGTGATAGCGGTAGATCCATTTTTTTAGATTTTTCACCCTCTCGTAAGGGTGGCATCCCGAACATTGTCTACATTTATTACAGGCTAATTTTTTGAGCTCCATGGTGTAAATAACGAAAAAGTAAATGTGTGTTTTACGTCCATCGGTAGATACCATTTTTCGAATTTTCACCCCCTTCCAAAGGTTGGGTTCGGGGTCTCGAAAATCGTCTACATTTTTTTGAGGCTACTTTTTTCAGCGCTCTAAGGTAAATATCGAAAAAGCAAATGTGTAATAAACGCATATCGGTAGATACAATTTTTTACCCCTTCCTAAGGGTAGAATGTGGGACTCGTACATGGTCGATATCTGTTTTTCGTACGCCAAACACCCAAAGCACTTAGTGGATTATCAGAAATCGTGAAATAAAGAAGAAAACAAATTTGGTTGCATCGCAGCGATGCAAACTTTAACATCATACTTTCCTCGATATATATGACATAGTCGCATCCTTTTTCCATTTCCGTATTCTCGCATCGTTCCAAAAAAGGCACACCCCCTTCCTACAACACCGCCGTTGCATTATCCTGCCGTCGATCGTCTCGGGCTCTCTCTCTCTCTCTCTCTCTCTCTCTCTCTCTCTCTCTCTCTCTCTCTCTCTTCCTCTACGACAAACTCGCAACCAACTGGACGACTTGTCGCGAAATCGTGTCCTTTCCCCTTTTCTACCAGTCGATACAGACTGTATTCGACTCGGTCGCGATCATGTACCGCGGGACCTCGTCTCTCTGTCTGTCTCTTTCTCTCTCGCTCTCTCTCCCATCAGCGAGTTCCAACGCGGGGGGATCCCAAATAAAAATTCAGTCGCTCGTGCCTCATAGTCCCGTTAACATGGTCGATCTTGACGAATTTTTGCTCCTCACCTTCTGGTAAGCGATCGCATCTTCGCGGGGAATAGATTATCTTTTTTTACGACGCCGTGCTGTTGGCGATCGCAAAACTTTTCATTGTCTCCTTCTTCTATGTCCCAACGGTGTCTTTTATATCTTAAACCTTAAAAATACACCAGTAGCTGTGTATACTAGATCAAACCATGTTTTTCCTCTGTGAATATTTCGAAAATGATGATTCGGTTGCCGTTTATAAAAATGTCAATCCCAAATCTCTGGCACGTTTTATTGACTTATATACCCTTGTATCTACCTCAGTTTGATCGGATCTCGTAATTGTTAAGCCTGCGTATCGAAGCTCTCGATCATCGTATCACCGCGGTAGTGTCCGTAGATCGCCCACTTTTCATTGATCCAACTCTCCCACGTACACGTGCGTATCTCTACACACAGGTATATAGAAAGAGGGAGAGACAAAATGATCTCGAGGAACTAAGCCACGAACGCGACTCTTCCAAGCTTACCGCTGTATCAGGATTGACATTGTATGAAATTGCGAGGAGTGAGCGAAATTGCGAGATTCGTTTAAATCTCTCCCGTTTACATCGACTTTCCAAGACTTTCGGGTTACATCGAGGGAAATTGAAAATATGGAAGAAACGCGAAGAGAGCGAAAAGCCCTGTATCGCTACAAAATTAACTCGTCGCTTCGAGATATTGCTCGTGGGGAATTTGAATTCAGGAGGGCGCGGCTATACCCGAACGACGGACTTCCGAGAAACTCAATAGACGCGTGTCGTATCTCGTAATCGTTCGGTAATATCGCTGGGGCCAATTGGGATAGTGACATTTTGGAACATGACGCAAAGCCAAATTGTAAGAAAAATGTAAAAACTTATTTCACCCTTATTACCGATCAACTGCTCAAAAATAACAATGGTTTGCGTTTGCGGGAAACAATTGAACGCAATATTTGCGCGGCGCGTGTTCCGGACAACAATATGATACTATACCGAGAGACCATTCCAAATATTGAATCAAATCTAGGAGAATCGACTCAACGGAGTTTAGCCGCCCTTGAGAGCGACCTAGTATGCGCGATCTCCCCCCCCCCCCCCCCCCCGTGCCTCGTTTCTATACGCAACGCGCTTCGTATCGCATTTAATAGAATTTCTGATAGGGGTATTATTTGTCGGCGGTCACGAACTCTTCAATTTACGAGAACCACGTGATATGCAACTCGGTATGGTCGAGTCCAAGAGGAACAAAGCTCTCGAAAGCTTGTCCTTCTTCCGATTGCTCCTCTCTCGCTCTCTCCCTCTCGAAAAATGAATAATTGGCCAGCTTTTTAATACGAATTATCGATGGTCGGTGCGCCGTACGAGTTAAATTTTTTTCTTAACGTTTCGGGTCTTACAGTTTCAGCAATCCGCCGGTCCGATCGCGGCTGGAGATGCTGATGGGAAGTAACGTCGTAAGATTGACAGATCGGAAATACATGCTTGGGCTAATGGCTCGTATACGAGAGGATTACGAAAAACGTCAGCAGGGTCGCATCGAGGAGAGAAAGGTAGGCCGGGACGTACGGAGCACGGTAGGTTTGTCGATAAAAGTATGCATCTTCGCGTTACGGCCCCTTCTCCATAGACACTGTGAGACAATATTGAATTACGGGAAATTTGGCCGAGGCCGCTGTCTCTTGCAAGCAAGTCGAGCGAAGGCACTCGCCGACAAGCCGCGCGGACACTGACAATAGCCGCGCGAGTTATCTTAAATTCGGCCTCCGTCAATCTAGTTTACCAAGCTTCGACGATTATGGAGAAACGTGGCATTTGGAAACAGAGCAGCATTATCGAAGCTTGGGCGTAGCGAGCATTGTCCCCCTCCTCTAGCCTTCCTATCGGCGGGCGTGTTCGTGGGGCACACCGAGAGACCGTGCGGCAGCGGGGCGCGGCGGCTACAACAACGAGAGGCCTACTTTGAGTGACAAATTGTACGCTCGTGTAGTGTACAAGCGCCTTACGACACGACGAACGACTGCGCGTTCTTCGGCATTTAACATTTGCCAACCCTTTACTTTTATTTTCCCCCCACGAACATCTCTTTGCCGTACATCTCGATTATTCGTTCGGACTATCCAAGCAGCATGCTTCTTCCGTCTTTCCTTTGCATATATCGTATCTTCGAAATATATATTCATTTTAATCCGGGACCATACACGGTTCGATGTATGAAATAAATGCCGATCGCCCGCGTGACGTTCGGCTCGAGGAAACGAAAAATCAACGGAAAACAAAGAAGAGCAAAACAAACATGATATCCGTTCGAATAGATGCAAGTTGGAGATAATCGATGGTACTTGCCGTGAGCGAGGGGCTATTCACTTGTGAAATCATTCAAGCACTTCTGTTCGAAATCGAATGCGAAATTACAAGAAATCGCCTGAAATCGCGAAGCGTCTTACTAAATCACCATTATTCGAATGTAGTTGAAATCCCTTGAAATCAGGTTTACATTTTTTGAAGTCGTCTGAAATCAGCACGAAGTCACTTGATTCAGGAAATCGCTAGAAATCATCTGGTTCTCGAAACAAGGAAATTTTATTATGATTTTTCATAATCCATTGTCCGTGCGTTCGAGCAGTCAGTCTGCGGCTCAACGCCAGTGCATGCAGAGAGATATACCGGGAGATAATTATTTGTGAAAACAAAACTGTTGAAAATCTTGCCTCACTTTGCGTTGCGTTCGACTTCGAGTTCGACTGAAGGTCGACTGAACGTATGTATATCTTAAATTAATTTTTTATTCTTTTCAAATTTGAATGTATTTAAGGAGGTACACTAGCTTCAGCAAAATGGTGATAGATCAATAAAATTTGGTGAATATATTCTTTAGTATTATTCATGTAGATACAAATTTTTTCAGATTTTTTGGTTGTGCCGTTTTGTTACAAATAATTCACAAGCGTTTATTCTTATACCCGGAATATATACCTATATCTATAAAAACCCTATGCTTATACACGTGAACTTCAATGTTCAATTATTCGATAACGGCACAATGAAAAAATCTGAAAAAATTGTATTGACATATATAATACTAAAGAATATACTCACCAAATTTTATTGATCTATCACCATTTTGAAATTTGACCATGGTTTAGCATGGCAACATTGTATGAAGCTGGTGTACCTCGTTAAATTGACGAATAACAAACCGAAGCGATCATTAGACACCGTCTAATTTAATGAGAAAATAAGAAACGTCTTTTCGTGTAAAAATCCGAAAGAATGTGCACGTTCTCACAAATTATTATTACTATCATTTTTAAGAATTCTTTACAAAACATCTTTCTCCCTCTCTCTCCTATACATTTTTTTATTTTCCCCCTTCTCGTTTCACATTTCACGTTTCTTATTTTCTCATTTCTCATTTCCTCTTATTCAAGTATTCAAGCCATTACGCGCGGGTGAAAGACAATACCAAAGAAATTGGTGTTCTTTGTAATTGGTACGAAATCGTACAAAATTCACCAAATTTAGTTCCTGTATCGATGGATGTACATGGTTTTATTAGTATTAAGCAATATTGTTTGACTATTTCGTCGCCTTGTATGGCCGAAACGGGTCTTTATATTGACATGGCTCTGTATGAAAAAATTAAACATTTCTTTTAATATCTATATCTGTGTCTTTGTTAAACCCTTTTTTAATTTTAAAAATTTTTAACTCAAATTTGAGTCTCATGATTAGTCAATAATAAAAAAAGAGAAATTTAACCATTTTCGAGCTTTTTTCTCCCTCCAATGATTTCAGCAATCGCTTGAAACTGAGTTGATGAATTCAAATGAAATCAATTGAAATCAACTGAAATTACGTGAAATTACGTGAAATCACATGGCTTTAAAAATAGCTCGAATCATTTATGAAATCACAAAAATCATATGAAATCGACTTCACACGGAAATCTCTTCCGCACCGCACTTAATAGTGAATAGCCCCTCGGCCGTGAGTGAGCCACGGTCTCTCTCGCCTATCTACATAACGACAAATATCTCATCGCGATCCTTGCACCATGTTCACGTTACTTTTGTTCGCGGTTTCCCACCGTGCGCGGCCAACTACGAAAAGCGCACCTACTCGAAAGCACACTCAAGGGCAAATACTGAAATCGCGTGTCAAGAGACGCAACGGAGCTACCACGCAAGACCGCCGCACCCGATTCGTCTTTCGTTTTTAACTTTCCACGGAAATTTGACGGTATTGCGTGAAATATCCCCCCCCCCAAAGTATACATATACAGGGTGTTTGGCGCATGGACCGACACAATTTTTGGGGGGGATGGAAGGGGCGGCATTTGCGAGTTTTTCACCCTTAAACCATTGGCGTAACCAGGAAGGGGCAGGGGTCCACCCCCTCAGAAAAAACGATCCATGATTCAATCCAAATAATCGATTAAATATTTTTAATTTTCATTTTTCACCGAAACAAGCATAGGCAAATAATCTAATAGTTAACTTTCACGCTATCTGGAGATTGTCGGTGTTGCAGACAGAATATAGTAGCACTTATAAGTTTTCAAAAATCAACTATATTCTCCCATCTAAGTACACGAAAAAGTATAACGCGGAGTGAAAATAAATTAATATTGTTGTTAAATATTAGGATAAACGTCAAACGACAGTTTTCTACTTCGTGAAACTTGAAACTTTAGTATGTCACGCAGCCCTGATAAGTATTTTCCATTTTCCACTATTACCATATTAAGTATTACCGTAGCTGATTGGGTCAGTAAATTTTTTCACGCTGGCTACACTTTTTACACTTTCATTCCACATAGTAATACAAAGTCCACAGAAGGTGTGAAAAGTGTAGTTAAAACGAACAAAGTAATTGCTAGACTCACATTCCTGTCGTCGCGAGATCGAACCCACGTTCTGATAATTTTTTTATTACAAAGAATGCCAAGTAATAACGGTATGTGAATAGTTAATTTCCTTTAATTGTTGAAGAAATTAATTATTTTTAACCAATTATTCATTTTTAAGCTTTTTAATATTTTGTTATGTTGTAAGATTTATGAAAAATTGATTTTATTCCATTTTTTGAAGAAAAAAGCCGCGTATCTAACGACATAGAAAGAATAATTTTTTGCGTCTGCGATGATCCTTTTTTTCTAAATAAGCGACTGCCAATTCAGTAGAAAAAATTGACATTTTACGACTGTTTGGCGCTGCTGCTGAATTAAGCAGTCACGGGTGAAACCTCGTGCGCAGTTATATGAAATATTTCTATTGTCCATCTCTCCCTTGTGGCCAACTCCCCCCCCCCCCCATAATTACCCTATAAGGTATACGAACGGTCTCGACATAGTCGAAAGATTTCTAGGCTTCGTGAATTGTTTCACCTCCAGAGATGCGCAAGGACTGACTACATTAATTTTAGACACTTTGAATAAGCACCGTATGGGTGATGTTCCAATTCTTGCACAGTCTTATGATGGTGCTAGCGTCATGTCTGGTAAAAATCGAGACTTACAAGCGATTATAAAAGAAACTCACCCTCGCGTGATTTACATGCATCGTTTAGCGCACAAATGAAACTTGCGTTTGTTCATTCATGCACAAATGTTTCACTAGCAAAAACATCAATTAACGGTCTTAAAGATTTGTATGTTCATTTCTCATAACCTGGCAATCATGCCAGCTTGTAAGAAGTACAAAGCACTCTCGCAATAAATACCAACCGGGAAATGGAAAGTCTAAGTACTAGCAGATGGAGTTGTCGCTACGAAAACTGCAAAGAAATAGGATAAGGTGGTATAGGAGTACACACCTAAGCATCAAAGCGATGAACAAGACAAACAGATACATTTTACGAATCAGTTTTCATTTTAATTGAAAGAATATCTAGCATTCTAATTAAATTATGAGCGACAATCAAGAATCTTAATTTTTTCAAATAATAAACTGACAACTACCAAACGGAATTTACGAACTCTTAGACATACGGACATTTAAGAATACGCACGGGGGTTGATAAGAGTACGCAAACAGGACACAAACGCAAGAGGACACATGAATCGCAAATAAAGTTACCCACATTTGTATGAGCCGTGCATTTCTCATGCCACCAAGCTTTATACTTCAAACACTCGATCCAGTCCTCACATATTGGTTCTTTGTATACTTCTGTGTATACCTCGTATACTTGTAAAAAAATATACACCATATACAGGGTGTCCCTTTTATCTCCGCCACCCGAAATAACTCGGTAATTATCAACGTCACAAAAAAATGTTCCAGACAAAAGTTGTACGGTGTGAAGGGGGCCATCAAATGCGACCAATTTTTTTTTCGGTGGAAGCGCTGACGCACAGTGAAGGTCACCTCCCCTTTTTTAAATGGAATGGTACATTTTTTTCAACCATCTTGTGGAGCACCTCAAGCCGCACAAAAAACATGTGGGGATCAAAGTCGTTCGCTGAAAAGCGTGAGATTTCACAAGAACCTGTTGGTGGACAAAAGGACTTTTATATGAGTCCACTGTAGGCAAAGGCAGTATGTTCTGCCGGCTGATACACAATCGGAAGAATACTGGAAAATCGGTATCTACTACCAAGTAGTAGATAATAACACGGTAAATCTAAAGCACCGATTCGATGATCTACCATTGGCTCATGCAGTTGGCGCATTTCTCATATTGGACTTGAAGAACGAGGAAGATTTCATCGATAATTATTTTACAATCTTAAGGATTTAAGGTCGTCGCTCACTTGTCAACCCGGCACCCAACCAGCACCGCCTCGCCTCGAGCGGTTGTCATTTCTTATATGGGCTTGCCATACATATGCACTCACTTGTCACCTCCGTAGCGTCACCGGATCGCTTCGCTCGCAAGCTGTCCAAATGCGGACGGCGAGTGAACTACTCGGTAACTTAGCAATGCCTTCGGGTGGTTAACAATGCGTTCGCCTAGTTAACCACCCGTTGACAACGAGTGGTTGAAGATCGTTTCTGTAATCGAAGTTATTATTGACTGCTTTGTACATTTCAATTTGATAAATCAAAATTGTGAACAAAACCAATTTTTTATCAAGCTTCCCCTCCTGGACACCCCCTCCCTCTCAGCATAAAATCCCGAGCACAAAATACGCCAATGCCTTAGACCCTATGTCCTAGGTGTCACGGTAATTGAGATATGATTTTTTTGGTTTTTTTTAATTACCCGTAATTTCGCCTTTCAATTCGTTTGTGGTTATAATAGCACGAAATAACATTTGTTGTATTCTACGATGAATGTTTATTATAAATAAATCATTATTTGATACAAATGGTTTTAGGAAAATGACTCATGAGCTTCCGAAGTCTTAAAAATGCGTTAAGGGGAGATATACACCTAGGAGCCGGATAAAAAGGTCATTTTTGTGAATTTTTTTCAAGGAAAACTATTTGAAATTTTGGTTTGGGGTTTTAATTATCTAAAAGTATATACATTCAAAAACATGTTTGATTTTCTTTATTTAAAAATATCAAAAATATACAAGGATATTGTATGATCCTTGGAGCGTCGTAAAAAAATCTGCGTATACGGTAGCCACTGGCCTTTCTTCAAAAATCATCTGAAAAAAAAACCAAAAAGATTATTAAATAAGATACTATAATCAAGTACTTGTTGTGGCCGATTTTGAAAATATCGATTTATGACAACATGGCGGACGTTTGAACAATAAGCAGTGATTTTTGGGCCAAAAATTAGTTATTATTTTGCTTATAAAACAAAAAGTAGGTAACGGAAAAAAAATCCTCTGACAAGTACTGGATAATGGTGTACAGAATAACCACGAAAACCTCAAGGCAATCGGTTAATTGGTTATCGAGAAATTTTGGGTAACGATTTGAAAATCGTGGTTTAGAGAAAAACGCGTTTGAAAATTTGGGAATGAATAAATCATGAAATTTTTCAACTTACGTGGAATCGTCGATACCAGGCCCATGGTGTAGGTCTTCTACGGTCGACGGAATGTTCGTAGCTTCTAAATCCTCGACCTCGACCATCTAGGTGTATATCTCTCCTTAATGTATGAAAAATGTCAACTTCTAAATTCATCATAAAAAAGTAAAAGCTATTTTGTAGTTGGCTTTGTTTCAAAAAGTTGTCTAGTTTAAAGCCCTTCCAACGTGTTCTACATGTCATAGAAATCATTCATTGTGTGATCAAAGTAAGAGATACTAGTTTGCCAGAGTCAAGGTTGAGAAAATACTCTTTATGTTTCCGATGTTTTTATCAAACATGAGCTATAAATTTTGCTCAAATTGACCTCCATTACGCCGTATGCATGCCTGACACCTTTTTCTTATCTCAACGTTTGTTGTCGAAAGTCGCATTTCTTCTTTTATTGTTGCAAATGCAGGCGCTAATTCTTTCTATTAAAATGTCTTTTGTGGGCACCTCTGTTGCGTAGAAAAATTTCTTTGCACGTTCCCAGGCGTAAAAATCCGGGGGTGTTAGATCCGCGGACCGTGCGGGCCAAAGAATAGGGCCAATCCACGAGTTGGGAAGAGATTGCCCGAAGAATCGACGAGACTTTCCAAACTGACAAGTCGAGTCTTTCAGCAGCAAATCGTATGCTTGTCGTAGGCTCCTCATCAAAAGCTTGTAGTATTGCTTTATCGACTGCAACAATATGTTGCCTCACATTCACTCGAGGCTCTTGAAAATGCAAGTTCCGGTCTCCCTCAGACGTCGATAGGTTGTTGAGAAAGTCTCGTGGTGTGGTAAATGTCGATCAGGATATCGCTTCTGATAAATTCTTTGCGCATTACGCGCATTGCAATTAGCGCTGCCATACGCCAAGTATCATGTCGGCATACCCTGTTACGTCCCGGAGGGAGATTTAGGTGGGACCCGCAAGGTTGCCGAGATAGAGCGCGAACTTTGAAGTGATTTAAATTTGCGGTGAGTCTTTGTTTGGCTTCCACGGGAGTTCCGAACACAATTTCATAACAATTTGGATTTAGACGATTTTCAGGTGCATGATTCTGGTTAGAAAGTTGGATCCGCCCGATGGATTAATCGCTGATCAAATAAATGTACGGACGCGTAGATTTTGTCCTAATTCACATAGTTCGAGTTTATCAAGTTTAACTATTACAACCTTGTAGTTCGGTACATAAGTAGATACGCGTACAATTATTAGACGGAAACGCAGAGCGAAGGGGTTGCGATGAGTAAACTAGTTGATCGTGAGGATTCGGCTTCGGTCCGGCCAATGAAGGTTTTTCCAAAGTCAGCAATGGAAATAGAGGATGTTTTTCTTTTTATACGTTTCGGCCCTCTGTTCGGCTCCTCTTCGGAAGTTAGCTGATTGTTCTCGATATTGTTGATATTTCGAATTTTTTTGCAGATATTAGGAAGGTTATTTTGAAGAACATTATTCATGGATGTAAATAATGTTTGGTGGGAAAGTACTCAATCGATAAGATATTCTCGTTTATCGGCGATTTTTTCTTGTCTATTGAGATTAGTTTTTAAGAATTTGTTTTCCTTTCTAACATGAGGAAAAACTCGAAATTTACCATTTTTTCCCCCTACATGTTGAGTTTTGTGGTCAACGAGGGTTCGAGAGAAGCCGAATCCTCACGATCAACTTGTCATCCACACGGCTGCACACATCTCTGACTCGTTGCAAGTAAACTGTTCGGTTTCGGAAATCGAGTACACAGTGTCTACTCCTTCGTGATGTAAAATTGAGAGAATTTGATTTTTGGGAGAAGGAGCTTTTGAGCACTCGCGACTACACGCTCACCGAAAATACACGTTTACGAAGCTCGTGTATGAATGACCACCCTCCTCTCCCCCCTCTCGCAACCTCTCGTATCCGTTGTACGCGACAGTGCCGTATATCGTGCATTGAAATCTATAACGCGTATGATACAAAGTATGGCCCAGGGTAATAATAGAACGAATCAACGATTTGCCTCGTCGTTTCAATAATTTTACACAAAAATCATCCTGTCGTATTATCTTTTTTGTTTTTGTTTTCAATGATTGGAAGAAATTTCTCGTTGCATCACTGAGAAGAATACTACGGCACCACCCGTAGCAACATCACATCCGAAATCGTGAAATTTCTCCTCAACCTTGTAACCCGAGATTTCGCTCGATCGGCAATTACGATTGACTTTCTGTAAAGATTCGGTGGTATCGGGGGATTGAGGGAGCGACCGAGTAAAGCCTTCGAATAAAAATGACAATATGGGATTACAGAAGAAAGAACTCGGGCGCACAAAGATGATGATCCTGAATCGGTTTATTCCGGTGCAAGATGCTCCCGTCGAAATACGTCGATATCCGCTCTTTCAGCTCTACTTGTACTGCGACTCGATTATCGAAGCCAGAGAGAAGAAGGTTAGTTTTCCTCAATCGGCGAAATACGCAGTATGTATCAATTGCCGAATGAATCGCAATCGGCGGTAATGCCGTTTTCATTTTATGAAATTAAACGATCACGCTCGCATAGTCCCGCACATCTTGGAAACAAGTGAGAAAAGCGGAATCGTTGTATCGAATCCTTTATCCGAAAGCCGAGACGTCCAAGGAAGACTCGAACGACGAGGTGGAAGAAATTTACGCAAAGAGAATTGTCGTAAATGGCGAAGAACGAGTGGTAAGTTTCATTTATTTTCGATCGATCGCGATTATAGGTCGCTAACGCGCGATTGGATTTGTCGGATTCGAAGATAGCTCTGAGCGCCAAGGAAACCGCAGCAGCCAAACGCGAAGAAGAAATAAAAAAAGAGACGGAGAAGGGATATATTCTCACGCGGGACGAGTACGAGCGACTTCATTACGAGACCGAGGCGATCAAGGATCTCCGCGAGGCGAAGGCAACAATGACATACATCGTTGTTTGGTTCTATCGCTCCGCCGCCAATGCCCGCGATCTTTTCATTTGTTAACTTTTTTTTTTTTTTTTTTTTTTTCAATGTTTACACGGACAGACGGTCGAGGATATGTACGCGAAGGCTCACGAGATCCTGGGAATCCTTTACTCTTACGCGGACGAGGGCCGATACAAGAGGATCGACGAGCAGCCGGAAAGCAACGGCAACGAGGAAACACCGATCGAAGCTACGACGAGCAGGGACTGAAGAAACACAGCGAGCTGGCGGAGTATACTCCGCCGAGGACGGAAAGCGCTGCGAAACTTTCGGCTTATCATCCTCTGTGGAGACATTGGAAAAATCGAAAAACCAAAGACTGCCAAGTCCGAACGCCGATACCTGCCAGTAGCAGCCTCTTTATCACCGAGCACATCTCTTTGCTCCGTTGAAACGATACACGTCCCCTATTCGGCAGTTTCACCCAAAGTTAGACTCGGAGAGTCAATCTCAACGCGGCTTTCCTAACAATACTATAGACAACGCACAATTCAACTATGTCAACCTAATTTTACGATCATTCTTGTATGCGAATCAACTCCTTGTGGACTATTTTTAAGTGAGATGTATAGATTTTTCCATACGCGATACTCGAGGCTCGAGATTCGTTCGAGATAATAAGTACCTTCCTCCGCCCGCTCGTCTTTCTTTGGTCAACGCGCAACCAGCTTGTCCCACCAACTAGAGCCGCGTCTTTTTTCAAATATTCGAATGACATCGCGAGTTGTGCGCGCGAGCTTGATGATTCTTTGTTGAAAGACGCGTCGTGTTGTGCGAGGTTGGTGAAAAGGTGTTTGCGAGCACGACGCGCGGTCGACGATTATGCGGGACGGGGGAGGCTCGCGTCGACTGCCACCTCCTTGCGCCACGCTCGAGAATCCGTCGCTACTCACCCCTATATAGGAAGGCTCGCAACGACGATCGCGCGGATTGAGACGATTCCGAAAATAATATCATTTACGAGGACGGCGCACTTAAAAACAGCAAGGTGCACGCGGCAGGCTCAGACCAGTTATCGAGCCTGCGAGCTTACGGCAAATTTTTCCTCGACGAAAGAAAGGTGAGTCGTCGCAAAGTGTAGGTGTAGAGTTTTTTTTACGTATATTCGCAAAGATTGGCGGCCGTGGGGGGCGGCTCACTCCGGCAACAAGTTGTTTCGTCGACGCGCAACGAGTCTATCGCGATCCTCTACACAATTATATACACGCGGGCAATACACCGATAAGATCGTTCGAAAAACATAAACAATGCTTCTCCGAAATATCGAGCTCGCCAGGCGAATAACTAATTTTTAACGACGCACAGTGTTTCAAAGTCCCGAAAAATTCGACAAAATCGAAAAAATTGGATATTTTTTTCAGGAAAATGACCCTACAATATTGCAGGGATGACTTTGTCGCGTACTATGCCGAAAGGCCAGAACGATAAATCTCTATATCTGCTCTCGAGCATCAGCCCGAGTCAACGCTTTCGGAACGATGCGCGTCAGACGCAGTCGCTCCGAATTATTTGTAATTATTTAAAAGTGAATAGTTATTGCTTGATGTGTTCGATTTTAACGTGGCTCGATGGAGAGTATTCCCGAAGGTATGTAGAATTCGAATATCAATTGCTCTTTTACTGATTTTTGTTTAATTCTTACTAAAAATAACGTGAAATATCAACTCTTCGAAACATCAAATTTCCAAGAGTGCGGGTCGCAATATCGAGCCACCTTTTTTACCCATTTTTACCACTTTGCTATAAAATGTAATACACAGTTTAGACTGTTTTTCATCGCATATTCCAAAAAACAGCTGCTTTGCAATGCTTACCTTTTTTATAACCAACTTTATTTCGAGCGATGCGCTCGGGCACACATAAGCGCGCAGTGGGGCAGTTGAAACCCGACCTTTACCGCGTGCTTATCTGCATTTCAAATTAAGGGACTCAAATAGTTTTGTGTTTTGTACTGTACCTTTTTACATCCGGACGTATATGCCCGCTCTTCATGGATTGCACTTCGTAAATCAGGACTTATAGCCTGACTTGAATTTTATCTGATTACAGTATCATTTTGTTTTACACTATTCCAAAAAATTAAAGCACCAGAACGTTTCTTCAATTTTTTTAGCGTGTTTCATGCGCTGTATCTTTGCGAACGATGGTTATACCAAGATGGAAAAAAAAGCATTTTGTAGCTTAAAGTTTCTAGTTTCGAGACTTTTTGACAAAACATTCTTGCGAGGTACGGTTATCGCGCGATCATTAGAAATAGCGCCAGGAAAAATGTTTCCGCATCTTTTTTTTTTTTTTTTTTTTTTTTTTTTTTCCAGGATTCACGGCCCGGGATTTCTTTTGAGTTAAACGAATGCATAGATCAGTTAGCTTGTTTGTTCAGTTACAATTTGTTTTTTTGTCTCTCTACGTCAATTTTTTGGTGAGATATCTTTGCGTGTATACGTTGTGATTTTGTAGGATAATATAAACGAAGAACGGAGAGCGGAAGAAAGCATCATCGACGACAAGAAATCTGCGAGAAACCAACGCTGAAGCCACGCCCGGAACCAAAGGCGTCGGAAACGAAGCACACCTTCGGGATATCGTTACTACGCGAGATGTCGAACAATGCTGTGAAAAAAAAAAACGAAAAAAAAATAATACGAAGGGCGACGTTTGGACGATCGATCCAGCCAACGATACACGTACTTTTCGCTCCCGCCAAGGATCTACCGCAGTAACGTCCGTTTCGTTCGCCGAACGTAACGTAGTCCTTGGTACATCCGACGCTATTTTCCACGTCAAAATCGAGAATGACCACTTTCAATTGGCAAGAATCGGGGGCCTTGTAGAATCTGCGAAAAAAATGTTGAATCGTCGAAAAGGCATCGAGAAAAAGGTTGAAGGAAAAAAAGGCTGTTTCGCCGCGTACCTGAAGCACTTGCTGAGATTGTCGGGATACTCGTTGGGATAACCGGGGGAAGAGATAATCCCCTCGCTGACGTTAACGTCCTCGCACTCGATCGTGGACGGAATTTTCAAACGAGTCGAAGGAGGAATTGGCGAATGGTTCGCAGCGGGAAGTGGTCCGTGGTCCCGATATTCCACTCCAACGAGCCCCCCCTCGTTGATCCAGTCGTTGGGTCGATAGCCGGGATAATCGGGTGCCAACGGGTTCGTCCGAGCGCATCTGGCATTTCGGAGATAAGCCTCCTTCGCCGCGATTGTCCAATCGATGAAACTCAACGTCTGGCAAGTTAGGAGAGGTGAAAATAGATTGCCGCCACGGCCACCGCCGCCGCTGCCGCTCATTTCATTCCACGCTTGACCTTCGGGCGTAATCGCGAAATTCCAAAAAGTCGGAGTTTCGATCAAGCCGATATTCGGTTTCGAATAGGAGTAGCCAGAATTTCTCTTGGGCCTCGGAGAACCGTCGCTCCCACCGATGGTGCCGAGTGTTACATTCGTGTCGCCGGTTCTCCACTTTCCGACGTCCTTCTTGCTTCTCGATATCGAATAAGGAGGATAACCGTTGGCGCAAGATTCCTGAAAGACCTCTATCGAGAAACCGTTAAAATTGCTCCTCGGATATCCGGTGTAGAGAACAGGGAGTATTTTCGGAAAAGCCGATGTTACGATCGACGTTACACTCAAGCCCCTTTTGCAACCGCAGAAGCGACGACCGTCAATCTCCACGTACCCGCTGCTGCACGAATAATCCTCCGTGCCGTGATTGAAAAATTTAAAATTGAAGCGCATTCGACAAATGTCGAGAGAATAGGGAATTATCGAGTAAACGCACTCGTAAGCGTCGCCGTTATAGCCGACCGATGGAAATCCCGGACTGGTGAGGACAAATCTCAAGCCCGAAAAGTAACTGTTGCAACAGAGTTTAGTGACCTTTCCAGCATTTGGATTGAGATAAGCAGGGAATCGCGGTGACGGCGGCGGCGGCGGCGGCGGCGGCGAGTGGGGTGCCTGGTAAACATTGGAAGCTTTCGGTGGAAGAAAATAAAGGCTGGATAGCCAAGGTTTGCTTCCGTCTTGGCGATTCGGCGGCGGCACTCCGTAATTCGTTGCCGGATAATAAGCCACGCCGAATTTACCATCGCTGTCCCCATAATCGATCGATGGTGGAGGTTTCGTTTGTCGAAAATTGGCCGTTACTTCGAGATTTGGTAGATTATTTTTTGGGCCACAGTCGAAGCCACCGTCGAGGCCACCGTCGAGGCCACCGTCGAGGCCACCGTCGAGGCTACCACCGAGCTGCTCGTCGATAGCCGGAATTTCGCCGGAATACGGTGGTTGATCGACCGCCACGCCGTAACAACACCCACCACCGACAGGTCCGATGGGAGCGCGGAGGGAGGCCAACTTTTTATCAGAATCGAGTCTCGATGCTTCCCTAAAAACAGCGTTTCGTCGGGATGGCGGAAACATTGTGCTCGGCGGAGGAGTGACGCTCGCGTTGTCGGGATAAATACGCTCGGACGTCGAAGCGATCGGCGTTGATTTGACCGTCGTCTCGGAAGCCGGTACGAACAGATAAGACGAAATTGTCGAATCATTGGCAGTTGGAATTTCCACTTTGGTCGGGTCGCCGAAAAATTTGCTTCGCTCGACTTTCCCCGGCGCCGACGACGATGGTCCCCTCGCGAGCCGATTATTTTCCAAACCCGTCACCAAATCGATATTCCGAATGTTCCCCCTGCTCGCCAGGCTTTTCGTCTTTTCTCTGCTTAAACAAAACTAGTTAGGCTCGATTAATCGAACGATCGAGAATCGGCATTCGACGCGAGTACTTACGCTCTTTCTTTTTCATTAATTTGCCCGGGCGTACAAGGAAGCGCGGTCACTGTGATTTTGAAACGGCGTCGCGAGTGAGCGGGTCTGGCCTCGTGGCCACCGTGGAACCGCGCAACGAGACCATTCTCTCCGCTCGTATAGGTACGAATACCGGCGACCCTACCGCACAACAAGTCCCCGCCGTCGCCGCCGCCGCCGCCGCCGCCGCCTTCTCCGATCTCGACGTAATCCGCGAGGCAATTTTCCGACGGTGGCAACGAAAAATCCAAAAATTCCAAATTCAACGTTTGGTCGCATCGAGCCAGAGGACTCCCACGCAGCCTGTACACGCAGCTTTGGTTTTCCGGATATGCTTCCGGATAATTTGGGCTGGTCACGATGTATCGATATCCCGAATAATCACCGCCGCATTCTTTCGAATTTTCAACAATGCCAACGTAATCCTTTTCCACGGCGGCACTTTGCGAAGCAACGTCGAATGTGAAGAAAATTATCAAGAGACGCCTAGCGAATCTCGATGACATCTGACGATTCTTCGTCATCCTCTCGCTGCTTTCTTTGCCGGTTGCAACGTGAGCGACGAAAAAAACGAGACTGGATCGTCGTTGGTACGAACCGATCCTCTTATGACGTTCGTTCGAGCGCGACAAATATTTTCAAGTTTCGCTCTCGAGAGAAAGAGAGAGAGAGAGAGAGAGAGAGAGAGAGAGAGAGAGAGAGAGAGAGAGAGAGAGAGACGAAAAAACGGGCCAAGACGGCATTGTTTGAAGAATTACGAAAGCCGAGTAGGGAGAGAGAGAGAGAGAGAGAGAGAGAGAGAGAGAGACCGAGGCGTGCCACAGGATGTGTATAGAAATCAAGTGTTTCGGGAAAAAATCCAACGACAGACAAAACGCCGCGTATTTTTGCTCGTTCTCGTACAGGCGCGCGCGCGACGCAACGGTAGATCCCGAGATAACGAAAGGGGAGATAAGGAAAAAGTGAGGATCGCACGCGAGTGGGGCATCCATTTCGATATGACAAATATTTATTCGTACTGAAAACAAAAAAAATCTTTCATTCATCGGCCGATTGTTCGAAAGGACGACTAACAATACTGACACACGTAACGCGGTACGCGATAAGCGAGATGGCCGTTATTCGAGGCTACCGTGCTTTTCGTAGTGGACGAAACGAGAAATGCACGCAACTTCCGGCCCCCCGAGGATATGTAGCGAAGCAAGAGAGCGAGAGGCCTTTCCACGAATTTACTTTCGAAAGGCCTCGACGCTTTACGAGGCAACCCGCTCGTTTGTTGTTTCAAATGGGTTTTTTTCTTTCTCTTCTTTTCTTCACGGAATGAGCTCGAGCAAGCAAGTTCGCCGAGTGCGTTGTAGGCCGCGGTGGCGAGTACGAGCCTGGAATACCAAATATACCCATTTTCCAAATGCCCCCCCCCCCCCTTGCCTTCGAAAAAGTTCTCACTGAGAACCAATAGAGCCGAAAATTTAACATCAGGCATGGACTCAGAGCTTCGACGAGAGGTCTCTTCGATTCAACTGTGCGTAAATAATGCCCGATGGTTTGTCAACGGGTAGATAAACTTCCTTGTTTTCGCCTTCAACGAGTTTCGGAAAGTTGCTCAGATCGAGATCGAAGTAATGCTTGTTGGGCATTCTCATTTCGATGCTCGATATTTGTTCGACCTTGTCGAGGACCGACTTTTCCGCGAGATAGAGAGTATTCTGTACGCTCGGTGAGTAAATGCCCATCGAGGGTGGACCCGCGAAATTTCGCAATATACAATCCTTGACCGTTCGCCATACCTCGTCAAAGTCGACCCCGGACGCCGTCGAAAAGTCCCAAGACGCACTCACGACCGTGCTAAATATTCGATCGTTCGCGTCCGGTAAGGTTCGGTACTCGTCCTGGACGAAATCGGTGAACGAGCTCTGCGTTGTCTTCAGAACCCGAAGATCCTTCAAGCCGCCGCGAATTTTTGGTGATTCTGCGCGGAATAAGATAGTTGGTAGGATTAAAGTAAGGATTAACGGGCGATAGCGTGAGCGAGAGCGAGAGAGAGATGAGAAATTATCCTCCTCACCGTTTCTGATCTGACCAACTTGGCAGTGTCTCATGGCGGTAGGTGTGAAAACAAAGGCGTGATTGTGCGGTACACCGTCGACGAGATGCCTCGCCCACGGATATTCCGTCACGTTCACGTGAACCTCCTCGACGTGGCTGTACGTGTAGAGAAAGTGGGCGCAAAGAAGAATACCGAATTCTTCGGGTGATTTGACTCCAAACTTTTTCGCCAACAGATAAACCGTGTTCTTCTGGCTGTCGGTTGCTATCACGTCCCTATTGTTACCCTCGAAGTAATCCTTTTGCGTCCCGAGACGGAGATGCGTGTCGACCTCGTATTCCCGTATCTCGTGACGGAACGCGTCCTCCCGGCGAACGTGAAGCAGCTTTACGTGATTCTTGCCGTAACCGTACGCACCGAGCTCGTACTCGTTTCTTTCGTTGAAATCAATTCGTCAAGTTAGTTACTACGGGCCACTACCGGACAAAGTCAGACCACGAAGAAAGGATATTCGCTATTCAGCAGGATATCGCACCTTGAGTCGTCGTGCGTCGTGGCACTGGGATGTGGTACGATACCGTCCCAGCGCTCATCCAGCTTGCACCCTTCGGCCTTCTTTTCCTTCCCCGCGAGAATAATCTCCGTATCGGCGATGCCGCCTCCTCCTCCCGTCCCTCTTACTCGAACTCCCGAGAGGAAACTCGCCGCCGCCCTCGCTCCTTGCGGACAACTTTTCCCCATTATGGACAAGGAATTCTCACCAAGCGATCCGAGTTTGCTCATTTTTCTTTTTCTTCTTCTTCTCCTTCTCGTCCTGAAATCAAAAGCCTTGATTTTGTTTGTCGTCTCCGCGGGGGAAAGGCTGCCCAACCAGACGGCCCAACCGCGTACTAACCAAATTTCTAATTCGACGAAAGATAAACGAAAAAAAAAAATTACTTTTCCACGGTCAAATAATATCCGGATCCAACGACTCTCGATTCGAAGCGTATTATCGAATATACTCGGACATTTCTCGTTACGTCTCTTTTATATTGCAACGTTGAGCAGAGTTATCGCTCCTCGCTTAAATTTCAAGAACGTCTCGCCCCGCGTGCCTTTCGTCACGTGGCTTTCCCTCTCTCCGATGGATGAAACGCTCGGTGGCGCGTACAACACGTCCGATAAGTGTTTGCAGACACCCGGGTCGCGACCCTGCAGCGACGACAAAAACGAATACGACGCGAGACGACACGATCCTTCTTCGGAACCCCAATCCGTGATAACACCAAAATTCCATGTCCTTTTTTTCCTCGCTAACATGCTGGATAAATCATTAGTCGCCCGCGATTATTTCGATTTTCCAGCAGCCACGTGCCGCGCGCGGAGACCACTCGATCGTTCTTGTCGCTCGAAATGTTTTACGAGCGATCACCGCGACGATACCTCCTTCTGCTTCTTCTTCTTCTTCTTCTTCTTCTTCTTCTTTTTCTTTCGCTTTTGCGCCGCGTTTCGTCTGGCGTATCTCGTCGCGTCGATATCTCAATACAGCGAAAAATTCGTCCCGTTCGGACGCGTGTATAAACGATATAAAAATCGGATACTATTTATCAGACGTGTAATTAAACATTATCGAGTATAGTAGCGGGGAAAGGGTGCAAAGTTCGCACGCGCCGGCCACGCGCAACCGCGATTCGTTTATTCTATAGTTTCCTCGAAAGCGACGACTGCGTTCTCGTTCGAACCGGTAAGAACAGGGCTCCCTTATCACGGCAAACGCGCACCGTACGACGCGTTTCTTGTGCACCCAAAATAACTTACAGCCTATTTTTTTTATCTCACTCATCGCGCGCATCGATACGTCTCACGGATAGAAAACAAGATATTGCGCAAACATCTCTATTTTCGTGGAATTTTCAACAACGATAAGGTTTCCTCGAAACGCGAAGAGTCGGCCCTCGTGACCCCCGCAAATAAAGCAGCGCTCGCAATCGTTTCGTAATTTCCCGAGAAAAGATAGATGAAGCCGGGGAGGGGGGCATCGATGTTTCCAACCGATCTATCCAAATTTCATCGAGTGACGCGCGCACGACATAACATGAAAAAAAAAAGAGAACAAAAAAATGAAAAATATCTTTATCGGAAGAAGCGACTCGACGCGTCAATCGCCGTTTGGCCGTAGCCAAGTTTTTTCCTTTCTTTGCGTCCAAAATATAAGCCTGCCCAGAGTTACACCTTACGCGAACAACACCTGTATCTTTTTTTCGAAATTTCATTCTTCTAACCTGCGACACGTATCCTTAACCCCTTGACTGGTCACACCTCGTAGCTGTAACGCGCACGGCGCATCTGGGCTCGCAATGACCCCAGCCGCATATCAAAATGACTGCCACGTCTACCCATATCATTTACCATATAAAAGGTACAACTCACGGTATTTTATTTCAAATCAAAAGTTAAGGTCCAACAAGGTGCCGGTGCGGAAAAAGGCAATGTTTCACCTTCATTCAAAAATTCTACCTCTTGCGGTATTCAATTTTTTCCATACAACTCTAGGGTGATACTCTTTAGATATGATCGTGTGAGGAGGAAATAGCTCGATTGTTCGCGTTCCAAAAAAAGTTTTTATTCGTACATCTGGAGTGCCTCTATTTTGGAATAAAACAAAGAACGACAATTGTGATAAATGAGAATTTTATTATAAATTCCGGTTTAAATATAGTTGAATATTATAACTTGAGATTATTTCAATACCCCCCCCCCCCCCCCTCTCAACACACAAAAACATTATGTAAGTTTTGCACGTTGGGCGGGTCTAAATGATGGGCTTTCTTCCTTTGTTTTGCAAAAATGCCGTCGTTTGCAATAAGCCGCTTGGTCGTTTTCCTCGTCCGTATTTTCACCGCCGAAATTTTCTCGACGCTCATCGTCGTTTTGAACTGTATATGCCGACTTGAATAAGAGCAATTGTATCTATATATGTATACAGACACACACACACACACACACACACACACACATATGAACAAACGCGGCAGCGGCTTGACGCCGAGCAAAAAAAAATCGGCGCCACTGATCGATGCCACTGACGGACTGACGAACACGCCGCGACTCTTTAACAGTAAAATGGGCTTTCAGCGGACATTTTTAAACTTTGAATCGATATAACGCGAAAACGCGGCGACCAATTGAACATTTTATGACATTTTACCAATCTAATGTGATTTTTACCTTTCGATTTTGTTTTCACTATTTTTCGTTCGGTCTGTTCAATGCTGGGATCTCATAATACTCACCGAGTTTCTTAATAAAAATAGCTGAATAGAATAAAGTCTGTTGGTCATGTGATAAACATGAAACATACGCCCTTATACGAGACGTAATCTGAGCACGCTCGTGTATGCAGGTCTGGGCATTCCGTCCAAAAATGTGTGCCTTCGAGTGACGCCCTTTTTGCCGCATTCCACCGGGGCACTAGTGAAGGAGAGGCCTGTTTGTTTATACCGTGTTTACGGAGCATGGTATGCGCGTAGTTGTCGCCTGACCTCGTTCCGTCAAGTTGAGTTCGAAAGTCATTGACATAAACTTTGTACTCATTAACGAATCAAAAAAATACGAAAACGACTAATTGTTGCGATGCCGAAAAAGTGCATCACTTCGGGATGCAAAAGTCGATATTTGAATAACGCCGTGCATGTGTCGTTATGCACGATCGGAAAAAAGATTCATTTTTTGTAATAAATTGGCACATTGGAACATAATTTATTATAAATTAATAAAATGTTGGTCGTATGGAGACCGTTTTTGTGTGATTGTAACTACGGCATTTATTCGGCGTCACTAAATATGTTTTTGTGCATACCGATTTTTCACAGTCACAAAGAAAGGCCATCTTTAAAATAGAAGATTTGAATAAATATTTCTTCAAATTAAATAAATACTACTCCCCAATCACGAAAACTTCTTATTTCGCGACTATGATACTAATGCGCGCATGCGCACTTTGCCCTTCAACGCGAGGGGCCCGACAGCAGCCCGTTTGTCAGATGTAGCTCACGCATACGCTTACCGCGTAGCTTCTTCCTGTGCCAATGCTTTTGGCACAAGTATCGGTGTTGCGTTTCGGAAGTGAGAAACTCGAAAGTGAGGAATATGTTAAGTGCAAGTAAGAATATAATGTGAGAAAAAAACGTTCAAGCGAGAAAAAAAGACGAACGAAATGACACACTTCCTCGAAAAAAAACCAGCTGGAGGGTTATGAAGAATCCTATTAGATGTTAAGAAAAACTCTATTTGTCGGATATAAAACACCAATTTCTTCTAACTTGTATATCCTATTAGATGTTAAGAAAAATTCTTAGTAAATCTTAAACATAAACTTCATTAACTAATGATTTCATGGTTGTTAATAAAATCGTAGTAGGCCGACATACGAATAAGAAAACTTATTCGCCGGGGGACAAACTTCTTTGTCCTTGATAAATCTTTTTTTCTGAGTGCAAAGTTCCCAATGAAGCGAAGGCAGCACATGTGTAGGACATATCTATACCTATAATAAAGCTGTAAAGTCTGTCTGTATGTCCTCGCACCACCAAAAATCTACTGAACCGAATGAAATATGGTTTTCTCTGTTGTATAGCTTCAAATTCCACGAAGGTAATGGTATATGTTTCATTTAAATCGAACGAGTGTAAGTTGAGCAATTGATAGCTTGACAACAAAACGTCATCGAGGGACAAGTCCTGACGAGGTGGGGGGGGGGGGGACGGGGTGAGACGGTGTTTATATCGCGGATACCACTTATCCCCAATAACTTTCCATTTCAATTCAAGCGAGTACAATTCCCCGTAAACGTCTGCTTTGCGACGACGATTAACAATGTCATTGACGTTAACAGCGAGCGGCTGGAGTCGATCTACGAAGAGCCTGCTTCTCGCATGGTCAGCAGCTCTATGTCGCCTGTTATAGCGTAACCGATCGAGACAGTCTTTTTATTTTAACCGCAACGGGGAAGAAAGAAAAAAGCGAAACCTAGTGTATAATGAAATTTTGTAAGATCGATTAAGTTTTAATTTTACATTACTCATTTCAGAAAATAACATTATCCAAAATTCAAAGGTTTCATTTCGGTGCTTTTTTATTTAGTAAAGTTAACATCAATCAATGCGATTTCCGCTGAAATTTTTGTAACTAAATACTCAATCTGTCCATACTCATAATAAACGTGTGTTACATCCTAGCGAATGTGCCTTCTCTCGGTTATTCCCAATATCCTCATTTGCCGTTAAAAGCTTATTATTAAATGAATAAATCTAAGAATAAGACGCGTAACAGCGTAAAAAGGAACGTGCGTACGTTTCGCACGCATATTCAACCTACAGCGATATATATACGACAGCAGCACCGCCACAGACTTTTCCTATCCCATTGGCTGTCAACAAGAACACGATCTCAGGCGCATATTCCAAGAAGAGCTGTCGAACGAAAAACCAACCATCAACTCGATCAACAGACTCCAAAAACTCTACGCCGGCCCGTCCGCATGGTGACCAAGAGAAGCCGCGACCCTAGATTACTTCATCATAACATAGCCTAGACGGCTCCGACGAATTTATAACACTGACTGAAAAATAAGACATCCGGTCTCGCAGCGTAGTCCGATATACAAACTTCTCGATATGAGAAGTCACCATAGCCATAAATTGACATAACACAAACCATGCGAATGCTTAGGTCTCTGATATCGAACTCTATATCTCATGCGCTTTTTCGCCGAAACACGAGACAAAGGTCTCCTTCTCGTCATACGCATATTAGTCAGAACCGATGCCCTGAAATAAGGCCACGCACGTGCCTAACGAATCTGTAAAGTATTCGCACACCATACCGCGACCAATGACGCTAATCAACCGATATCTTCACGACCAATGGACCAATCCCCGAAGAACTAGATGACCAAGACGACACTCTCACTGAGGTTCCTTCTCCCACTACCGAACCTCTCCTAATTTTCATATCAAGAAAGACTTCCTTCCTGAAGTAAGTCTCCCGTCAACTACCATCGCCTCAAGTTCTTCTATCAAATCTCAATCCCAGTCTCCCGACAATCTTCATCAAATTCAATCTCAGTCTTCCGTCAACTAACATCGAATCACTCCTTATATCAAGTCTTGACCCAGAAGCCTAACGAATATCTCCGATTATCTTTCATACGAACCGTCTTCGTTTTTCGAGTTACAAAAGTTTTATTTTACACTTGTATAATTTCTATCATCGGTCCGTGATTATCAATCTCAATTCATCGACCTTCCGCGCCATTCATATTTCTATCTACGCGTAGTGCCCGTCGAAGTAAACACGTCGAGTATACACACGTCCAGCGTAAAATCCTGCGAGCGTCTTACCAGCAATTGTTCCAGCGAGCGCATCAGGCCAAGAGCGAAGGCCCTTGTAACGCGAGCGAGCGAGCGACCGAGTGTCAAACACAACTGATGTAAGCTAACTTTACCTTTCCTTTTTGTATCATTCATCGTAGACCTGATCGCTTTAAACCGTCTAGAAATCTTATAATAAATAACATAGTCTCAATCTTATATCAAGTCTGTCGAATTATCCCTCAATACCGAAATATTGTGTCGATTCCTTAATTCTCCTCTTTCCCACGCACTACCCCTTTTTACCCTCATCCCGTGCTATTGCGCTAGGCGTAGGCAACAAAGAGGGAAACGAAAATATTATGCTCTCATCCCTTCCGGATGTGACACGTGTAAGGGACAAAAAGTCAGTATATATGAAATACATTTTTTTTTAAATAACCAAGGTGAATTAATGAAAACTGTAGACCAGGTCGTCAGAATAACTATTTCAACCGGTAATCAAAACGTATATGGAATATAATTTTGTTTTTCGAATAACCTAGGTCAATTGTCAAAAACCGTAGACCAGGTAGTCAAAAGAACTATTTCACTCGGTGCGGCGCGAGCGAAGCCTCGGGCAAAAGCTACTCAACAATAACCAAAATATTTGAAAAAAAAAACTAATTTATTAATTTTTATAATCACTCCCAATTTCAGCATGTTTTTTTTTATTCCAGATTTTAATTTACGCGTTAATTTCTAAAGCACTACTTCCATTCCGTAAGAAAAAAAATAGTAATTAGGTTGAGCAAAACTTAACTCGGCCTACCATCTCAAAGACGATGAGTATCATTAACTAATGACTCATCGCTCATATTTTCGGTTTAAGCTTTTAGTTTTTGTGTCCGACTAATTATTCACGATGTATTAACTTTGAATTACGGACACGTTAATGTAAAGGTAATTCGCATGCCCGCATATATCGCACTCTGTCACACATAGCCCTCCAAGATTGCAGTGCTCCACGCTTTTGCAGCCAGTTCGGCAAAAAGGGCGTCGGATAGAGAGACAGCGAGAGAGCACGTTCGTTTATTGCGTACTCTGAGACGAAAGCCCCCTAGGAGCACCGTGCACAAAGCGAGTATACAATGCCATTAAAATACAAACATGGGTGCACAATTTAACGGAGTCTTTGTCCTTGAAAGCAGCGGGAGATGTTAGCGGCTCAACATGAGCAGCTAGAAGAAGAGGAGGGATGCCTCTATGGACCAGGCATTGCCGATTAGCGGTAATCATAAACACATTTGTGTAAACACATTACAAAACTTTAAACGCGTTTTTCTCGAAAACACGTTTTTAAAAATGGCTGACATTCTTCTGACCGCTGTAATTAACATATCGACCTGAAATTTGGAGAGCATACTCAGAAAATACGTCTTCACGGAATGACGGATCGTTTTTTCGATAGATACATTTTTGCATTTATTATTTATGTTTTGTGCGAAAAAAAACGCGAAAATTCGATTTTTTTTTATTGCCGCCATTTTCCGAAATTTGTACTAAACGAAAAACCCATCCGTCATTCCATGACCAAAGGGTCACAGATTGATAATATGCTTTGAATTTGTGTTTCAGATCAACAAAGAGGGGGCAGTGATGTCAGCCGTTTACCTCCCGCGATTTGAGGACCTGTTTTCGCGGAGCTGCAACGGCCGCCATTTTGGTTTTTTTTTTAATTTTTAACGTTCTGTATATCATGAATAAAATCAAGAAAAAACCGCACTCAAAAAGCTTTACTCGTTTCCTTTTAAAAAAATAAAATGTAAACACCTGAAATATGGCACTCCAAGGACAAAGTCTCCCTTAACAGTAGAAATACTAAACAGTAGAGACACACTTTGGGATATATGGAAGATATGGGAGTGCCACACGGTCTTACACACAGGTCTGAAAACTTGTAGCGTGGGGTGAGTGACTCGAATAATGAGGCAAAATGGTAGTTCTCACTTCTGCCACCCGAAGCGCTACTATGTAGAAACAGAGAACAGATTTACATGGAACAACAGGGCTTATAGCCCAGTCACAATGTCCAAATAATTGCCCCGAAATAACAAAAATTCCGTCGTCTCTCTTTCTTGTTTCAACCGTTGGGGAGGGGGGGTCACTAGTAGTCTAAATTCAAAATGACGACCAAATCCTCCATGGGCTTATATCCGCCATTTTGAATTTTATGAAAAATTGTTTTTCTCGAATAACTCGGCCATTTTCAATTTTTGCATATAAATGGTAAGGACTAAACTTGTAGGAAATTCAATTTCCTACATCTTTAGTTGTTGCAGTTTTTCTCTACGATCGATATTCTTCGAATTAGGGTAAGTCCAGGGTTGTTGGCCACAGTTTTTTCAAGGGTGCGTCAAAATAAAAGTACAGACGTTTCATAACCTATCTTCATTTATAATTAAACTTTGAACATTTAACTTTAACAATAATTTACGCAATTAAAACAAACTCCTATCAGAAAAACCTTAAAATTACTATTTTTTTAAAATCACGATTGGCTATCTCTCCGGGAGTATCCGGGTGTGATGGCCATAGGAGTAGAAGTTAGATGCCCAATTACCCAGCATGATGCTCTTGGTTTTCTCTTTGGATTTATATCTAGATTCTAATTTTTTTCTTCTGGTCACATCTAGAACACATTTAATCGAAATCAGTATAATTTTTATGTACCCAAAGTTGGCATACTATCCACCGAAGCCAGTCTTCGATGAGACGAGTTTCATAATAATTTTCTCCGCAACATTTTTTGTCATTGTTCTTATATCGTCTTTCTAAGGACTTCCTAGGTATTCCGTAGTTCCTAGCCAGCTCCCTGACACCGGGTACTATTTCTATGGCAATAAATTACTCGCGTGTTGTCCGGGATGTTTGATTGCGCTACAGTCCACTTCGTGGCGCTAGTAGTCACCTGCTCTATTTCTTTTACGCATGCGCGTTCCATGCTCGCTATTATAATAACATTTACGGAGTATTTCAAGTTTTACGCGTTTTACGGTTGTGTTGTGACTTGAGGCTTGCGAATACAATTCAATTTTCAGAACATTTTAAATGTCAAAAAATCAATCCGCGATCTGTGAAGTGTATTTTTTGTTTACTATGACATACCTGTATCTGTATTGTGTGTAGGTTATAATTATCAAACGACGAAGAGCGGCAATTGATTTAAGATAAATCATACCGATATGCATCGTCCCTGGTTGTACCTCAGGGTACAAATCAAACCCAGAAAAGGTGCATTTTTTCACAATTCCCAAGAACACGCAGTGAAAAATTGTGGAAAATAGCTGTGCGGTGAAAGAGCAGCTGTGTGAAAAGTGGAAGGGCAGTTTGCGAGAAGCATTTCCAGAAAACCGAAATAATTTGGGAACGCCACTTTCTAAGTCCCGATGGAAAAGTGCTTGGAATAGTGAGTTCGATAATTTTTTTTTGTCGTAACCTGAATTTTTATTTTTTTCCTCTTACATTCGAACTATGACAAAATCTTCCGGGGAAATACAAAATCCCTCACTGAAAACAAGAAAGTGTCCCATCGCTATTTCCGTGGACCAAGACAAAACAGCTACAGTCAGAAAATGTGTTGACAGAAAATGAGACGGCATAAAAAAAATTCGAAATTTCGTACCACGTGAAAAATATTCAAGGTTCATTTATGTATTATAAAGAAAAAACCGGTCATTTTATTAACATGTATATTAAATGTTAATATTTTGAATTTCAAAATTATTCAAGGGAAATTAATCTATTTTTCCTCATATTTATATGTATCGATTTATTTCTTGAAATTTTCATGCTTGTTTAGAAACCGACACGCACGCATACACTTACTTTCCAGTCTCTAACTGCCAAAAAACAAATACATTTCGAGTTACATCATTTTAAACGATTGGAATAATCACATTACAATAATGATTATAATAAACATTTTCTCCATTGTTTGGTGGGTTCGGCTGGTTCACAGGTTATATGTCACATATATAGTTATCGAGCAGGTGACTACTAGCGCCACGCGTGGCAGCGATTGAAAATAAAAACGACGGACATTACGCGAGCCATGCATGACTGATGGCGACAGGGGGCTGGTCCTAGCTGTCGCACGAACCGACAATTCATCATTTTTACAGCACTAATAGATGCTTTTAATGATTTTTTAGTCCAGTTCTCTCGTAGAGCAATTGCTTCTCTCTTGTACTTATTAGGAATCTAAAACAAATATAGAAAAAATCAATTACTTGAACACATTACAACTAACACTATGGCCATCATGCACCGACTGCACGTGGTCATCTCCCCTAATCTCCCGGAAGAGATGGCCACATCTCAAATGCAAACAAGTAGAAACAATACATACGAAATCTTGAGCTTATAACAAAGCAGAGTTCGTGAACTATTCAAGAAATACAAAAGTCACCATTACTTTTACAAAATAACATTACCACAATGTAAAACATGAAACCTTCAAAAAAAAATCGCAGCAGACAGAATAATTAAAAAGGATTTTACTTAACAATCTTTTTGCCAAACTTTTGTTCCTACACTTACACCTGCGCACTAAAAATAATTTGAATTTCATTTCGCAGAGACATGCAGTTGTCGAATGGTTCGCGAAAACATATTTTGACGGTTCTCTTTTCCTTTGCCGTTGGCGTACCACCTTAAATATTGATTGTAGGAAAAAAAAATAAAAGGCAAAGACCAAAATTGTCGAAAATTCGATTCCCTACAAGTTTGTTTATATTCATTTATGCCCTAAAGTTAAAAATAAACGAGATAATGATAGTTTTACTTCGCCGCTTTTTTCAGGCTTAATTCGAAAAAGATCGATCGTAGAGAAAAGACTGTAATAATTAAAGTTGTAGGAAATTGATTTTCTACAAGTTTAGTCCTGTGGGGACTAAAGTTTCTTCCTATTGGGATTTCTTCCTATGGGGAGCTGTAAAGGATCGTGTTTACCATGATGTTCCGACGACGCCGGCGAACCTGCGAGAACGAATTACAAGAGCCTACGCCACTATCACACCAGAAACTATTCGAAGGTCAAGAGAATCATTCATTCGATGTTTTCAAATATGTGTCGAGGTTAATGGCCATCACTTCGAACATGTGTTACAATAAATTTTCTGCACAACAAATTCAATTAAATTATTCAGATATTCTTATTGTAAATACCATCACGATTTCCCGTTTTTGCACCTGTATTTTGGTGAAAAATCATATCAAGGCCATGATATCATAGGTCGTTGGATACGTCTGAATATCAACTACAACGTCTTAATTTAAAAAAAAAAAAAAAGAAAAGATGTTCCCATTTGAAAGACCATTGATGACCTTGAGAACGCAAAAACTATGACCTTGACAAAAATTAATTTTTCACCACTCTATCAGCTCTTTGAAAACATTCAAATTACCTCTTGACATTTCTTTCGTCACTCTAAAGGCAATGGAGATATTTGGGGTGGTCACGTTAAATGGTTCACCCTGTATACTCGTTCGTATTGCAAGCAAAGCTTTCATCAACTATGCTTAACATAAACTTAATAATAATAATAACTTAACTTAATAATTAAAAATTGGTAATAATAAGCTATATTGAAAATTCTAGACTGTTAATAAGTGAATTTTTATAATGACGAAATTGATAAGATATCGTTATGTCGGTTTTGAAGTGGGCTAGGTCATTATAAATAAAACATCAATTAATTGATTGTAAGTGAAATATAATTTAATATTCTAAAAACGGTACAGTCGTCATTGGACTTCTCCCCCGTTACGGTTACGCCTTTTAGTGGTTTCAATGCTCCAAACGATCCCTTGGTTAACCTAAAAAGCAGACGCAGGCTTTTAGAATAAAAAGACATCACATTAAATGTATACATGCACTCACAGAGGCAAAAAGAATAATAGGATAAAAGGCACTCTCGTATATACAGGGTGTCCCTCTTATCTCTGCCACCCGAAATAACTCGATAATTATCGACCTCACGAAAATATGTTCCAGACGAAAGTTGTACGGTGTGAAGGGGGCCATCAAATGCGAACAATTTTTTTTTTTCGGTGGAGACGCTGACGCACAATAAAAGTCACCTCGACTTTTTAAAATGGAATGGTACATTTTTTTCCACCATATTGTGGAGCACCTCAAGCCGCATAAAAAACATGAGGGGGTCAAAGTCGTTCACGGTCATTCAAGGTCACCTATCAAAATGAAATACAAATCTAAATATTGGTAGTGATCCGAGATATTTAGATTTGCATTTCATTTTAATAGATGACCTTGAATGACCTTGAACGACTTTACCCCCCAATGTTTTTTTATGTGGCTTGAGGTGCTCCACAAGGTGGTTGAAAAAAAATGTACCATTCCATTTTAAAAAGTGGAGGTGACCTTCGGTGTGCGTCAGTTAAAAATATAAATAAATTGGTCGCATTTGATGGCCCCCTTCACACCGTACAACGTTTGTCTGGACATTTTTTTGTGACGTCGATAATTACCGAGTTATTTCGGATGGCAGATATAAGAGGGACACCCTGTATATTTCAACAGCTCTATTTGTTCAACTACTTGTTGTTACACACATTTTTTGCCGGTGAAATGAAATACGACACACTATATTTGCACTATGATAAAAGTGATCTGTTGGGTGTCATCTTTAGGACATTTGGATGACCTTTTACTCTTTCCCGCCAATAAAAGACAGCATGTCGGGATAGAGGGAAAAGTGGATAGATGAAAAACTATGTTTTTGCCTCAATTACGTACTGTCCAACCATGAAAAAACTCCGAAGTTTCCAGACCTGTATGTAAGACCGTGTGATTGGGCCGTATTCACAGTCGAGTCTTAAATGTAAGTCCGCCTTAAGGCGATCTTAAGATCGCATTTCGATTCACAGACGCGCCTTGAGGTTACCTTAAGGCAGAACTTAAATCTCCACCTTACCGAAGGTAGGACTAATTGACAGACGATTCTTGAGCTCGTCTTAAGGCGAGCTTACTACGTAAGATTCACAGTCGATTCTGAGATGTCTTAAATGTCAACATAACCTCACTATTTGAGCAAAGCAGACGATGTATTTCAAGTCGACGTTTTACGAGACTTGAGACGATCTCAAAAAAAGTAGCGTGCTTCAAAATAAATTCTTGATACAAATTGATTAGAGCGGTTTCAATAGAATATAGTGCAAAAATAGTGCAGAAATAGTATTCGAAGTGACAGTGTATAAATACATTGTTTATAAGATTATTTGAATTATTTCGCGAAAAATGCACTATCGTGTTTGCACGTTTTTTGTGGCGTTTTGGTGAATTTTGATCCATAATGGATTTTCCCAACAATATTGACATTATAAACATTGACGGTATGGACGATTTCGTGATAGAGAACACCGTGCGCGTTCCCAGGCGATATGTGCGTGATGGTCACAACCCATTTGAGTGCTACAATGGAGAAGAATTCAAAAGGCGATACCGATTTAGCGAAGCTGTTGTCAAATTCGCAATACTGCCCCTGATTGAAGTCGGTTTAGCCAAACCAAGTAATCAAGGATTACTTATTCCTCTAGTCTTTCAGCTGCTCATGGCACTCCGATTTTATGCCACCGCAAGCTTTCAGGTGAGTTGGAATTTATTCAATATATTTCATTTATTATCATTATCATGGTTACTACTGAAATTATAATTAATGTAAATATTTAATGAACAGCTTCTTCTTGGTGATAGTACATCAGTGTCTCAGCCGACAGTTTCGACAATCGTTTTTCGAGTCAGCACACTATTGGCAAGTTTATTGCGAGAGCAGATAAACATGCCAAATAACGCAGAAGCACGTTTAGAAAATCGACGACGGTTTCGAACGATCGGTTATGGGAATGGAGCAATTGGAATCCCTGGCGTCGATGGTGCTATCGATTGTACACACATTCATTGGTCCATACGAGGTTTCACAATATAGATGAGGTATTCAGAAACAGGAAGGGATATTTCTCTTTGAATGTACTGGCAAGTATTTGTGATTTAATTTGTTAGCGCTAAGATGCCTACAAAATCGCAAACTAAAATAAACAGTTGATCATAAACACTTAGTATCTACACATTATTATAAACACTTGATTATATTTTCCACAGACTGTCGTTGGACCTAGAATAGAATTTTTGGACATCGTGCCAGAATGGCCCGGCAGTGGTCATGACAGCCGAATATTCCAAAATTCCAGAATTTACGCAAGGTATTTTCAAGGCGAACTCGACGGGCTACTTGTTGGTGACGCTCCTGAATCCTGAAATCCTGAAACTCCTGAGCAGCAAAGGTGAGTTTCAAACTCTTACATAATACGTGGAAAAACCCAAATAATCAGTACAAAACGGGTGTCTTTTCTTGGAAAGAATTCGAATAATAACCAGAATGATGAACTACTTTTTAAGATAAATTTATAAATAACAATTATAATTTTCTGGGTGTAGGGTCTGAAATTTTTGGAATTTATGAAAAAAATATGTAGTTCAATTGGCAGCAAAAAATGTTTAAACTAATTCCGAACTTTTATCTTTCAGATACAACATTATACATGTACGAACAAGGCGAATCGCCGAAAGAACATATTGCCTATGAAAACGTCGGTTTCCTTGCTTATCGAGAGGGCTAACGACGAAGCTCATCTGCTCGACTTCAATTGTCGTGGCTTGTGCCGTGCTGCACAACCTGGCTTTGCGGTTCAACGATGTTTTGCCGGAGAAAGATGAGCCTGATGCGGTTCACGAAATTCCTGCGAACCCACCTGACTGGCAGTCTGTGGACAGGCATGTTGCTAGAGATGCCCTAATCGCAAGAATGTTTCGCTGAGCGTGGCTGTAAACTGGGGCTCCGTGTACACAAGTGTGCGGCGAAAAAAAGTGTTGTACTAGTTTGTAAGTTTTTCTTTTCTCATATTTTGAATAATGAGGGAGACAAGAGAATAACGATGGAAAAACGATCTTATTATCCTCGTATGTCCGAAAAATTTTCGATCGCCTGACGCGTACATTCACCTCTCAAACGTCATGTGTACTTGACCTTTTATTTGACACACTTCTATAAAATCACCTTCATACCCCAGTGTGTCAAGTAAAGGTTAAAATAGTTCTATCGTTACATTCAAATCGAAAAATTGTTTTTCTGTTTTTCTCACAAACAAAATGGTTTGCGGGCTTAAGTTAATTCAGAAAAGTTGTTGCAAATTGACTAAAGAATAACATACTCCAAATTCAAGGTCACCCAAGGTGATATGTACTTGCTGTATAATTACAAATATTGCGATTTTCATTTTTAAACTAAATGAAGCTTCTTTGATGTTGCATAAAAATGTATGCAAAGTTTCAGAAGGCTTCACCGAGTAGAAGCCAAAATATGTATTGATGTAAATGCAATTTTTAACACGCGCTCTTGTGAGAGGCTACCGAAAATTGTGATTTTCGCCAATAAATATCTGAAATTGCGCTCGGTAAAATCTTCAAAAATCTATTACACACGTGCATATGATATTAGAGAAGATTTATCAAAATTTTCAACAAAATCTTAAGAAAACGATATAACGATACCTCACATTAAAATTAACTTTATTTTTATGTGATCGAATAAGATTAAATATAAATTGCATTATATTACAAAAAATGTTCGCTTTCGTGACGGAAATGTTTTATTTTGTATTGTTTTTTAATCACAAGAATGTGTACATAATTTTCCATTCCTGAATAAAAAAAATTATTTCAATATAAGCGAGAAAATTTTTTCCTTTCACCACTTATCAATGGGCACACGTTTTTAAATGTTGAATCATGCTCAGCTTGAGCAGAAGATCTAACACGATAATAAAATTTCACCAAGAGTCGTGGAATTGAGTTGTGGTGTGGAATTGAGTACTTGCATTGAGGTTCAGGAATAAAGAAGAAAAATACTTTATGAATCTATAGTATATGTATTTGTATTTAAAAAATTATATTTATATATTTTTATCACATTGGTACTTTTTTAAAATTGCATTTGCACTTGTGTCTTATTATTTAATGAACATAAACTTAAATGAAATAATGAACGGAAACTTCTTATTATTTGTTTTTTTTTCTTTGGCCAACAGCAACTCTGCCAACTCGGCCGCTGCTTTTGCAGCTCTCAAATCGTATGCATTTTTCGCTTTCGCTAATTCGTGTAACTCCTCTTCGTGACTTTTTTTTTTAAAGAAAATCTCCGATTCATGTTTCATGATCGATTGCAATCGACGAGTTTTCAGCTCTTTTTCTTCGTCGTCCAAGACATGTGTGCTGCTCGCTCTCTTGGATTTTCGTGCTGTAATTAAGCGCTGAATCAAAATCTGAATGCAATTAAATTGCATAACTGCAATTTTACTACAAAATGACGATTAATTTTACTTGTGGAAGTTGAAGACGAAGTAGATAGCCTCCTCGCGTGATGTGTGTCGGGTTGGCCAACTTGTGATTCTTGGTGGTTTATTTCAGCTGCATCATTCACCCCTTCAATGAGCAATGCAATGTGTTACATCCTAGAGAACGTCCGTTCTCTTATCTAGGGTTTTTTCATCTCGGTTATTCCCAATATCCTCATTTGCCGTCATAAGCGTATTAAATGTATAAATCTAAGAATAAGACGCGTAACAGCATTAAACGGAACTTGCGTACGTTCCGCGAGCTTATTCAAATCATAGCGATATATACACGATAGCAGCACCGCCACAGTCATTGACTTTCCTATCACATTGGCTTTCAACAAGAACATGATCTCAGGCAAATATTCCACGAAAAGCCGCAGCTCAAAAAAATCAAACAGGCACTCACTCCAAAAATTTTACGCTAGCCATCCGCATGGGGACAAAGAGAAGTCTGCATCATTCGACCCGGTAACCAGAGCGGAGTATGAAAACATCCGGCCGTCCGAATCAAACGGTCGCCGCGCTATCGCAAACGACTTAGCGCGAATTTCGACTACACACCTCATGCACGTTCCGTTAACAAAGCGAAATTGCCCCTTCCACCAGCGCCATTACTTCTAAGAAGAGAAACCAAAGATTGTCTCCCACTCACTCTAAAAATTCGCATGCGAACCAAGAAGGAGCAGTGTGCAAAAGGTCGAAGCAGTCTCCCGTCAACCACCATCACATCAAATTCAGAACTTAGTCTTCCAACAATGTCCATCGCGTTCAGATCTCAGTCTTGCAAAATCTTCCATCAAATTAACTTCACTTCTTAATCTTGTTCTGACAGAATTCGAAGAGTAGTACCGGTGTCATAGAGTTTTGAATATTATACATCTTCGGGTTTTGACCGAAGTGCCGTATAAAAGTTTAGTCGACTCTCGCGGCCTCGAGTCCATAAAATAGTTCAAGTGCTGTTTACTACGCGCGTATATACATAAATACTCTCAGCGCCCCAAAGGTCCGGCGCTGGTGACCGCTTTCCGAACGCTAAGCGTGGCGTCCGTCAACAAGGCCTTATCTGCGAGCGTCAACGATATCCTTGCGAGCGAGCGTACCTACACACTGATAAACTCACAAACACAGCGACCAATGCAAGCGACAAATTTCATTTTATGTTAATCCGATTGTTCCCCCGGCTTCACAGTCATTTTAATTCATCTGATCATTTATTTGTAATAAACCTTTAGTTAAGTTTGTAGAAATTCGCCGGATTATTTCTAAATACCAATCACTGCATGACTCCCTAATTTTTAACTCATTCCAAGCACTACCCCTTTTTACCCTCATCCCGTGCTATTGCGCTTGTCGTAGGCAAAAAAGGAGGGAATCAAAAAATATATGCCCACGTCCCTTCCGGACGTGACAAATGCCTTGTATTGCACAACTGTGTGCGTCATTAGTTGGCTCATACGCGTTTTCTTCGTCCCAGATTTCGAGAAGAATTTCGTCTGTCTCGTTGACAACGACTTGATTTTCTCGCCCTGAAATGTCAATATTTCCATATTTCATAAATTATTTGATCAAATACGTTAAGAGGGGCAAGTCATGTAAACGTATGTTTTTTTGCAAATAAATTGAATACTTCATTGAATTAATATAAAGCATATCTCAAAGTATTTATTCTAAAAAAATTGTGAGAATACTTATATTGTATATGTTGAGATAAGCTTTATATTAATTCTCAAAGTATTTATTTTAAAAACATTTGTCAGGATACTTATTTTGTATATTTCGAGATAAGCTTTATATTAACTCACTCAAGTATTCCATTTCTTTACTAAAAAATGTCGAAAATTATTACGTTTACATGACTTTACCCCTTCAAACATTTATGAATCTTTGAATAAAATGTTCTTACGTTTCAGAGTCTCTTCATCGAGACTCGATGAAAACATCGTGGGCGCTGTTGTCATCAAATTCGGCACAATCATGCTGATTTCCGGATCGATACTAGCCGACGCGGATGGTGGACCACCGCCCGTCAAAAAATGACTTTGCTTTTCTTTAGTTAATGCATCTCGCTAGGCTTGCTTCAAATTTATCCACAGTTTATTTTAACTGCTTCACAGATCTCTAAAACATTGAAAAACTTTAATCAGATTGATTTAAAAAAAATTACATCGAAGATCAGGTTTTTAATACCAGCTGCAAAACAAAAGCCATGTTTTTTTACGAATTCTTTCTTAATCTTTTTCAATGAAAAGCGTGAGAGCTTTTTGCCTATTGATTCTATTTAAAAATAAATATATAAACAGGGATATTTTCTTACCTGCTCTGTAACAATCGATGACGAGTTGTACTCTTCATCAATTGCTTCCCACGCCTCTTCTTTGTCTTGAAGACTGGACGCAGAACTCTTCTTATTTTCCACTGTTCGAGCATATTTTTATAAAAATTTTACAAATAATTGCTTTTCAGTCGCGCTGTAATTTCGATTTTTGTATTTTGTGGCCATTTTTTCTGGTAATATCAACAAGTTGTCGCACAATATTCAAACTTATTCAAAATGACCGGCGTAAACAAAGGAGATAAAGGAAACTGCGCAACAGGGAGGCTAGAGTGGGAGGAGTCCGATCTCTTATGGAGAGACTTGAAAAAAGTGGCTAGAAAAATGTGGTCAAACAGGGATGGCGCCACTATTGCTAAGACCTCGAGAAGTGAGCTGCCTGTGACAGAGACGGAACAAGTAAATAATGAGAAGTGAGCTGTGCAGGAGGCAGAATGATACTTGAGAAGTAGGCTGCGTGCGAGAGAGATGCAAAATGATATATAGCCACATGGAGCCTAGATACCAGGAGGTTCAGCGAGGCCACGGTCGTATATACAGGTCTGGGCACTCCGTTAAAAAATGCGTGACTCTAAGTGACGCCTCTATTTGCGCATTCCACCGCGGCGCTAGTGAAGGGGAGGCACTTTTGTTTATACCGCGTTTACGGGGCATGGCATGCACGTGTGTGGTGACGGTCGTATGTACGTGTGGCCTAACCTCGTTTTGGCGGGGTGATTTCGAGTGTATCGTAGCCACGGTTTTTATTCAATACGGAATAACAAAAGATGAAGGGTCTATATATTGCGATGCCGAAACGGTGCATGATTCCGGGATGCAGAAGTGGATACATAAATAACCCGGAGCACGTCTCATTACTTAAAATTCCCAATGATGACTACTGATATTTTCTACTACTTTTCTACTACTACTACTAATGAAAGGAATGCGTCCTACACGTAAATTTCGAATGTTCTTCTTTTCCGTAAACGAAAAAAAAATGTAATTGGATTGAGCGATGGTTAAATCAGCATATCCAAGTCAAAGACGATGAGTATCATTAACTAATGGCTCATCGCTCATATTTTCGGTTTATGCTTTTAGTTTTTGTCTTCGACTAAATATTTAGGATGTGTTAATTTTTCATCACAGCCACGTGAAGGGAAAGACAATTCGCATACGCGCATACATCGCGCTCTGTCGCACATGCTTCCGAGATAGTAGCGCTCCACGCTTTTGCGGCCAGTTCCGCAAAGAGAGGCGTCAGATAGAGGCACGCTTTTGGGGTATACGGAATATACGGGAGTGCCCAGACCTGTATATACGACCGTGGCGAGGCCTTTCAACTCGTCCCCAAAACAAGAACAAGAAATGATGGCGCTGGGGTGCTCCGGCACCTACATGTATATAGATATACGCTGAACATGGGTGCGATCTAAGACAGATCACAGATGATGTACCTAACCCTCATTCGTGTTAAGGGATAACACCACTCTAGGATTTTGAAAAGACGTTTTCTTGCCTAAATATACTTTGGTGTCATAAACACAATATGCAATTGGTCCTGTAGCGATTTTTTAAATTTAAAGGTGCAATTATCGATTTGGCCGTAGCGCCTCGGAGCGCGCGCTCAGTTGCTCGCACAATTTTAAACGCGTTTTTCTCGAAACCACTTTTTTCTATCTCGGAAGACGGATTACTCGACCACCTCTGCATGCATCGATTTGAAGTTTTGATAGCAGCTTCACAATCATATTCTTTATGGGAGTACGTAGCCGTTTTTTGATTAAATGTAAACTTCTTTTTATAAACAATTTACCGCTTTTTTTGGCAAAAAATCGATTCATTTCCTTCAAAGTGCGTTATTTTTGCAAAATTTGAAAGCAAATTTCTAGGTAGTCTCATAGTTAATAATATATAAATTATCATTTTTTTGGTTTTTGTTTCAGGTCTTATATTTTACGAGAAAACCGTTCTCCCGTGAAGCTATATGTAAAAAAAAACACGTTTTTCTAGATAGGCTGTATCGCCGCAATTTTGAGTTTGAGTTTGATATCTTTTCTCGCTTTTGCGTTTTTTTCCAAACCGTCATGAGGAAATTATGAATCGGCGGATATTTCGACGTTTGATGTCACGATCGGTCTGTCGTGAGGTTAGAAACTCATCCGATCACTTTCGCCTTGTTGACCAATATATTACTATATATGTAGGTGCCGCTGCACCCCAGCGCCATCACTTTGGGACATTTTCGGGGACGCTTTTTTCGGCGCCTTTGCATTGCCGCTGAACCGCCTGGTATCTAGGCTCCATGCATAGCCAGATCGCGCGCAAAAGTTACCCCCTCTCTAACCTCTTACGCGCCCATCGCACAATCATAGTGGCGCGTGTCCGTGAGCGAGCGACGCTCGACATCTTCGGCAAGAGCCGAGCGGGATCGAAGTTTCCCGACCGCACCTTCGGCAGCTACACCAACACATGGACGCTGAGCACGTTCATGTGCGGCCAAGCCGGCGAAACGAAGGCTTCGAGGGAAAAGCAATCCGAGCACGACTCGCGCGTGACGTCACCCGACGGAACCCGCGAGGCTTTTAGATGATTTCCATGCTTATTTAGCTCTTGATTCTCTGCGTTATTAATGTATACAATAAAATGTATCGCGCACTCTGATCGCTTATTTTTTTAGTTTATACGTTAATTTAAGTATAATAATAAATCTAAATTACAACTTATTCATCTTCTAAAAAATTGTTTTCGCTTTACTCACACCCGTCCTTATGCCAAATAAATTGTAATTCATAAAAGTAAGCGGAAATATATTTATATTCCTATTATTATATTCATTCTCATATACTTTCATCATGCTATAAAGCATTATCAAAATGTATCCGGCCGCGAATCGTAAGTACCAGAAAGTGCACATATTCTACAAGCGATGAGATGGTCCCGTTGGTAGCATTCCCTGGCTTCGGTCCGCGGGGGCCTCTAGGGCAAATTTTTCTCAAAATTTTTCATAATTTCTCATATTTTAGTCATATTTGAGATTTTCGGAGAAAAAATGATTTAAAACAGATTCAAGTACTGATCTATTTCCCAAAAACACGTTTTCTTTTACTGAAAATTCATGATTTCTCATTTTTTTCTCCGGAAATTTCCCTTTTCCCTATTACTTGAGGGAACGGCTGCGGAGATATTCGGAGAAAAGTTATAGATGAAAAAAATGACATTTTCGTAAAAAAAACTTATCACATTTTTTGATCCCTCATAATTCTAAGAAATAATGAATGTCCGAAATTTTTGCAAACGTCATTTTCCTTAAGGGGTAACACCACTGTAACGACCTGCCACGAAGCGTTTTAGACAAATAATACTTAAGGTAACTATTAAGCATATATTGAAGTATATTGCAAAAAAATGTTATGGGAAAATATTACAAAACGACGACACTGCAGCAAATTCTTCCGAGGCATGTTGAACTTAAGGTGCTCTGCGGCACGCAGTATAACTTGTGCCAATTTTAATCTGGACAAAATATTTTTTTTTAAATTAACTCTCGATGAGTGTAGCTAGTGAACCACATAGGGGATTTTAGAAATATTGATTTTTGAGTAATTGCCGAGTATGTGACTAAAAATGTTCAATTTTTTTTAAGATAGTTATTTGTTAATAAATATTGTTTAAATTAACTTACCGAAAATCCCCTACGTGGTTCAGTAGCTACACTCATGTAGACTTAATAAAACAAAATTCTTTTCTTTAGATTAAAATTGGCACAGTTATACTGCGTGCCGCAGAGGTTCGACATGCTTCGGAAGAATTGCTGCAGTGTCGCCATTTTGTAATATTTTCGGATACAAATTTATAGCAATATACGTAAATATATGCTCAATAAATACCGCAAGTATTATGTGTTTATCACATTTTCTTCCGCCAAAAAAAAATATCAAACAATACGCTTCATGTAAGGCCGTTACAGTGGTATTACCCCTTAAATTCTTCATTTAATTTCCGAGATTTTCCCGTGATCATAATTAAAATGATGAAATATTCGGAAAAATGCGGAAAAATTCGGAGAAATTCGGAGAAACTCGGATGTTTACGTAAAAATAATTGTCCGCAAAACTCCGAATCCTCCATATTTGTTCCAATTCATAGAAAAATTTGGAAAAATTTTGCGGAAGAAATCGGAGTTTTTCAGAAAAAAAATTGCACTAGGGGCGCGGGATCGTTCCCCGCGCTCAGTGCTTTTTTTAAATTATTATTACTATTAATTCTTATTTGATTAGTTATTTTAATTAGTTATTATTATTTTAATTAGTTATATTTTAGTGTCGAACAATTTATCGCGCACTCTGACCGCTTATTTTATTAGTTTGTACGTTAATTTCAATATAATAATAAATCTAAATTACAACTTATTTATCTTCTAAAAAATTGTTTGCGCTTTACTCACAGCCGTCCCTATGCCAAATAAATTGTAATTCATCAAAGTAAGCGGAAATGTATTTATATACGTATTATTATATTCATTCTCATATACTTTCATCGAGCGATAAAGCATTATGATAATTCTTTATCGCTTGATGAAAGTATATGAGCGGAAATATATTTATATTCGTATTATTATATTCATTCTCACATACTTTGATCAAGCGATAAAGCATTATGATAATGCTTTATCGCTTGATGCATATGAGAATCAATATAATAATACGAATATAAATATATTTCCGCTTACTTTTATGAATTACAATTTATTTGGCATAGGGCCGGGTGTGAGTAAAGCGCAAACAATTTTTTAGAAGATAAATAAGTTGTAATTTAGATTTATTATTATATTTAAATTAACGTACAAACTAATAAAATAAGCGGTCAGATTGCGCGATACATTTTTCGACACTAAAATATAAGTAAAAAATAATAATGATAACTAATAAAAATAACTAATCACATAAGAATTAATGGTAATAATAATTTTAAAAAAAAACGCTGAGCGCAGGGAACGATCGCGCGCCCGTAGTGCAATTTTTTTTCTGAAAAACTCCGATTTTTTCCGGTAAATTTGTCCGAATTTTTCTATGAATTGGAACAAATATGAAGGATTCGGAGTTTTGGGTACAATTATTTTTACGCCAACATCCGAGTTTCTCCGAATTTCTCCGAATTTTTCCGCATTTTTTCGAATATTTCATCATTTTAATTATGATCACGAGAAAATCTCGGAAATTAAATGAAGACTTTAAGGGGTAACGCCACTGTAACGGCCTTACAGGAAGCGTATTTTTTGATATTTTTTTTGGCGGAAGAAAATGTGATAAACAAATAATATTTGCGGTATTTATTGAGCATATATTTAAGTATATTGCTATAAATTTTTATCCGAAAATATTACAAAATGGCGACACTGTAGCAATTCTTCCGAAGCATGTCGAACCTCTGCGGCACGCAGTGTAACTGTGCCAATTTTAATCTAAAACAAAGAATTTTGTTTTATTAAGTCTACATGAGTGTAGCTACTGAACCACATAGGGGATTTTCGATAAGTTAATTTAAACAACATTTATTAACAAATAACTGTCTAAAAAAAGTTGAACATTTTTAGTCAAATACTCGGCAATTACTCAAAAATCAATATTTCTAAAATCCCCTACGTGGTTCACTAGCTACACTCATCTAGATTTAATTTAAAAAAAAATATTTTGTCCAGATTAAAATTGGCACAAGTTATACTGCGTGCCGCAGAGCACCTTAAGTTCAACATGCCTCGGAAGAATTTGCTGCAGTCTCGCCATTTTGTAATATTTTCCTATAACATTTTTTTGCAATATACTTCAATATATGCTTAATAATTACCCCAAGTATTATGTCTAAAACGCTTCGTGGCAGGCCGTTGCAGTGGTGTTACCTCTTAAGGAAAATAATGTTTGCAAAAATTTCGGAAATTCATTATTTCTCAGAATTATGAGGGATAAAAAATATAACAAGTTTTTTTTAAGAAAATCTCATTTTTTTTTCATCTTTAAATTTTCTCCGAATATCTCCGCAGCCTCAGGTCATAGGAAAAAGAGATTACATAGATTACATAGGATAGGACATAAGATCCTATGTAAAGCGATAAAGCATTATCATAATGCTTTATCGCTTGATGAAAGTATATGAGAATGAATATAATAATACGAATATAAATATATTTCCGCTTACTTTTATGAATTACAATTTATTTGGCATAGGGACGGGTGTGAGTAAAGCGCAAACAATTTTTTAGAAGATAAATAAGTTGTACTTTAGATTTATTATTATATTTAAATTAACGTACACACTAATAAAATAAGCGGTCAGAGTGCGCGATAAATTTTTCGACACTAAAAGATAACTAATTAAAATAATAATGATAACTAATGAAAATAACGAATCAAATAAGAATTAATAGTATTAATAATTTAAAAAAAGCCCTGATCGCGGTGAACGATCCCGCGCCTCTGCGGACCGAAGCCAGGAACGCTACCAACGGGACCATCTCATCGCTTGGAGAACATGTGCACCTTCTGGTACTTACGATTCGCGGCCGGATACATTATGATAATGCTTTATAGCTTGATGAAAGTATATGAGAATGAATATGATAATAGGAATATAAATTGTCACGTGGCAAAAATTGATGGGCCCCAAAGCCACGTGGAGGTGTCCCTCTCGCTCGGCACTCACCCCGAACGCGGACCCATAGGAGGTTTAGGGCGCACACAATTATTATTTATTTATATTTCTTTCTATTTTTTTTTGTATTTTTTGCGAGGCACTCACTCACACACACATTAGGGATTCGGAGGAAGGGGCGTGATGAGGATCGGTTGGCACAACTACCGATCCTTGGTGCTGAACGCGACCGATCGTGGGCCGAGATGGGTTCCTGAGCCATAGATCCGACGCATCATCGAGGCGGACACCATGCCACCAACCGGCGAGATACAGACTCCCATGTTCTCCGCAAAGTTCCCTAAAGGAAATCGCTGTGGCGGCGCGTGGTTTCGGCATCCCACGCGTCGAAAACACGTTACGCGAATTGGTTGCACCGGCCGCATAGGGAACTTGGGACTGGAAGCATTATTTATCGAGCGCCAAAATCCACGTCTCAACCCGGAAGAATTTATCTTCCTGAAAAGCATTGGTAATTGCCGCCTCGACGTCGATCGTTCGGCTTCCGACCTTCACCGAACGATCCATCGATCGAACACCATTCGTCGCCAGCGAGCCGTCGTTGCGTACCCTCTCCACCAATTTCTGACACACACACACACACACACACACACATTTGCGAACACAAACACACACACACACACACACACACACACACATTTGCGAATACAAACACACACACACACACACACACACACGCGCGCGCGCGCGCACACGAGCGAATACACAGACGGGTGGGAACGCGCCCCACCCGAAGGAAAATTTGGAAAAATAGAGGAAGGGCGAAGGCCGACGTCTCGCTCGGATAAGGGGGAATAGGCCGGGACTGAGCCACGGAGGGCCGAGCGAGACGGATTACCGATTGCCGTTATGGGTTGACGGGTTGCGGAAAAATTACCGGTGGGTCTCGGCCGGCGCATTGCCTTATAAAAAGCCTCGGTAGTCCTCCGACCTTTTATTGTCCTTTTTTTCTCTGGGTCTCGGCGCCGGCCTCCGCCCAGTGGCGAGCGTGCAACGCATTTATTTTGTGACGATCGAAATTGTGTCATTCGCGTTGTGCGCTGGCAAAGATGGGTTCGCGGTGCGGGGTTACGTGTCGCGTCGTTAGGGTTACCCGCGCGTCCGTTACGCCTGTCGTGTGACCGTGTATTAGTGTACCGCGTAGCGTCATTTTGGTGTTGTTAATTGCTACGCGGTCCACTTGAGATGAGAGTGAGAGTATTATTACTTTGTGTTTTGTGTCGCGATAAAAATATATGTGTTCTCTCTCTCCTCGACTCGAGTGTGCGTAAATTTTCTTTGCCCCTAACCCTGCCCCTCTGCCACGACCCAAGGCTGCAGCTAGCCGGCAACTTGGGTGACCTCCGGTCGGACTTCGTCCGACCAATTTTCCCGGCGAGCCGCCACGGCGGCTGGCGCCCAGTTAAATAAATCGCCGGGAAAAACAGGAGGTCCCTTTTGTGACATTCAGGGAAGTGGATTTTCCGTCGCAAAATATATTTCCGCTTACTTTTATGAATTACAATTTATTTGCCATAGGGACGGGTGTGAGTAAAACGCAAACAATTTTTTAGAAGATAATTAAGTTGTAATTTAGATTTAATATTATATTTAAATTAAGGGAGCCTTCTCCTTGAAATTTTCAAAAAATAAATTTGAGCTCAACATGAGCAGCTAGAAGAAGAGGAGGGATGCCTCTATGGACCAGGCATTGCCGATTAGCGGTAATTATAAACACATTTGTGTAAACACATTACAAAACTTTAAACGCGTTTTTCTCGAAAACACGTTTTTAAAAGTGGCTGACATTCTCCTGACCGCTGTAATTAACATATCGACCTGAAATTTGGAGAGCATACTCAGAAAATATGTCTTCACGGAATGACGGATCGTTTTTTCGATAGATACATTTTTGCATTTATTATTTATCTTTTTATGCGAAAAAAAACGCGAAAATTCGATTCTTTTTTAATTGCCGCCATTTTCCGAAATTTGTACTAAACGAAAAACCCATCCGTCATTCCATGACCAAAGGGTCACAGATTGATAATATGCTTTGAATTTGTGTTTCAGATCAACAAAGAGGGGGCAGTGATGTCAGCCGTTTACCTCCCGCGATTTGAGGACGTTTTCGCGGAGCTGCAACGGCCGCCATTTTGGTTTGTTTTTTCAGAAAAAAATTTTTTAACGTTCTGTATATCATGAATAAAAGCAAGAAAAAACCGCACTCAAAAAGCTTTACTCGTTTCCTTTAAAAAAAATAAAATGTAAACACCTGAAATATGGCACTCCAAGGACAAAGTCTCCGTTAACGTACAAACTAATAAAATAAGCGGTCAGAGTGCGCCATAAATTTTTCGACACTAAAAGATAACTAATTAAAATATTAATGATAACTAATAAAAATAACTAATCAAATAAGAATTAATAGTAATAATAATTTTAAGAAAAGCACTGAGCGCGGGGAACGATCCCGCGCCCTAGTGCAATTTTTTTTCTGAAAAACTCCGATTTTTTCCGGAAATTTTTTCCGAATTTTTCTATGAATTGGAACAAATATGAAGAATTCGGATTTTTGCGGACAATTATTTTTACGCAAACATCCGAGTTTCTCCGAATTTCTCCGAATTTTTTCGAATCTCTCCGAATTTTTCCGAATATTCCATCATTTTAATTATGATCACGGGAAAATCTCGGAAATTAAATGAAGACTTTAAGAGGTAACACCACTGTAACGGCCTTACAGGAAGCGTATTTTTTGATATTTTTTTTGGCGGTAGAAAATGTGATAAACAAATAATACTTGAGGTATTTATTGAGCATATATTGAAGTATATTGCTATAAATTTTTATCCGAAAATATTACAAAATGTCGACACTGCAGCAATTCTTCCGAAGCATGTCGAACCTCTGCGGCACGCAGTATAACTGTGACAATTTTAATCTAAGAAGGGGACAGTACGGCAGTCGGATTTTTGTAATTTTTCGTACTCATGGTACGCGAAGTTCAGAGCTCGAATATTAATATCCCAAAGCAGTTCGACGCCATATTCAGAAATTTTCGAGAAAATTGACTTTGAAGTTTTCGAGCGCACTCTTATCCCACAAAGATGCAACGATATTCGAACCGGGCTCGGGGCGTACCCGGTAGCGCTCGAGTCTAGTAATCGCGGGGTCGCTGGTTCGAGTCTCACTTCGAATTTTTTTTTTTTTTTTTTTTTTTTTTCATTTTGTTTTAAATGAAAAAACGCAAGTCATATTTTTAATTATCTCTTGATTATAAACATACATTTTCAAGTATCAATATTTATAACCAACAACATTTTTAGGATGAAAATGCAAAACGTCGGGTAAGGAATTGAATACTTTATTATTCGGTCTGTATTCGTTTGTTTTATACATCGGGTGTAATGTTACACGAGCCAGAGTGATAACCATCGTAAAAACAAGGAAAACAGTAATTTTCACGGCATCTCGCACACCGTACAAACGCTGCATTGTTACATTCGCAATTTTTTTTCAATACATCGATCGGAAAACAAACTTCATTCACGTTCATGAAGATTTCTCTTTGATCGCAAAGTTTCGAAGCAAACCACGCATATCTGATCATGTTATTGAAGACCGGAGAAGACAACTGATGATGAACAATAGAATGAATTTTTATGCAATCTTCTCTATCATTAATTTCACGTCCTTGTTCAATCAGATAGGCGCAGTTCTGCAGACGCTTTATGAAATTTTTTACTTGGCGGTAAAAATACACGTCACAAGGTTGCACTAATGGAGTGCATTTTGGTGGAATTACCTGCACCGTGCAAGTAGGCAGACGCCTGTCATTTCGAAACACCTCATTGTACATCACGGTATCGGTTTGGCCGGTATTTTTATCCCGGGATTATTTATTTATTTTTTTATAAATAATCACCTATTGTTATATATAAATAATATATGATCATATATGAGAAAATATATAATTATGTATAACTATAATGAATTTTGTACATAAATAACTATATATGGATTTTGTCTATATATAAACATATATAGATATATTATATTAATTATATATAATAATATGTGATTATATGCTTGCTTCGTTTTCATGATTACATGTAGTAGCGTTAGGTACTACCAGAGTCATCACACCTTCAGAGTCGAAAACTTCGTGTATAGCGCGTGCGTGGCGCTGCGTCCGTTTTTGCTCATTGTCGTTTTGTGTGCCAGAGGAATCACGTCGTTTCTTCACTCTGTCCCAAAGTGTTAAAGAAAAATGGGAAAACATAGCAAGAGAAAACGCGAAGAAAAGGAGGACAGGATGGAGGATCTCTTGAAGCGTTTGAAGCGTATTGAAAGCCATCTTGGGGGAGTAAGTATTCCATCTACGAGTCGGGAAAATCGTGACGACGACGAGAGCGAGTACGCTCAAGATGGCCGCCACACGCCAACACTTGAAGACGAGGATCATCATGGCAGAGAAAAAAGCGGAGACAAATAAGTACTTGTTCGGAGACGACCTGGAAGAAAAAATTAAAAAAGTCAAGGTGCTCGAGAAGTTAACAAAAGACATTCGACCAGTTCACCCTACGCCTAAGCCAAAACCTTCAGCCAGGCCGTATCAGGGAAACTTCAAGAGCCCTCCTGCGAGAGGTTCGCAGGGGGGCTACAGACGCCCACCAACAGCAGCAACATCAACCCAAGAGAGAACAAACCAAAATCGAGTACCTCACTCTGCTCGACCTTACAAACCGCAGATCTCGAACCGATCCAATCACCAGACGAGGCCCCGGTAGAAGACGAGGTGCGATCAGCAGGCAGACTGTTTTTTTATCGAGATAGGTGGAGGCGTATAACTGACGATCAGTTCGTTCTAAATTATATTTCTGGCGTCAAACTGAATTTCGAGTCGGAACCTGTTCAGAATGTTAGGTACACGAGCACACCAAGATCTCAGACAGAAAAAATTGCCTTAAAATTGTCCATCGACGATCTCCTTAAGAAAGGCGCTATTGCGTGTTGCAAACCGCTGGAGCATCAATTTTGCTCTCCATATTTTTTGGTCAAGAAAACGGACGGCGGAATGCGTTTTGTGTTAAACCTAAAAGAGTTAAATCGCTATATTTCAGCCCCGCACTTCAAAATGGAAGACCTTCGCACAGCGCAAAAACTCATAACAAGAGATAGTTATATGTGTAAACTTGATTTGAAAGACGCATTTTTTCTTGTCAAAATTGATGAATATTCAAGGAGATATTTGCGATTTTGTTACAATCAGCAAACATATGAGTTTCTGTGCTTGCCTTTTGGTCTATCCTTGAGTCCATACATCTTCACGAAGATTATGAAGCCCGTTATGGAAATATTGAGATCAGAGAATCACATATCAGTCATCTACCTTGATGACATTTTATGTATCGGCAAAGATTATGAAAGCTGTTTGCTAAACGTTCAATCATCTATAAAACTGTTAACACATCTTGGTTTTATAGTAAATTTTAAAAAGAGCATTGTCATACCATCGAGAATCTGTACCTATTTAGGCTTCACTCTTAATACGCGTAGAATGACATTAGAACTTACGGTAGAGAAAAAGAAAAGATTATTAGAGATGATTGACAAGTTACGTGAAAATTCGAGACTCAAAATTCGAAATTTTGCCAAATTTATCGGATGTTTAATTGCAGCATGTCCAGCTATCCCATATGGATCACTCTATTGCAAGCTCTTTGAAAGAGAAAAATTTCTCGCACTGCTAACGAACGGTGGAGATTACAACAAACATCTAACTATTACAAGATCTCTTCATAGAGAATTCGATTGGTGGAAAAATAAGATCACCAGCGCGAAAAGATCTATAAAAAAATATTCACTACGCTGTTGAGATATTTTCAGATGCTTCTTTGTCAGGTTGGGGTGTAGCATGCCGAGGCGAGAAAACGGGCGGTTTTTGGTCTATTGAGGATCGAAAAAGACACATTAATCAGTTAGAATTAATGGCAGCACACATTGGTCTTAAAGTGTATGCAAAAGACCTCAAAAACTGTTCTATTTTGCTACGCGTCGATAACACCACTGCCATAGCCTACATCAACAAGATGGGAGGAATTCAGTATCCTGAATTAAACAAATTAGCTAGAACATTATGGCAGTGGTGCGAACAGAGAAATTTGTTCGTATTTGCGTCGTATATACCCTCAGCTTGCAACAAAGACGCTGATGAATCTTCCCGGAAAACAAACATTGACACCGAATGGGAACTTGCAGATTATGCATTCGAACAGCTGATGAGGGAGTGGGGGCCATTTGAGATAGATTTATTCGCTTCTAGACTTAATGCAAAAGTGAACAAATTTTGCTCGTGGAAACCGGAGCCTGACTGTTATAACGTGGACGCGTTCACTTTAAATTGGGAAAAATTATTCTTTTACGCATTCCCACCTTTCTCACTATTACCCAAAGTATTGTCAAAAATCGATTCAGATAGATCTCATGGTGTGCTCGTAGTACCTTATTGGCCAAGTCAACCTTGGTATCCATATTTTACATCTTTATTGTGCGAAAAGCCATGGTTTTTTAAACCAAGTCAAAATCTATTGCTCTCTCCTTGTAGGTCGGTGAATCATCCTCTAGCCTCGCAACTTTCCCTGGTAGCCGGTCTATTGTCAGGGACGCCTTCATCAGAAGTCAGATCTCAGAGAGTAGCAGCAAGATAATAATGGCTTCGCTTACCAATAGTACACTGAAGCAATACGATGCTCCCATTAGAGAGTGGTACTTCTTTTGTCAGGAGAAAAAGTATAGCGTATTTGAAGCATCTCAAAACGAACTACTCGAATTTTTAACAAAAAAATTTGACGAAGGAGCTTCTTATAGTACCTTGAACACGGCTCGCTCTGCTGTGTCATTGATATTAAGTCTAGATGTATCGCAGTGTCCGATCATCACGCGTTTTTTCAAAGGCGTCTATAAACTCCGACCATCAAAACCGCGCTACAGTAAAATCTGGAATACGGAACCTGTACTAAAAAGAGCATCCGAATTATATCCTTTATGCGATCTATCTTTGGAACAATTAACCAACCGATTAATAATTTTGTTAGCCCTTGGTACCGCACATCGCGTACAAACATTATCTCTTATTGATATAGATGAAATCAATGCTCTAGATGCTGGCGTTGATATAAGAATAAGTAAACCGATCAAAACAAGTAGATACGGAGCGGCTCAGCCCAATTTCTTCATTCCGTTTTTCAACGATAAACCAAAGTTCTGTCTCGCTTCTACGATCATACACTATGTTGAAATTACTAAAGAAATTCGTAAAGATGTCAAGAATTTAATATTATGTATTAAGAAACCGCACAAAGCAGCTACGGCGCAAACAATCAGTCGATGGATTCGAGCATTTTTGCGTACAAGCGGTATTGATGGTGACTATTCCGGTCAAAGTACACGTCACGCGTCGGCTTCAGCAGCTCTAAAGAAAGGTCTTGACGTTAGCATCATTAAAAGTACAGCTGGATGGTCCGAAGATTCTCTTGTATTCGCCAGATTTTACAATCGTCCGATCGAGCCAGATAGAGGTTCATATGTAACGACGGTTTTAAGTTGATTTCAAGCTAATTTTAAATTTGTAACGCAATACTAAGTATAGCACTATAAAGTTGCCAATACTTGTGAATTTTATCATAATGTTATAACAATTTGAAACTCTAAACATCTACATGTAATCATGAAAACGAAGCAAGCATATAATTGAAAATTAAACGAACTTACCTGAAGTGAAGTTCGATTGAAATTATATGCGTAGCTTCGTTTGAAATGATTACATGGCCCCATATCCCTCCCTACCCCAAATCCTAAAACTCTAAACTAATGAGCAAAAACGGACGCAGCGCCACGCACGCGCTATACACGAAGTTTTCGACTCTGAAGGTGTGATGACTCTGGTAGTACCTAACGCTACTACATGTAATCATTTCAAACGAAGCTACGCATATAATTTCAATCGAACTTCACTTCAGGTAAGTTCGTTTAATTTTCAATTATATACAACAAAAATTTATCGGGATATTTAAATGACGGAGGTATGCGAATTTAAAAAAAAAATGAAAAAAAAAAAAAATTTCGAAGTGAGACTCGAACCACCGACCCCGCGATTACTAGACTCGAGCGCTACCGGGTACGCCACGAGCCCGGTTCGAATATCGTTGCATCTTTATGGGATAAGAGTGCGCTCGAAAACTTCAAAGTCAATTTTCTCGAAAATTTCTGAATATCTCGTCGAACTGCTTTGGGATATTAATATTCGAGCTCTGAACTTCACGTACCATGAGTACGAAAAATTACAAAAATCCGACTGGCGTACTGTCCCCTTGTAAAAAAAAGAATTTCGTTTTATTAAGTCTCCATGAGTGTAGCTACTGAACCACGTAGGGAATTTTCGATAAGTTAATTTAAACAATATTTATTAACAAATAACGGTCTTTAAAAAAATTGAACATTTTCAGTCACATACTCGGCAATTACTCAAAAATCAATATTTCTAAAATCCCCTACGTGGTTCAGTAGCTACACTCATCTAGATTTAATTAAAAAAAATTATTTTGTCCAGATTAAAATTGGCACAAGTTATACTGCGTGCCGCAGAGCACCTTAAGTTCAACATGCCTCGGAAGAATTTGCTGCAGTGTCGTCATTTTGTAATATTTTCCCATAACAGTTTTTGCAATATTCTTCAATATATGCTTAATAATTACCCCAAGTATTATTTGTTTAAAACGCTTCGTGGCAGGCCGTTACAGTGGTGTTACCCCTTAAGGAAAATAATGTTTGCAAAAATTTCGGAAATTCACTATTTCTCAGAATTATGAGGGATCAAAAAATGTAATAAATTTTTTTTACGAAAATCTCATTTTTTTCATCTATAACTTTTCTCCGAATATCTCCGCAGCCGTTCACTCAGGTGATAGGGAAAAGGGAAATTTCCGAGAAAAAAAATTAATAATAATACGTTTTTTTACGAATATCTCATTTCTTTTCATCTTTAACTTTTCTCCGAATATCTCCGCAGCCTCAGGTCATAGGAAAAAGACAATTTTCCGGAGAAATAAATGAGAAATCATGAATTTTCAGTAAAAAAAAATGTGTTTTTGGGAAATAGACCAGTACTTGAATGTGTTTTAAATCATTTTTTCTCCGAAAATCTCAAATATGACTAAAATATGAGAAATTATGAAAAATTTGTAGAAAAATTTGCCCTGCGGACCGAAGCCAGGAACGCTACCAACGGGACCATCTCATCGCTTGTAGAATTTGTGCACTTTCTGGTACTTACGATTCGCGGCCGGATGGATGATTGGCTTGTTTTTGGGGATAATGCTTTATCGCTTGATGAAAGTATGAGAATTAATATAATAATACGAATATAAATATATTTTTGCTTACTTTTATGAATTATAATTTATTTGGCATAAGGACGGGTGTGAGTAAAGCGTAAACAATTTTTTAGAAGATAAATAAGTTGTAATTTAGATTTATTATTATATTTAAATTAACGTACAAACTAAAAAAATAAGCAATCAGAGTGCGCGATACATTTTTTTGTATACATTAATAACGCAGAGAATCAAGAGCTAAATAAGCATTGAAATCATCTAAAAGCCTCGCGCGTGCCGTCGGGTAACGTCACGCGCGAGTCGTGCTCAGATTGCTTTTTCCATGAAGCCTAGATACCAGGAGGTTCAGCGAGGCCTTTCAACTCGTCCCCAAAACGAGAACATGAAATGATGGCGCTGGGGTGCTCCGGCACCTATATGTATATAGATATACGCTAAACATGGGTGCGATCTAAGCCAGATTACAGATGATGTACCTAACCCTCATTAGTGTTAAGGAATAACACCACTCTAGGATTTTGGAAAGACGTTTTCTTTCTTAAAAATACTTTGGTGTCATAAAAACAATATGCAATTGGTCCTGAAGCAATTTTTTTTTTAAAGGTTCAATTATCGATTTGGCCGCAGCGCCTTGCAACGCGCGCTGAGTTGCTCGTATAACTTTAAACGCGTTTTTCTCGAAATCACTTTTTTCGATCTCCGAAGACGGATTACTCGGCCACCTTTGCATGCATCGATTTGAAATTTTGATAGCAGCTTCACAATCATATTCTTTATGGGAGTACGTAGCCGTTTTTTGATTAAATGTAAACTTCTTTTTATAAACAATTTACTGCTTTTTTGGCAAAAAATCGATTTATTTCCTTCAAAGTGCGCTATTTTTGCAAAATTTCTAAGTAGTCTCATAGCTAATAATATATAAATTATCATTTTTTTTGGTTTTTGTTTCAGGTCTTATATTCTACGAGAAAACCGTTCTCCCATGAAGCTATATGTAAAAAAAACACGTTTTTCTAGATGGGCTGTATCGCCGCCATTTTGAGATTGAGTTTGAGATCTTTTCTCGCTTTTGCGTTTTTTTTCCGAACCGTCATGAGGAAATTATGAATCGGCGGATATTTCGACGTTTGATGTCACGATCGGTCTGTCGTGAGGTTAGAAACTCATCCGATCACTTTCACCTCGTTGACCAATATATTACTATATATGTAGGTGCTGCTGCACCCCAGCGCCATCACTTCGGGACATTTTCGGGGACGCTTTTTTCAGCGCCTTTGCCAAGAAGACTAGAGGTAAGGAGTACGAACGCAGTGTTGAAGAAACGTCCATGGAAATCCAGATGAGAAGGGTGGCGCTGCTCTCCACCGAACCGAATTGAAATCAGGAACGAACCAGTGCCGTACAATATGCAGAAAGCACCCCTTGCTACTTCATATGATAATTTAATCAAATTAATTTAAAAACAGTGCCGTACGATATGCAAGAAGCACCCTTTTCTTCTTCATATGGAACGGCAATTGGATCAAATTAATTGTGAAACCAGTTGGTGCAGGAAATTTCTTTATATTAGGTAGATAGAAGTCTTATATAGATAATATAGATTGTTTTGGAGAATAATAACGAAATGTGAAAATTCAGTCAATATGTTTCTTTTCATTGCAGAAGCAGCAATAAACAAAATTTATTTATAGACCCAAGAAAATTCATGAAAATTTTGAATGCAGACAAAATTATACAAATGGCCAGACATCATGATACGTGGTATAGATAAAGAATAATAATGAAATAAAGAAATTAAGTCAATGTTTTCTTTTTCGCTGAGGAAGCAGTAACAAACAAAATTCATTTATAGACAGAAGAAAATTCATAAGAATTTTGAATCTAGACAAAACTTCTAAAATTATCACTCATTATGATATCATATTCACACATTATAATATGCTGTACAGATAAATAATAATAACGCAATACAGAAATGAAGTCAATATATTTTTGTTTTCGTTGCGGAAGCACTAACAAACAAAATTAATTTATAAACACAAAAAAATTCATAAGAATATTGAATCAAGACAAAACTTTTACAAATTATCACAAATCACATTCACATGTTATGATACACTGTACAGATAAAACGATCTCACAGATTTGATTTTTTCCGCTAGATCACGCTAGAAAGGATCCTCCCATGACATGATAATAGTTTATGACTCTGACAAAATTCATAATAATTTTGAATCTAGACAAAACCTCTACAAATTATCAAACATTATGATACGCTGTACAGACAAAGAATAACAACTAAATACAGAAATTAAGTCAATATGTTTTTTTTCGTTGCGAAAGCAGTAACAAACAAAATTTATTTCTAGATACAAGAAAATTCATGAGAATTTTGAATTCAGATAAAGCTTTTACAAATGATCACACATCATATTTACATATTATATACGTTGTACAGATAAATAATAAAAACGAAATACAGAAATTAAGTCAATATGGTTTTTTTGTTATGGAAGCAGTAACTAACAAAATGCATTCATAGACACAAGAAAAATTTATAAGAATTTTCAATCACGGCTGAGGTTTTGCAAATTATCACACATCATATTCCCACCGATGATACGCTGTACAGATAGAGAATAATAACGAAGTACAGAAATTAAGACAATATATTTTTTTTCATTGCGGAACCAGTAACTAAGAAAATACATTTATAGATACAAGAAAATTGATACGAATTTTGAATCACATTATATTCACACTGATGATACGCTGTACAGATTGAGAATAATAACGAAATAAAGAAATTAAGACAATATTTTTTCTTCGTTGTGGATGCAGTAACAGAATTTATTTATAAACACAAGAACATTCATAAGAATTTTTTAATCCAGATAAAAGTTTTACAAATTATCACACATTATATTCCCATATTATGATACTATACGTTGCACAGATAAAAAATAATAACGAAATACCGAAATTCAGTCGATATGTTTTCTTATCGTTGCGGAAGCAGTAACAAACAAAATTTATTTATAAACATCAGACAATACATAACACTCCTTCGATAGTTTTCGCCGCAGATCACGATAAATATATTTTACACCGAGACACAAATATTTTTTATTAAACGCGAAATTCGTTAGTCCGCACGGTCCGCACACGCTTTATTCCAACATGGATGACAAGCAGAAATCATCGTTGGCGGATGGCGTCGGTTGCGTTCTTGTCGCTCAGTTCATTTCGGTTCGGTGATGAGCAGCGACGCACGCGGTGAAACCACCAACCACTAATAACTGGATTTCCGTGGACGCTTTTGGATCGTGATCGTCGTAAGCGTTCGGACTCCTTAGCTCTAGTCTTCTTGGCCTTTGCATTGCCGCTGAACCTCCTGGTATCTAGGCTCCATGGCTTTTTCCCTCGAAGCCATGGAGCCTAGATACCAGGAGGTTCAGCGGCAATGCAAAGGCGCTGAAAAAAGCGTCCCCGAAAATGGTCCGAAGTGATGGCGCTGGGGTGCAGCGGCACCTACATATATAGTAATATATTGATCAACGAGGTGAAAGTGATCGTGACAGGTGACAGACCGATCGTGACATCAAACGTCGAAATATCCGCCGATTCATAATTTCCTCATGACGGTTCGGAAAAAAACGCAAAAGCGAGAAAAGATCTCAAACTCAAACTCAAAATGGCGGCGATACAGCCCATCTAGAAAAACGTGTTTTTTTTACATATAGCTTCACGGGAGAACGGTTTTCTCGTAAAATACAAGACTTGAAACAAAAACCAAAAAAATGATAATTTATATATTATTAGCTATGAGACTACCTAGAAATTTGCTTTCAAATTTTGCAAAAATAGCGCACTTTGAAGGAAATAAATCGATTTGTTGCCAAAAAAAGCAGTAAATTGTTTATAAAAAGAAGTTTACATTTAATCAAAAAACGGCTACGTACTCCGATAAAGAATATGATTGTGAAGCTGCTATAAAAATTTCAAATCGATGCATGCAGAGGTGGTCGACTAATCCGTCTTCCGAGATCGAAAAAAGTGGTTTCGAGAAAAACGCGTTTAAAGTTGTACGAGCAACTGAGCGCGCGCTCCGAGGCGCTGCGGCCAAATCGATAATTGAACCTTTAAATTAAAAAAATCGCTACACGACCAATTGCATATTGTGATTATGACACCAAAGTATATTTAGGCAAGAAAACGTCTTTTCAAAATCCTAGAGTGGTGTTATCCCTTAACACGAATGAGGGTTAGGTACATCATCTGTGATCTGTCTTAGATCGCACCCATGTTTAGCGTATATCTATATACATGTAGGTGCCGGAGCACCCCAGCGCCATCATTTCTTGTTCTCGTTTTGGGGACGAGTTGAAAGGCCTCGCTGAACCTCCTGGTATCTAGGCTCCATGCTCGAAGCCATGGAGACTAGAGTAAAGGAGCCCGAACGCATATGGCGGAATCGTCGAAAAGTGGATCGCGAAAGTCATGGAGGCTAGAGTGGGAGGAGGCCGATCTGTGCAATTCAAAGTGGCTACAAAAATGTGGTCCTACCGGGATGGCGCCACTATCTCGAAAATCTCGAGCAGGAAACAGTGCAGCCAGACAGTGCAGCCAGATCTCGCGTAAAAGTTACCCCTTCTCTAGTCTCTTACGCGCCCATCACACAATCATAGTAGCGCGTGTCCGTGAGCGGGCGACGCTCGGACGTCTTCGGAAAGAGTCGAGCACGGTCGAAGTTTTCCGACTGCGCCTTCGGCAGCTACACCAACACATGGACGCTGAGCACGTTCATGTGCGGCCAAACCGAAACGAAGGCTTCGAGGGAAAAAACAATCTGAGCACGACTCGCGCGTGACTTCACCCGACGGCACGCGGGAGGCTTTTAGATGATTTCAATGCTTATTTAGCTCTTGATTCCCTGCGGTATTAAGGAGGTACACCAGCTTCATACAATGTTGCCATGCTAAACCATGGTCAAATTTCAAAATGGTGATAGATCAATAAAATTTGGTGAGTATATTCTTTAGTATTATATATGTCAATACAATTTTTTTCAGATTTTTTCATTGTGCCGTTATCGAATAATTGAACATTGAAGTTCACGTGTATAAGCATAGCGTTTTTATAGATATAGGTATATATTCCGGGTATAAGAATAAACGCTTGTGAATTATTTGTAAGAAAACGGCACAACCAAAAAATCTGAAAAAATTTGTATCTACATGAATAATACTAAAGAATATATTCACCAAATTTTATTGATCTATCACCATTTTGCTGAAGCTGGTGTACCTCCTTAATGTATAAAAAAATGTATCGCGCACTCTGATCGCTTATTTTTTTAGTTTAAACGTTAATTTAAATATAATAATAAATCTAAATTACAACTTATTTATCTTATATAAAATTGTTTACGCTTTACTCACACCCGTCCTTATGTCAAATAAATTATAATTCATAAAAGTAAGCGGAAATATATTTATATTCGTATTTATATTAATTCTCATACTTTCATCAAGCGATAAAGCATTATCCCCAAAAACAAGCTAATCATCCATCCGGCCGCGAATCCTAAGTACCAGAAAGTGTACATATTCTACAAGCGATGAGATGGTCCCGTTGGTAGCGTTCCTGACTTCGGTCCGCAGGGGTCCCTAGTGCAAATTTTTCACAATTTCTCATATTTTAGTCGTATTTGAGATTTTCGGAGAAAAAATTATTTAAGACATATTCAAGTTCTGGTCTATTTCCCAAAAACACATTTTTTTTACTGAAAATTCATGATTTCTCATTTTTTTCCCAGAAATTTCTCTTTTTCATATGCCCTATATGCCGTATTGGAGCCAAAGGTGAGCTCATTGGTAACCCTGAGATTTGTTGGTAAATTTTATTTTCAAATATAAAGAAAGTTGAGAACATGATGTATTCCATGACTTTAATTATTTCGTTTAAAAGAAATGTTTTTGAAAATATATTTGATCTTCTTTGAAGGCTTTGAATAACAAGTTGTAATGGGATGTTGGTATAGAGAGAAACAACATCAAACGAGACCAATTTGTAGTTGAGTGGAATTGAGATGTTAGAATGTGAATGTTTTAGGTGGAAACTATCGTTGACGTGTGAATTAGTCGTATTGATTAATTTAGAAAGTTTAGATTGTATAAATTCAGCTAGTTTATGTGTTGGACTATTTATTGATGATACTATTGGACGAAGTGGATAATTATTTTTATGAATTTTTGGCAGACAATAAAGACGAGATATGTTGCAATTTTCAGCTTTTGAGTATTTGTATTTTGTTTCATCAATGAATTTCAGGGTTTTCCATCTGGAGAGAATATTGTTAATGCCTTTTTGTAGAGTGTTGATGGGATTTCTATTTGTTAATTTGTAAGTTGAGGAATCTGCGAGTAAATTATGAGTTTTTGTAATGCAATCTGATTTGTTAAGAATGACTGTTGAATTTCCTTTGTCAGCTCGTGTAACTAAAAGTTGAGGGTTGTTTTTTAAGAATGAGGACGTGTGTTTTATAATTTGATTGGTGTTGGAAAATGATGTTGGAATATTTATTTTGTTTAAGATTTTAGTGAATCTGCTTCTAATTTCGATTTGTCTAGGTTTGTCGAGTAAAAAATCTAATTTGGACTCAAGTTCGGAGATCGATTTGTGGATATGAGTTTTTATGTTTGAGAGTTTCAGGTAAGGAAAACAAAACTTTTCACCTAGAGACAAGAATGTGGAAATGTGTAGCGGAATATCAATGTTGGAGAGATTTATAAGCCATTCTTTCCTTTTATTTAATGTGATTGTCGAATTTATATTATTCAGAGGATCAGTGGAAAGATTATTATTTGTGTCCTGTTGTCTATTGGTAAGAGTTGGGTATAAGATGTTGTGATTTTGTGTTGTTTGATTTATGTTTTGATAATTTAGGTAATGTATATTGTTTTGGTTCAGATGTGTTTGTGATGATATTGTTCTTAAAAATTCGTCATGATTGAAAATGTGAAGATGTATGTTCTCGGTTCGTTGAAATCTAAGGTTTTGAAGTTTTTTTTTGTGTTTTTCATATGAGAGTTTTCATATGAGAGCTATGAGAATTAATATAATAATACGAATATAAATATATTTCCGCCTAATTTTATGAATTATAATTTATTTGGCGTAAGGACGGGTGTGAGTAAAGCGTAAACAATATTTTAGAAGATAAATAAGTTGTAATTTAGATTTATTATTATATTTAAATTAACGTATAAACTAAAAAAATAAGCGATCAGAGTGTGCGATACATTTTTTTGTATACATTAATAACGCAGAGAATCAAGAGCTAAATAAGCATTGAAATCATCTAAAAGCCTCGCTCGTGCCGTCGGGTGACCCCACGCGCGAGTCGTGCTCAGATTGCTTTTTCCGAGGGGCTATTCACTTGTGAAATCATTCAAGCACTTCTGTTCGAAATCGAATGCGAAATTACAAGAAATCGCCTGAAATCGCGAAGCGTCTTACTAAATCACCATTATTCGAATGTAGTTGAAATCCCTTGAAATCAGGTTTACATTTTTTGAAGTCGTCTGAAATCAGCACGAAGTCACTTGATTCAGGAAATCGCTAGAAATCATCTGGTTCTCGAAACAAGGAAATTTTATTATGATTTTTCATAATCCATTGTCCGTGCGTTCGAGCAGTCAGTCTGCGGCTCAACGCCAGTGCATGCAGAGAGATATACCGGGAGATAATTATTTGTGAAAACAAAACTGTTGAAAATCTTGCCTCACTTTGCGTTGCGTTCGACTTCGAGTTCGACTGAAGGTCGACTGAACGTATGTATATCTTAAATTAATTTTTTATTCTTTTCAAATTTGAATGTATTTAAGGAGGTACACTAGCTTCAGCAAAATGGTGATAGATCAATAAAATTTGGTGAATATATTCTTTAGTATTATTCATGTAGATACAAATTTTTTCAGATTTTTTGGTTGTGCCGTTTTGTTACAAATAATTCACAAGCGTTTATTCTTATACCCGGAATATATACCTATATCTATAAAAACCCTATGCTTATACACGTGAACTTCAATGTTCAATTATTCGATAACGGCACAATGAAAAAATCTGAAAAAATTGTATTGACATATATAATACTAAAGAATATACTCACCAAATTTTATTGATCTATCACCATTTTGAAATTTGACCATGGTTTAGCATGGCAACATTGTATGAAGCTGGTGTACCTCGTTAAATTGACGAATAACAAACCGAAGCGATCATTAGACACCGTCTAATTTAATGAGAAAATAAGAAACGTCTTTTCGTGTAAAAATCCGAAAGAATGTGCACGTTCTCACAAATTATTATTACTATCATTTTTAAGAATTCTTTCCCGCTCTCTCCTATACATTTTTTTATTTTCCCCCTTCTCGTTTCACATTTCACGTTTCTTATTTTCTCATTTCTCATTTCCTCTTATTCAAGTATTCAAGCCATTACGCGCGGGTGAAAGACAATACCAAAGAAATTGGTGTTCTTTGTAATTGGTACGAAATCGTACAAAATTCACCAAATTTAGTTCCTGTATCGATGGATGTACATGGTTTTATTAGTATTAAGCAATATTGTTTGACTATTTCGTCGCCTTGTATGGCCGAAACGGGTCTTTATATTGACATGGCTCTGTATGAAAAAATTAAACATTTCTTTTAATATCTATATCTGTGTCTTTGTTAAACCCTTTTTTAATTTAAAAAATTTTTAACTCAAATTTGAGTCTCATGATTAGTCAATAATAAAAAAAAGAGAAATTTAACCATTTTCGAGCTTTTTTCTCCCTCCAATGATTTCAGCAATCGCTTGAAACTGAGTTGATGAATTCAAATGAAATCAATTGAAATCAACTGAAATTAAGTGAAATTACGTGAAATCACATGACTTTAAAAATAGCTCGAATCATTTATGAAATCACAAAAATCATATGAAATCGACTTCACACGGAAATCTCTTCCGCACCGCACTTAATAGTGAATAGCCCCTCGGCTTTTTCCCTCGAAGCCTTCGTTTCAGCTTGGCCGCACATGAACGTGCTCAGCGTCCATGTATTGGTGTAGCTGCCGAAGGCGCGGTCGGGAAACTTCGATGGCGCTCGGCTCTTTCCGAAGACGTCCGAGCGTCGCTCGCTCACGGACACGCGCTACTATGATTGTGTGATGGGCGCGCAAGAGACTAGAGAGGGGGTAACTTTTGCGCGCGACCTGGCTGCACTGCAGCTCACTGCTCATTATTTACTTGTTCCGTCTCTGTCACACCCAGCTCGTGTCTCGAGATTTTGGAGATAGTGGCGCCATCCCGGTAGGACCATATTTTGGTAGCCACTTTTTTCAAGTCTCTCCATAAGAGATCGGACTCCTCCTACTCTAGCCTCCCTGGCGAAAGTGATGAAAGATCTTGGTTTGAAAAATATCCGCAAGCGATACCAGCGCCTGGGACCGAATAGGATAGGTGCGTGAGGACCGGCTTAGCAGGGTTTGTACATACATACAGTGACGTTTTACTGTCAGTTACTATGTATGTGAGCATTACATATATGTCAGTTACATACAGTTTACGCAGTTGACGGTGTTACGCATCGTTGAGTGATATTTCGGTATTAAAAGTATTTATAAAATCAAAACAGAAAAAGACCATACAATAAAGGTAAGAACTGAACCTTAATATTATGTTTATGCAGTTAATTCGCGAATTAGCCAAAATATTGACAAGTATTGGGATCGGCATGTGCAACCACATCTTGATTCATTTTGTCAAATCGTTTGTATTTTTTTTATTGCATGCTATCGTCACCGAATTTAATTATAATTGCCATTCATTTTAATGCTGTTAGAGATTTATTGATACAGCAAAAATGTAATGCATGATGCTTGGACAAAAAAACGTTTTTTACGTTAAATATGCGAATCCTTTAATATAAGTACCCCTCGCTCCCATTTCGTTATAATGTATAACCTGTAATATTTAATTAGATTTATTTTTTGTTTTCAGTTTCGCCATGGGTAAATATTGTGCTTACCCTGCATGTCGGAGTGGGCGCAACGTGGACCGGTCGCAGCGCAAGCGGTTGGGGATAAGGCAGGCTTCGGTCTTTAAAGTGCCAAAGGTAAATTGACAGATAAAATTCAAAAAATTCTCTATCTTTGTTCTTTGAGTTTTCATTACCTAGTAAATTTTCGTTTTTTTTATAGCATATGGTCCAGCGCTGGAGCGTAGCGGTCCAACTTCAGCTCTTACCGGAACACTTCATATGCGAGCTGCACTTCCCAAACAAAAGTATCATCCGCGAAGACCGCGTCGTAAGGGCCGACGGTGTGATTGAAATGATCGCTCGGAGCAGATATTTGCTCGCTGACGATGCAGTGCCGATTGCGGTTCAGAATAAGGTGAGATTAAAATTGTTTTATGTAGATTACTCATAAAAAAGCCCAGGCGAAATAGGACGACGAATCACAGAATTGTTTACATTTAAATAGGAGAATGTCAATGACCCTCGTGGCAATGTTTCGATCGACTTGCCTGGACCATCGAACATGCTTCCGATTGGACCTATACGTCAGAGTCAAAACGTAAGTACCCGAGTCAAAATTTTTAGCCTCCTCTGAACCCTTGCAGGACCCATTTCTTTTGTAATACATAAGCCGCCAGCCTCCGTTGAACCGACGGAACCCCGTTTGTCGAGTTGAGTGCCATGAAGAGACCTCCTCTTGGTCCAGTGTAGCCTCTGTTAGACCTCCTAAACCTTCTTTTGACCTCCAGTATGAGTGAAACGCGCAGAACACAGGCCTCCGTAACCTGCTTTCAATCTCAAACCGTTACCTTGACCCCACCTAAGCTGCTTTCGGCTCAAATTCGATATCTCCTCCATTATCACTCCATTGTAGCCTGATCGGTAACCCGTTCGATGATGAACATAATACGTTTACCCTGATTATCGCCCGAAGAACGGCACAGGTAAATATGCATTATCAGATGATGAATAAATACTGCACAATTAATAAAAATACATCGTCCCCTTATCAAATTATTAGTGCAATATTAATATGCGAAAACAATCAAATTTTCTCAATATCGATTTGTTATTATTTTATAGGCGATTCATAAAAGAATGCTCGTATATACATCCTTACTCCAATTCTTTCGGATTAATGGGCGTCACGAATTTTCCTGTGAGAAAAAATCTCACAGGAAAATTCTTAATAAATGCCAGGTTATCCACTATAAGCTTACGCGACGTTTTTCATCCCTGACATTTCTTCTTAACCCCCTAGTTCTTGAGTTACATTGCATTATCTAGAATTAGTCTTTTTTAGCAAAAAATAAAATAACATTGCGAAAAAAAATCGTACGAAACTTTATAAAAAACGAAAATGGAGCTCCTGCTACTCCGTTCAAGTTTATCATGGATAAACATGACAATTTTTTTTTTGCATAACCCCAATTCTCGATGGTCGAAAAAAAAGCCGAAAAAACAGTGATGTATAAAAGTGCGTATCGGGTCGTAAAAGAAATCATAAAAAAATATTTCAGAAAAGCAAAATAAAGCTGCATTTGTTCCCGTCAAAACGCCGTTCGGTAAATTTGGTAAAACATTTTTTTTACGAAGCTATGTAACTTTTAGTCCAGCAAGAAATATCGACTGGTGTATTCAAACTTTTAAGCGACGGTGCATATTATATAATACTATATATATATATATATATATATATATATATATATATATATATATATATATATATATATATATATATATATATATATTATACTCGAAATATTTGGTTGCGTTAATATATTCGAATATACACTACCAGTCAAAAGTATTCGGACACTTCAGATAACTGCAAAACTTAATATCACTTTGGATAATTGCAAACTTATGGTAGAATAATTATTATTTTACGAAGATACTATAAAGCTCTGTATCATTATTTAATTATATAGACCTTTATAGTATCTTCGTGAAATAATAAATTAAATAAATTATATTACTCTAACATTATTTGGCAATTATCCAGCGCTCAAAAGTTTTGCGATTATGTGGACTGTCCGAAAACTTTCGGCTGGCAATGTAGATCTAAATAACATATAATTTTGATATCTATATGAAACGTTAGGGTGTTCATTATAGTCTATTTCATGTTCTAAAAGATTGAAATTGTCGGTTTGGAATTCAAGCTCATTCGATTTTTTCTTTATTTTTTTCCTTTTGTTTTTGTCCTTTTTGTTTTTTTTTTGTTCATTCAATAATGAGTCGATAAATGGCGATGGCCGATTATCGTCGATTCAAAATAAAATGCTTGATTTTTCTTTTTTTTTTTCATTTTCAGCACGTCAAAAATTTAAAAAGTATTTCCACGTGTATGTGTGAAGCATATTTTTATTTTTTTCCTCTAAATATTATGATATTAACTAACCGCGTCTAGTTGATTCTTTTTTATTTGAATTAACTAGATTTTTCATAGAACCAAATTTTTCCTACTGCATTCCATTATTAAAATTATTGATTTCAAAAATGTTATTTATTCAAATCAATCTATTTCATATCGTCCAATAACTAAATATTTTATTTGATCCTAATAAATCTGTACCTAATATATATATATATATATATATGTGTGTGTGTGTGTGTGTGTGTGTGTGTGTGTGTGTGTGTGTGTGTGTGTGTGTGTGTGTGTGTGTGTGTGTGTGTGTGTGTGTGTGTGTGTGTGTGTGTGTGTGTGTGTGTGTGTGTGTGTGTGTGTGTGTGTGTGTGTGTGTGTGTGTGTGTGTGCGTGTGCGTGTGCGTGTGCGTGTGCGTGTGCGTGTGCGTGTGCGTGTGCGTGCGTGTGTGTGTGTGTGTGTGTGTGTGTGTGTGTGTGTGTGTGTGTGTGTGTGTGTGTGTGTGTGTGTGTGTGTGTGTGTGTGTGTGTGTGTGTGTGTGTGTGTGTGAGTTTGTTTGAAAAATCTATAGCATGTTATTCGATAAAACTCTCTAATTATCACAATGGTATTAACTAATTGATTTAGCTTATATGATACAACAAATAGTTACCAGGTGTGTAAGTATGAAACCGGAATTTTTGTACAGAAAAAACACGTTTATTGTAATGATATGATACAAAGTAACTTATTCAAAGTATTGTCCGTCGCTATCTATACATTTTTCCCATCTTTCTGGCAATTTGTGGATTCCGCGCCAAAAGAACTGTTGCTCTTTTAAGGCAAACCAGTCATCGAGCCATTTTCGTACATCTTCGTAAGAAGTAAAGCGCTGCTCAGCAAGTGCGTGTCCCATCGATGCCAACAAGTAGTAATCGGATGGGGCAAGGTCCGGTGAGTAAGGCGCGTGCTGAAGAATCTCCCAACGGAACGACTCTATCGTTTCCTGGACCTGTTTTGCTTTGTGTGCTGGTGCATTGTCATGCAGCAAAATCACCTTGTGTTGTCTTTGTTGGTATTCTGGTCGTTTTTCACGCAAAACTCGATCCAAATCGGTCATTTGTTGTCGGTAGCGTTGAGTATTGACAGTTTCCCCAGGTTTCAGCAGCTCGTAGTAGATTACGCCCTTCTGATCCCACCAAACACACAGCATTGTCTTTCGTCCGTAGCGGTTTGGTCTTGCCGTCGATGTTGATGGTTCACCCGGAGTAACCCATGACTTTTTGCGCTTAGGATTCTCGAAATATATCCACTTTTCATCGCCAGTCACAATTCGATGGAGAAATGACTTTCTTTTGAACCTGGTGAGCAGCATTTCGCATGATGTTTTGCGGTTTTCCTGCTGTCTTTCGTTGAGTTCATGTGGAACCCATTTCCCCACCTTTTGTATCTTTCCCATGGCTTTCAACCGAAGGGAGATGGCTTCTCGGGTCACCTTTAACTGATCCGCCAGTTGTTGTTGTGTTTGAGCGTCGTCTTCGTCCAACAAGGCTTGCAGGTCAGCGTCTTCAAACTTTTTCGGTGGTCTTCCACGTTCTTCGTTCCTCACGTCAAAATCGCCACTTTTGAACCGTTTGAACCACTCGAAACACTGTGTTTTACCGAGAGCATGCTCACCAAACGCCTCCACAAGCATTCGATGCGATTCGGCTGCGGTTTTCTTCAGATGAAAACAGAAGTCCGCAAATCGTAATTTGTTGGCACAAAACTCGACATGTTGATCTCTAAAAAACTAATGCTACTGAATGAAACTCGTGTTATTGTGAGTTGGAAATCTTTGTCGGATATCAATACAATAACAAGACACCGCTGACGTGATGTGTCGGTAACTGCATCGACATCTAGCGCCACCTATGGGCAAATTCCGGTTTCATACTTACACACCTGGTATAGGTATTCATTTGGTCTCTTATGCCATATCAGCGACCAAAATGTTATAAGCACTCGGTAGCATAGGGGCAGCCTGCGTAGCTATGAGTATTAGGTACTAGGTTCAATTCGCATGTAGGGCAAATATTTTCTTCGAAAAAAATCATCTCTAAAGGCCGGGGAATGACGAACTACGATGAAAAATCCTTGTGGTAAAGCTCTCAATTGAGGAATTCATTTTATTTTCGATTTATGAAATATTTTATGCGTATAGTACACTTTACGCTTTACAGCGTACATTGTAAGCAAATAAAGATTAATTTGAATCTCATCTTTATTAACATATATAAATATCTTTGAAACAAATATGATCGTAGTAGGCTATGAGACAAGGAAAAAACCTATTTTATTTAAATAGATCCTATATAAATAATTTTTTTTGTTTAGCAGTGTACAGTAGGCCGAAAGCGGGAGCGCGATATACACACACACACACACACACGCGCGCGCGCGTGTGTGTGTGTGTGTGTATCTCTCCACCTTCTCTACCCCACGCCCCTTTGATATGAGTGTTGCAATAAAGATGAATCATTAGTTCAATCAAATAGAGAAATGGTTAACTCTACGAAAATTCTATTTAAGGTAAATTAAAAAAAATTAACTAGATCCATTCAGTGAACTTGACCAAATTGTTTTTTTGAACAGATGAAAATATTGAACTGATGAAACCGAATCACAGATTTATTAGGATCGAATAAAATATTTAGTTATTGGACGATATGAAATAGATTGATTTGAATAAATAAACATTTTTGAAATCAATAATTTTAATAATGGAGTGCAGTAGGAAAAATTTGGTTCTATGAAAAATCTAGTTAATTCAAATAAAAAAGAATCAACTAGACGCGGTTAGTTAATATCATAATATTTAGAGGAAAAAAATAAAAATATGCTTCATACATACACGTGGAAATATTGTTTAAATTTTTGACGTGCTGAAAATGAAAAAAAAAAGAAAAATCAAACATTTTATTTGGAATCGACGATAATCGGCCATCGCCATTTATCGACTCATTATTGAATGAACAAAAAAAAAACAAAAAGGTCAAAATGTCACGTCCTGAAGGGACGTGGACATATATTTTTTGATTCCCTCCTTTTTTGCCTACGACAAGCGCAATAGCACGGGATGAGGGTAAAAAGGGGTAGTGCTTGGAATGAGTTGAAATTAGGAACTCATGCAGTGATTTGGTATCGAGAAATAATCCGACAAATTTGTACAAACTAAACTAAAGGTTTATTACAAATAAGTGATCGGATGAATAAGGTTACTTATACAGACAAAATGACAATGAAAATAACTATGAAGTCGGGGGAACAATCGGATTAACATAAAATGAAATTTGGTTGCTTACATTGGTCGCTGTGTTCGTGAGTGTATCGGTGTGTAGGTACGCTCGCTCACAAGAATATCGGTTGTCGCTCGCAGATAAGGGTCTCGTTGATGGACGCCACGCTTAGCGTTCGGAAAGCGGTCACCAGCACCAGACTCTTGGGCGCTGAGAGTATTTATGTATATACGCGTGGTAAACAGCACTTGAACTATTTTATAGACTCGAGCCCGCGAGAGTCGACTTAACGTTTATACGGCACTTCGGTCAAAACCCGAAGATGTATAATATTCAAAGCTCTATGATATCGGTACTGCACTTCGAATTCCGTCAGAACAAGATTAAGAAGCGAAGACGATTTTGCAAGACTGAGATCTGTACGCGATGGTAACTGTTGGAAGACTTGATCTGCACGCGATGGAAACTGTTGGGAGACTTGATCTGAACGCGATGGAAACTGTTGGAAGACTGACTTCAAGAAGGAAGTCTTTCTTGACGAGAAAATTAAGTGGGGATGAATTGTGGGAGAAAGAACTTTAAGGTTTAGCGTGATTGGTCGCGATATTCATGATTCGCAGAATGGATCTCGATCATTCCTTATATAGAATCGCACGTGTCGAAGGCAGGGGACCTTTGTCCCGTGTTTCGGCGAAAACGCGCATGGGATATAGAGTTCGATATCTGAGACCTAAGCATTCGCATGGTTTGTGTTATGTTAAACTATGGCTATGGTGACTTCTCATATCAAAAGATTATATTGGGTGCGCGAAGAGATCGAGCGTTGTTGAGTTCTCGTTTCCTGCCGGCATCATGTTAAATAATTATCGGCCGGGACTTATTTAGGCTGGATGCAAAGTCTTCTCGTATCGTTCGAGTGGTGCCTCGTATTTCCTTCTGGGAGTTCGATATTTACGCCTTGAAGGCGAGGTTATAACACGAGGCGGACCGACTGAATAAAATAAACGAAAAATATGCTCGCGGAACGTACGCAAATTCGGTTTAATGTTGTTACGCGTCTTATTCTTAGATTTATACATTTAATACGCTTATGACGGCAAATGAGGATATTGGGAATAACCGAGAGAAGGCACATTCGCTAGGATGTAACAAAAAACAAAAGGAAAAAAATAAAGAAAAAATCGAATGAGCTTGAATTCCAAACCGACAATTTCAATCTTTTAGAACATGAAATAGACTATAATGAACACCCTAGCGTTTCATATAGATATCAAAATTATATGTTATTTAGATCTACACTGCCAGCCAAAAGTTTTCGGACACTCCACATAATCGCAAAACTTTTGAGCGCTGGATAATTGCCAAATAATGTTAGAGTAATATAATTTATTTCATTTATTATTTCACGAAGATACTATAAAGGTCTATATAATTAATTAATGATACAGAGCTTTATAGTATCTTCGTAAAATAATAATTATTCTACCATAAGTTTGCAATTATCCAAAGTTATATTAAGTTTTGCAGTTATCTAAAGTGTCCGAATACTTTTGACTGGTAGTGCATATTCGAATATATTAACGCAACCACATAGCTTCGTAAAAAAAATGTTTTACCAAATTTAATGAACGGCGTTTTGACGGGAACAAATTCAGCTTTATTTTGCTTTTCTGAAATATTTTTTTATAATTTCTTTTTCGACCCGATACGCACTTTTATACATCACTGTTTTTCGGCTTTTTTTCGACCATCAAGAATTGGGGTTATGCAAAAAAAAATTGTCATGTTTATCCATGATAAACTTGAGCGGGGTAGCAGGAGCTCCATTTTCGTTTTTTATCAAGTTTCGTACGATTTTTTTTCGCAATGTTATTTCATTTTTTGCTAAAAAAGACTAATTCTAGATAATGCAATGTAACTCAAGAACTAGAGGGTTTAAGAAGAAATGTCAGGGATGAAAAACGTCGCGTAAGCTTATAGTGGATAACCTGGCATTTATTAAGAATTTTCTTGTGAGATTTTTTCTCACAGGAAAATTCGTGACGCCCATTAATCCGAAAGAATTGGAGTAAGGATGTATATACGAGCATTCTTTTATGAATCGCCTATAAAATAATAACAAATCGATATTGAGAAAATTTGATTGTTTTCGCATATTAATATTGCACTAATAATTTGATAAGGGGACGATGTATTTTTATTAATTGTGTAGTATTTATTCATCATCTGATAATGCATATTTACCTGTACCGTTCTTCGGGCGATAATCAGGGAAAACGTATTATGTTCGTCATCGAACCGGTTACCGATCAGGCTACAATGGAGTGATGATGGAGGAGATATCGAATTTGGGCCGAAAGCAGGTTAGGTGGGGTCGAGGCAACGGTTTGAGATTGAAAGCAGGTTAAGGGGGGATTGTCTTTTTTTCCGCAAAATTTACCGCTTTTTGGGAATTTTTTTGTGAAGAAAGTATACAACAGAAAACTTGTGAAACTTGGCATATAGTTTTATTGATCTGTTTACTACATACAAAAAAATTTTTAAACAATTTCATCAAAAAATCCGCCTCCCACCCCCCTCGACGCGCGATGGTCCTTTTTTGATGGTGTGCACGATTTCTCAAAAACTATTCAACCGATTGCCTTCAAATTTGGGCAGAATGCTCAGCTGACATCCTTTTATCGTTTGATGAAGCAAAAAAGCAATACGTTTAATAGTTTTTTATTTATAACAAAAAATCGATCAATTTTTTTCGAAAAATCGATACTTCAAGTTCAAAACGTCACCAAATCGTCAATTTTTTTTCCCCCTTCATCGAACGATAGCTATATGTGTCTAAAGTAAAATGCTTTTTGGGTTTTTGTTGCAGGATGAACGTGAAGGCTGTAATCGTGCACACCATCAAAAAATGACCATCGCGCGTCGAGGGGGGTGGGAGGCGGATTTTTTGATGAAATTGTTTAAAAAAATTTTTGTATGTAGTAAACAGATCAATAAAACTATATGCCAAGTTTCACAAGTTTTCCGTTGTATACTTTCTTCACAAAAAATTCCCAAAAAGCGGTAAATTTTGCGAAAAAAAAAGACTCCCCCCTTAAGGAGGCCTGTGTTCTGCACGTTTCACTGAAACTGGGGGTCGAAAGAAGGTTTGGGAAGTCTAACAGAGGCTACACTGGACCAAGAGGAGGTCTTTTCATGGCACTGAACTCGACAAATGTGGTTTCGTCGGTTCAACGGAGGCTGGCGGCTTATGTATTACAAAAAAAATGGGTGTTGCGAGGGTTCAGAGGAGGCTAAAAATATTGACTCGGGATAGTTCATCGGTTGCAAGTTTTTATCCAATTATTGTACACAGTTTTGATACAAAGGTTTTTACACTTTTCAAATATAGACATCTTCTGGACAGATAGTGGACGGTATTCTGAACGATACTGGACGGCTGGTGACGGACGGTGACGGTGACGGTGACGGTGACGGTGACGGTGACGGTGACGGTGACGATGACGGTGACGGTGACGGTGACGGTGACGATGACGGTGACGGTGACGGTGACGGTGACGGTGACGGTGACGGTTACGGTTACGGTTACGGTGACGGTTACGGTGACGGTTACGGTGATGCCCAAAGCCCATCAAACGGTTTTGCCGACCATCTCTTGGATACCACGTCGGAAAGTTCGCTCGCCAGTAGTCTGGTGAGTATTGTCGTTTCCGAGAATTAAGGTCGTTTTATTGGTTATTGAGTCAAATGTATTTAAATATGAAGAAAACACACAGGGATATAGGAACTATGTGTAACAAATCGTATAATTTTCCATATAGCGGATAAACGCTTCTTACAATATTTATGAAAAACAACACAATCGCAATAAAGTATATAATGAAGGTGTGGGAAAAATTTCATGACGATTGGCTCACTAGTAATAGAGATTTGTTACGTTAAAGATTGAATTCTATAGTATTTTAGAAAGGGACGAACCAATAAAACCCAGAAAACGCAAACAATTTGGACTGAAAAAAAATGCAAACGAAATAAACAAAAAAATGCCAACGAATAAAACCCGAAATAACCCAAAACCAATAAAACCCGATATAACGCAAACAAATAATACCGAAGAAACGCTAACCAATAAAAGGCAGAAAACGGAAACGAATTGAAATACTAAAAAAAAACGCAAACCAATGAACCCCAGAAAACACAAAAGAATTAAACTAAAGCAAACGTAAATAAATAAAACCGAAGAAACGCAAACGAATGGAACTTTAAAATAATCGCGAACGAATTAAACCCGAAACCAATAAAACCCGATAAAATGCAGACAAATAAAACCGAAGAAACACAAACCAATAAAACCCAGATAACGCAAACGAATGGAACTAAAAAAACGCAAACGAATATAACCCAAAACAAATAAAACCTAAAGACAAATTCAAATTAACGCTATCTAACACAACCGAAATAATCTCCCCATTTTGTAAGAACGATGATTGTGATTGGGTTGCATTGCATGGCTTACCACCACGCGTTTAAAAAATGCAATTCTCTGTCTGATAATGAATTGGGCATATTGTTTAATAGGCGTATGACGACGCGCGAGATGTACCGTTTGGGTACAATAGTGATACGATGGACAGCACTTCGCCAGAGTCTATTAGCGATGCTCGGGTAAGCATATATTAGTGCCGTATATTTATGTGTGTATATATTTATTCATTTACTCATTTTTGTTTCGCCAAAAAATGCGTTGCTGTAGAATGCCTCGGGATCAGACAATGATCCAGAAGAGCAGGCGGCTAATGATGAGGGCGGAGTATGCACCGTTGACAATGTGATCGATCGACTCAAACAGGCATTATTGCCTGAGTCTTGGTGTTGGACGATGAATCCTCGCGAGGAATCCGGCGTCGTCTTTATTCAAATTGATCGCTACACATTTCAACCAAGAATGAAAGTCTTCCTGCATAACGATCTTTCGATCACGGTAAGAACCTTTATAGGATAGCAGATACTTTTTGTAAACGCACGATACATTGATTATGTTTCATTGCAGATTCAAGCTTTCAACAGCGAGGCCATGATCGAATGCAGACGAATCATGACATCCGTCGAAGGAATTGTGCAATTTCTGCGTCGCGCTGAAAACGGTATCGTGTGCTGTGGAGTTGGGTTGGAGGACGAAACGTATGTATACAGTTATTAGTAGTATCCCTCTAACAATACCCTTCAACAATAGATTCATTCTTTTGTAGGCGCGCAGAAAATTGTTCCGGCTTTGTTGGAGCGGCTTTGTATAGCAAGTTTGTGCCAACACCCCGGTGCACTGCTTGCAGACAAAGGCGCAAAGTCCTTCAAAATCGCAGAAATCGCAGAAAGACGGATGTTCGTGCTCGATACGCCCGGACAAAGTATGTATCACAGATGCGGCAGCGCCAATGTCGTCGCTTGGAACAAAAGGTAATGTGCCATCATATTTCATTAAAAAATTCGACATAAAAACCAAATTTTTTAAAATTGCAATTAATCTTACACATGCGGATGACGGAAACCTCTACCAGTCACATTTGCAAACGGTTTGTTCTCGTTTAGACAGATAAGTAGGAAGAGAGGTTTAAAATTATTGTAATTGTATTATTTTCTTCAGTTCTTCATTAGTGTTGCACTTACGCTCTTAAAAAGCCCCGTAATATATTATCTACAGCCGTTCTTGTTAGCATACTAGGCAGGCCTTGATAATTAATTGTAAGTTTCGGCTATTATCTCGCCAAAAACTACAAATCAACTACCTCCTGCTTCTCTGTCTGTGTGCTCTTCTTGCGGTTCAAGGGATAACAAATTACTAAGTACGATTTAATTGATATTAAGTTTGCCAGTCCATAGTAAAGATTTGCTACCCTTCGACTTTTGAGGCTTCAGCCACATTTATTTCGTGTTCTTCTTTACGCGAGAGTCTCAAATGTGGTGCCTCATTTAAATGTGAATCTTTTTATAGTATCGTCGCAGGCAGAACATTTGAAGCAGGCCTTGATAATTAATTGTAAGTTTCGGCTATTATCTCGCCAAAAACTAAAAATCAACTACCGCTTGCTTCTCTGTCTGTGTGCTCTTCTTGCGGTTCAAGGGATAACAAATTACTAAGTACGATTCAATTGATATTAAGTTTGCCCGTCCATAGATTTGCTACCCTTCGACTTTTGAGGCTTCAGCCACATTGATTTCGTGTTCTTCTTCACGCGAGAGTCTCAAATGTGGTGCCTCATTTAAATGTGAATCTTTTTATACTATCATCGCAGGCAGAAAATTTGAAGCAGCAAGTTAGGAGAGCTCGCGACGAATGTGCTGCAGTCAGCGAGCAAGCCTTAATTGAGGCGATCTCCGATTTGCCACCGCCTCAACAAGCTGTTGTCCTCGCTTGTGTGAGTGCGTCTAAAGTAAAGTGTACTAACCAGCGACGATATCCTTTAGACTGGGTGTACGAGTGTCTTTTGATGCGTATAAAAAATAGCAAGTTATACGAGCATCTTCGTATGCGTAATATTCTTCCACTGCCCTGCCAAGACACTCTGTCGAAATACATAAGCAAAATGGACATAGGCTATGGATTTCAGAAGGCAGTCTTTCAGTGTCTGCAGAAGAAAGCTTCGCGGATGGAAATCGTTGACAAGAAGGGTATCTTTAACAGTGATAATATTTTGTGGGCCGCTTTCAATTTGTTTCCGATGTAGTACGTAGAATTGTTCAATGCTTTAGTTGTTCCGAATTTCAAAATTTGTGAAGCATTTTTAAACGAAAAATGCCTAGAGTAAAGTCCATTTGATTACACGCGCTCGTATTTTTTCGTACGACGAGACTCGTCTCTTTTCGTATGCCCTGCAAAAACAGACTAATATTACAGGTCGTAAATTGCCAACATTTTAATTTTGCAACAATCAAGACGTGCCAACGTTTGAAAAGTGAGTAACTGTCCTCAAAATAATATGTTACATCACATTACATTACGAACATTACGATTGTCAGTATTTATTTCACTTTGATGCGCCTCACTTTTGTATTATTCACAGACTGCAAGGTATGAACATAACACTGGGCTTTTTTCTTATAAAATAGATCCTACCTCATTGCAATGTACTTTTATCTGTATTGTACCCTGCATTAAAAAGTATTTGTTTTGTACATATGCTGCTGTTGTACGGCGCATTGTCAGTGCATATTAGGTGCACGTACAGTGTAACCGAATGTAGAAAGCGTAGATTTATTAGCAAGATTTATTATTTTGTTGCTTGGGCAATTATATTTTCATAATAAAATGCTGTACATTCGTTTATAAAAAGAACTGTTTTACAGGTGTGCTCCTTGTTGACGAAATGTCACTCAGCGAAGCTATCAACTTCGATCGCAAGACAATGAACTTCAACGGCTTTGTCGATCTCGGCAAACATACCCCCATCGAACAGCAGAACACACGAGCGGATCATGCGCTTGTGTTCATGTTCCAGCCATTCCGAGGAACATGGGTTCAAGTTCTTGGCTGCTTCCTCAGCAAGAACTCAGTCACAAGCAAAGTTCTGCACAAGCTAATTTTGGAGTGTGTTCTGTTGCTCGGCGGCTCCGGATTCCACGTGGACGTCGTGACTATGGATGGAGCACAGTGGAACCGAAGAGTGTGGGGTTTGTTTGGGATCAGCGAAACCCAGTTGTCTTGCGAGCACCCATTTGATGCCAAGCGGCGACTTTGGATGATGTCGGATTTTCCTCACCTCATTAAGTGCTTGCGAAATTGCATTATCCAGTGTCCGTTTCTCTCGGTAAGATAAAATTGTTCAAAATTGTATACTTGTTTACAGGGGAAACCCCCTTTCTCATCACAGTTGCCGCAAGGATACACTGTAAAAAAAATCTGTATTAAAATTAATATAAAAGTGTAGGAAGTCTTTTTACAGATACCGTTTATGAATTTTAATATTGTCGTTTGAAAATCAATGCACTGCTTTTCGAATGTCTAATAATCGTTCAGTAATATCGCAACACTTAAGTACTGGAAAAATCATATACGTATCGCAAAGTATCTATTATAAGCGTATTAAAATTAATACGCACAGATTGTATTTTTAAATTAAAAAAAAAGTAAATTTGGCATAGAAAAGTGTATTCATTTTACGGTGTTGGGTTTGTGTAATTGTTATTATTTACTTTCTGCGTCTTTAATAAATTCTGTATGAATTTTAATATACAAATTCCGGAATTCTTTTACTGATTCAGTCTGTGAAAACAAATTATCGTTATTTTGAAATTAATACACTACGTTTTGAATGTGTAGTAATGTGTAGTAATACTGTAATAGCAAAGTCCTGGAAAAATCATATACCTATTCGAAAGTATCAGTTGTGGATATATAAAAATTAATGCGAATAGATTTTAGTTTGTTTGGGTTTAATTAGACTTGGCTGCTTTTGTTCGGTTCATTCACCACTTACTTATTTGTTTTTTCCTTAGCTACAACGCTTTTCGCGTTTGTTACCTTCCTTCCCCTCATTGTGACCGTTTGTTTCCTCTACTGTTTCTCCTTTTTCTCCCTGCCCCCCCCCCCCCCTTGCGGCCACAGCCGACTGCCCTCTCTGTATTATATTCATCATGACTATAATTCTTATTTCTAACTAGTCTTATTTCGCTGTGAAATGCCGAAGAAAAACATTTCACGACGAAATGTACGCGATTAGGATTCGAACCCCGGACCTTCCGGTCTGCTGGTTTAGTGGCGAGCACGCTAACCACTAGACCATCGCACCGGGTGTTCATCACTTACTTTAGATATGGTGTTACTCGATACGTTTTTTATGATTTGATTTAACAAGCTGACCATAGCACGAATTTCAAGTTTTCTGCACTGAATTATATATCAAATCAGACTATCAGAATAAACATATACTAACAAGGAGAAGGCAGAGCCTGGATGTCGCGAATCGGTTTCTCCTTTCGCGTGGTGAAAGTTGAAGACCTCCGAATTAACGTCGTTTTTGATTTTTGTTCCAATAGGCCTTAGTTGCTGAGATCGCGATTTGAAAATTTGGGAGTTTCGGATGGAGCCAACCAGGTTTCGGCTGGCGCGTAGAGTACGTTGCGCGTTGATGCTTGAGACAAGAGCGGCCGTAGCTAATACGGTAAGACGACGGACTGGCACTTGAAAGTTCACGGTTCGCGACCCCGTGCTTTTTTTAAAATTCAATTTTTATTTTATTTTATAATCTCTCATGACTTTGCATGTGCAGGAGGTAAATAAGAAAATTCGAAAATATGTATTACTAGTTTTATTTATCGATGATATTAAAATAATTAATGTGGTTGCGGTGGTATTGCGTTCACCTTATGTTCGTGGTGTCGCACAGTGGGGCAGAATCCCAAAAAGCTGGCCAAAATTCGGAAAGTGTTCAAAATGATCTCCAATTCTCTCCTCGGGGGTTTTCGGGGTCGCTGAATACGAATCTGTTGTCAGAATTACGATTTTCAAAATGGCGGACCCAAAATGGCGGACACAATTCAACCAATTAGTCAAATAATTCAGTAAAAAATACCCAATCATATTTCTTAAGGGTTTTTGGGATCGCTGATTACGAATTTGTTATAGGAATGTTAATTTTCAAAATAGCAGACGCGATATATAGACGATTCTATATATCGATTATAGATTCTATATTTCGATTATAGAAAAATTTTCACTTTTAAAATATTTTTTAATAGAAAATGTTTCATAATATGTTTAGGTTTAAATGAGTAGAAAATCTCTTGAGCCATGTTTTTATTTTTGAAAAATTTCTTGAGTACAAAATTTGCAATAAATCAAATATCTGTTATTTACTTCTAGTAACAAAAATCTTGTATGTCATCTTCAATGTTGGAATCATTCGATTCGGATTCTGATGTTGACCCACTTGTATCCAGATCGGAATCGTTCCTTATCTCTTGTCTGGTGACTTCAGGTTGTTTTAACATTTCTATAGCTTCTTTATGTAAAGATTTCGCCGGTCTCTGGGGCAATTTCCTGATGCTTGAGAGAAATGGATCTGATGATACTAAAAGCCTATAGAAAATGTCTCTCATATTCGATTCTCGAAAGCATTTTCTTGAATGATGTAACCTGTAGTTCTTTATGTCCTTACTGCGTGACTCTTGGGCCTCTTCAGAAAGTTGTCCGATCGGTAAAAGGGCATATTTTACAATTTCTGCTCCGTGCATCAACACTTTGTGCACAGATGTTGGCATGTAATACCATGGATATAAAGCAACGAATAAACGGGCAGTATTTACACAATAGTCTTTGAATTTTTCTTCGTCTATATCATACCCGCTCGAAATTGCCTGCAAAATAACATGAAATCGGTGAATTAAATTTTCATCGACTCCTGTTATTTCAGCAGATATATTAGCATTTTCGTAAAAGCGGCGGGCGGTATTTCCATCGTTTGAGCTGCCATATCCTGGCTTTGGTCGATCAACGATAAGCCCCAGTGTTGTCTTAAATTGAGTCTGTATGTCTTCCTTGCGTACTTTCACAATCTTTTTCACTTCCTCTTCACGAGCTTGCCACTTTTGAGTTGTGAGCTTATACGACAAATGCAAACAGCACTCGAAAAAACGAATCCACGCATGTAATGTAGATATGCCAAATCTTAAATTATCTGTAGTAATGTCCATTTTTATAATTTTGTCGATGTTATTAAAATCTTTAGAGGTGGCTTTGCACAGGAAGCAGCGTTGTGCAGAAGTGGTACCAGTTACAGCGTTACAGACTTTGCCGTCTATCATCGTAAACGACATACAATAGGTTACTGAAATTGATTTTTCATTTTGTTCAGTAGTGTATGGTGCAAGACCCGCAATCTGCTGTTCAATGTCGGTAACTTCTTTCAATGTTGATTGTACATCTTCATGTACAAACTGCAATCGTATTGGTCTGCAGAATCGAGGAGATGAAGGTCTAGGATTTTTCCACACAATAGTTCCTTCATCCGTCTCGTGATTGTTGTAGATTAATTGCAAAGGTACCAGAGAAGTATAAAAAATGCTTTCATCAGATTTTCCAGCCTCATCAAATTTTTGCTTATAAACACTTTGACCGCTGCTTCCATCACATCCCCATTTACAGTGAAGTACTAATTTTTGCAGAATTTCAGAATTTAGAGTATCGATGACATCAGCCTGAAGTTGTATAATTCTGTATGTGGTATGATCAAGTAAAGCCTGTAGTTTAATTTGTGCGCACGACTCAGTAATATTCATGTACACAACTGATGGATAACAACGATTTTTTGCTTTTTCTACTTCATGGTATGATGAGTATAATTTGCATTTACGTGCTCTAGCTGCATTTCTTGATAGCTGATAAGAGCGCTTTGATTCTCCTTTCTCGATCATCAAAGAAAGTGCTTCGTCTGGGGTTAAACGTGTCTCATTTTTTGACCGAACAGCAGCTATATATTTTGAGGCTCTTGTTGGGCTGGTTAATGTGACATCTTTAAGAACTTGAGCAGCATCCACTTGACCAGAAGTCCTTAAACTCATTTGAGCAGCATACGTCAATTCTTCTGCAGATAAAGTAGAACGTATTTCTTCAGTCTTTCGCCTCTTAGATCTATCGCTGGATGAAGCAAAGGATTTCGAAGGTCGTCCAAATGTTCCTTTTTCATCATTCTTCACAATCTTCTCAGATGTTGATGTTGTGCATTCAGTATCGGATAATGTTGAAAAACATACGGTGCCATTCAACCATTCTTCATTATTTTTTAGAAACTTTTCTTGGCCTCTATTTGCTGCTTTCCATCTGGATCGAAAATTTGCAAATAACAGTCCTAATGACTTTTCATCCTCGTCTACTTGTATCACATGTTCTGTTTTCTTGAAAATTGCATCTTTCAAAACTCCAATAACGAATTTCTGTTCGTTTTTTAAACTGTCTTTCACCATGAAAAAAACATCTCTTCTTGATAATTCCATATTTGAAGATTGGGAAGACTCTGTAAAATACCAATATAAACATGTACAAAATTGAATGACATTATTTTGAAATCATTTTATACTTAACAAAACTATATACGGTGTTCTGACTCGAAATGTACAAAAATAATTTATTACTACTAAAAATGACTTTATATTTATAAAGAAAACGAATATTTATGATATAAATGATTAACAAATATATTTACATACATTCTGCACGAAAAAAAACCGAAATTACATGAAATCTGTCTTTACGAGAATCACCTCTGTGTCAGTATACAACAGGTATAATAAAGCCTGAACAGCAGGCGGGCTCCTTTCTTTCATACATGGCTGCTCTAGGAGCCCCTCGTCAGTCCTTGCCGAATCGCCGTCTACACTACGTATACACTATGTACGTATACACTAATACTCCTTTACTGCCGAAAACCGTTACGCCGTACAAACATGGGGGAAACACAGTTCTAGCTACTGAGAGTTCTTGCAGGAATATTTTATAAAATGTTGAGATTTTCGTAAAGCGTACATTTAGAATAATAAATTACTGTATTAAAATTTAAATGATCTATGAATATTAATCAATAAATGAACATACTACAAATGGAATTGATAAATAAATATTAATCTATGTTAATAGACAGAAAATATACCAACGCGCTGTAACGTAATAATCAATGGATTACATTCACACGTCCGTTAATGTCGCGCCACGTATTTCTCCCTAAAAATTAGTCTAACTATTCGTTGAGCACTCCTGAGCAGCCAGTTTTTTAGTATATTATATTTAGTACTGTACACTATCAGTTTCTTGTTGAAACAAGGTCGAGACTCGCGAAGACATTTTTAAAACTACTTTAGAAAATCGATTTTCGAAAAAAAATGTATAATTTTTTATGTTTACTTGTTGCAAAATTTAGATATTTCAAATATCTAAATTTGAAGGTATATTTTCTAAATTATATTTTTTTAGAAATTTAGAAGGTATATATCTAAATTTGAAGGTATATAGAAGGTATATTTTCTGCATACCTTCAGAAAGTTTTTCCATTTTGCAGAATTAAAATTGAGACAGTTTCGTCCGTTTCACAACACTTCGAAACAGGCAAGAATTTTTCGACGCGTACGCTTGTTTAATGCGTACCGAACGGCGGCTGAATGTCGACTGATGTCGAGGCGACCCTAGAGCAGGTATAAACCTGCCCGGTCCGGAATTTCGTCCTAGGACTATCAGTAAACAAGATCTGAACATATATAGACGAATATATACAACTCAAAAACTTGACTTTTGGCCAGCTTTTTGGGATTCTGCCCCACTGTGTGTCGTAAGCCTTTGTGCTTCCCTTGCTTTTACGATGGTTTCCACCCTCCAATTTGTCAGCATACCGATCTGATAGAAGAAGAATCAGAATAATTACCTGCCGCGAAATTTGCAAGTGTGAATTAGATTAATTATTTATTTTTTGGACCATATTATTTTGCTTTGTAATTGTGACTTGATTATCAGATCAATTATTCGTATACAATATTATTTTGCTATGTAATCGTGACTTCATTATTGGATTAATTATTTTAATATAATAGATAAATAAAACTAGTAAAACATATTTTCGAATTTTCTTATTTACCCGCACATGCAAAGTCTTATGGGAGATTAGACAGAAAAAAAATTGAATTAAAAAAAAAAGCATGGGGACGCGACCCGTGAACTTTCAGAGTGCCAGTCCGTCGTCTTACCGTATTAGCTACGGCCGCTCTTGTCTCAAGTATCAACGCTCAACGTACTCTACGCGCGAGCCGAAACCGGCTTGGCTCCGTCCGAAAATCCCAAATTTTCAAATCGCGATATCTCAGCAACTAAGGCCTGTTGGAAAAAAAATAAAAAACAACGTTAATTCGGAGGTCTTCAACTTTCACCACGCGAAAGGAAAACCCGATTCGCGATATCCAGGCTCAGTCGTCTCCTTGTAAATCAGAAAATGTACGTGCCTTCGTATTGTAAATGTCCAATTCATTTTTAAATATTCTCCAGTCTATCATAATATTCAGTGCACAAAACATTGTATACTCTTGAACCAAGTATTGTAAAAATTAAGAGTCAGTTTGTAATTTTCTTACTTCGTCTATATTTTACATATTCAAAACGCTTGTTGTACTTTTCAACTAAGAATATTTATTTTTCTATTAGACGCCTTGAAAAATTGTAGATATTGTATTAATATTCAATTCGTACATATCACGAAATGTAAAACCGTATGAAATGTGGATCCGGTATTGAATGTTACAACACTGAAGCCTAAATATTCATTCATATACTAAGTTTTGAAATTTCATTTGCCATAGTATTGTAAAAGTATTTTAAATTTCATATTTCTTTAAACAGCGTTTTGTAATATTCAATGTACAAGGTAGTGTACTTTTCAACAGAATGAAGTTAAAAATAATAGTCATATTGCGATTTTAAAACTTTTTGTGTTAATAATGAAATCATATACGTTTGTTGCATTAATCAAACAAATATTTGTATTATTATGATGCGCGTTGAAAAACTCATACGCAGCATACTAATATTCAATGTCCCATATATTAAAATGTATACGCATCTATGAAAATTCATTTACATTACTGAAGTGCGAATTTGCGTTTCATATTCCGAGTTTAGAAATTTTCAATTATAAAAGTATAGTAAATTTAATGACTTTTTTTACAGTGTAGTGGCGATGAATTTTAATTTTTTGGTATATAGACACCCGAAGGTCTTGTCCTTCTTCGCCACTTCGAGGCTCTGCTTACGCATGAGGCGCACACTAAGCCCAACCTTAGTGTCGCATATTTCCTGACGCCGGCGCATCTACATCCAAAGGGGTATCAAAAGATGAATGTTCCTCTTGCATTCCAGGTATGAAAGAATGCAAATATATTGCAAACATTGCGTGAGAATATCGTTATAAATACTCTGGTGTTTCAGTTGTTCTCTGACAGAGTCCGAGTTGCAATGGAGTTGTACAAGAACGACCCGAGATGTCCAGACTTACACGACTGTCAGCCAACGGTTAAGCTCATCGAAGTGGTCGACAGGCTTATTCAGGCGATAATGTCGCGTACACCGGCCACCGCTCTGCGCCCTTCGGATACATGTCCACAGAAAAAGGTTCGTTGGAAAAATATCTGAATAGTATTCGCGATAAGGCGGTCCCTCGAATTTTTTCAAATTTATCTTATGGCGTCTGGCCACCTTGGCCGATCGAAAAAGCGGTATATTTAAAAAATAATAATAAACTCGAAAGTATGGGCCGGAATATTTTTATTTTTTTACACGACGTCAGAAAGGGCTTTAAGAATAACGGTAATAAATTTCCGTTCAAAATATTTAAAAATGGCGCCGTTATGCACATTGCCGCGGAGGCCCTCCGCACGATACGCGCGGTCGTTGTCTCAGCTGTTACCCGGTCATGTCACATTTGAAAAAAAAAAACAATAATCAGCTCATTCGTGAGTAGCGTCGCTACAATATAGTGCAGCGGTTTTTTTTTCGACCATTAAAAAAAATTATAGTGAGCCGAAGATTCGGTGAAAAATACAAATTTTTTTCTTCGGCTCACCATAATTTTTTTCAGATGTGGCATGACCGGGTAACAGCTGGGACAACGACCGCGCGTATCGTGCGGAGGGCCTCCGCGGCAATGTGCATAACGGCGCTATTTTTTAAATATTTTGAACGGAAATTTATTAACGTTATTCTTAAAGCCCTTTCTGTCGTTGTGTAAAAAAATACAAATATTCCGGCCCATACATTCGAGTTTATTATTTTTGTTTTAAATATACCCATTTTTCGATCGGCCAAGGTGGCCAGACGCCTTATCATTCTGGACGACTCATTTGCCTAGAACCAAGACCGGATGGGTCAAACATGGTTCCTATCCTGAAAATCAACAAAGCGTCTGCAAAACAGACGATTTTTTTTAATTTCATAAACTGTACACATATGTTTATCGTGTTCAGTGCATCGTGCAGAGCAGTGCAGCGCAGATGTCACGTTGACATCATAAAACAGTTAATACGAGTTTTATAAGTCACGTAAGTGAAATAAATGTAAGGCGTTTTTAACCGAAGCTTGGTTAATCTCTCGCACGCAGTGCTTCAAACTGTACAATAACGCAACTGTGACGGCATGCATGGCATCTCTGTACAAACAGATGTACAGTAATATCACAATCTATTCTTGGTGGTAATCCGTGCATCCTATTTCCTTTAATATAATGTATATTTTTTTATTGACATGTGTAACTTAAAAATTCGTTGTGTTGCATCAGAGTATTCGTATACTTTAATTCGGCACAAACAGTATTTAATATGGTGTTGGCGTGGTAAAGTTTACGATGAACGTTCATTTTCGTGGCATGATATATCTGCTGTTATAAGTACTCAGGTATTGCCAAGGAAGGTAAGTAGCTCATATCTCTGGTGTTGTTTTCGTCGTCGGACGCCCAAGATAACCACCGTACTTTTTCTTCCACGTCATGTCTCATTTTACGTCAAGAATCGACAATTCATTTTCTACATTCATGTCTTAAAATGTTGCGAGTAATGTGCAACAGTATCTGTAAAATTCTGGTTTCGAAATCTCCTTTCTGCCAAACTGGATGTAATATTACATTTAAATTTAATATAAAAGTATGCGGTAATACTGATTAGTTTTGTGCATAACATTTTTTTATTGTTGTCAATGATGGTGATACGATACCATTTCACATTAAAAGCCGCACCATTGCCTGCACAAAAATTAGGTTCGAGTTTACATTCATGCAAACGATTCTGTGTTTGACTGTGCAATGTATGATGAAAATTTATGTAGAAATAATCATCTCTATCCGGTCAATTGGCCCTCAACAACGGGTTCAATTGCAATTTTGATTGAATTGAACTATTTGCAAATAATTATCGTAGGCTTGCCGCACTAATACAATTATTATTAATACAGGCTATCGAGGACTTTGTTCGCTATCTGGCTGAGTGGCAAAGAATCGCAAAGAAAGAAAAGTCGCCCTTCCCGATTTCATCCAGCACTGTGACAGGACTGAACGTCACATTGGGTGCCACATTGGAGCTTCTCGAGCATCTGAAAAGTGACGGCTACGAGTACGTTATGACCGCTCGACTCAACCAGGATGCACTGGAGGTAAAAATGAACCTGAATCTTTGATAGAATACTCGCTGTTTTGTATGTGCCTTAAAATTCGTACCTAATTCGTGCTTGTTTTTGTTTATGTATTGTGTGTGTGATACCATGTTTGGTTTCATTTAATGTACAAAATGGAAAAATGAAAGATATTTTGGCAATGACATTTTTTTATTGCCTGCAGCGCTTTTTCGGCATGATGCGGAACGCTTGCGGCAGCAACGACCATCCGGATCCAACCTTGTTTGCCCAAGTGTTCCGCCTCTTGTGCACGTACTCCCTGGTCAAGCCGCCGAAGGGTGGTAACGTGTGTGGCACTGAGCTGCTGGAGACTGATGGGAACTAAAGAGTCCATGGCACAGAAAGCGAGCCCGAGGAGGAAATTTCTGGAGAAGCTAGATGCTCTGATCGAAATCGGAGAAGAGAACGAACCGCCGGATACCTTTCTCGCAACGCTATCTCAGCAGGATCACCAGTACTTGGAAACCGGGTCTCAATCCAGCCGCAGTCATCTCTCGACACTCGACACACGACGATGTAGTCACAACAAGCGACGACGTACAAGCGTACATTGCGGGCTAGGTCGCCCGAAAATGCATTCGATTGACCAAATGTTACGCTTGCATTGATCGTTTGAAGAGTGACGACAGATGCGATCGCGATAAGATTGTGGACCTCATGGATCGGTACGGTGGACTGGTGAGTCCGAGTGAAGAGCTCTTCAAACTTACGAGATGTTTGGAAGAAGCTATCCTCAACGTCGTGGGCACATTGGCGATTAAAGAGAATACTCTGTTCCAAATCATCCAAAGAGTTCAGGAGACGCGCAACTTGAACTTGGTCGGATGTTTGGAACATGAGAAAGAAATGACGAAACGCGTCATCAATTTCTAAGTAAAAACTTTATTTACTTATAAAAATTATAAGTGTCTATTAATGCGTATTAAGAGAACTCATACATACAGAGTATCAGCTCGTCGGCATATGGCTTTTACTCACCTATTTTCAAATGCTTGAAAACCAAGAGCTGCGGAATGGAGGCCTCTCAAAAAAGAGGTATCTACATCTCCGGAAATTTCAGATCTTTCCAGTTTCTTTACGAACAAGTAGCTTCGCTGTATCCGTACATTTTCCCTACTCCTGCAGTATTGAATCAATTATTAATCTGAATGTGGAAACAATTTGGTAGTTTATCCTTTTAACGACGGTGTAGATTACCTTTTCCTTCTATTTAGTATGATTGATAGCTATTTCCTAATACGTGCCATGGATTAATTAAGTAAATTGATCTTTTAGGTACCCTCCTCGTAGACGAGATGAAATTAAGTGAAGCCGTATCGTTCAATCCACAATCGTTGCAAGTTTGCGGATTGCAGCAACGTACACCGATGGTGTTCCTTCAGCAGAGTAAGTGCTAGGCTATTCGGTATTGCATCTGGCATGGTCGTTTTTCTCGCATTTCTGGCTTTCTGCTTGTATGGTTAGTTTATACAAACCAAATATCTCTCGCTTTATGTATTGCAGAATTGAATGGTGCAAAAATCCTCGAATTCTGTTGCCTTAGTTTTTTATGTCCTTTTCTGTTTGCACTCGTTTATCGTCGCTTGCCTAATTTTGGTGTGGAAAGAACGAGGTGACAACATTTCTGAAGAATATGATGAACTTCGTGTTTGACTTTTAACATGTCGTTTTTTGCTTTTGAACTTTTGAAATAATTTTTTTCCTTGTTTTGTATGAGAATTGGCCTTATACTTGTGCTCGTGAACATCCAAGCGATAATGTATTCAACTTCGAATTGTGTGGTTAACGTCCTTTTCTGCATATAGGCAATAATGGATTTCGACAAGTGGTTGAGAGAATGGGAAGCCACCGTGAGCGGCGAGGACATGCCCATATCTACGAGCACCTTAACTGGGTTTAAAGTTACGTTGGGGGCCACTCTTGAAATAATTGAGACCCTACGGATCGAATCCAACTTCAAGTTTCTCATGACGGCCCGTTTAAACCAAGATGCTTTGGAGGTAAATAGTACAGTTAATTTTTTCTAACAATTATTACGGCCCGCTTAGATAATACATACATATTACGCTTGACTCGTTCGTTTATCCACGCAAACTTGCTACTGCCATTGTGTTCTTACACAAGGATGAAATTCGCAAACTAAATCTTGCCTTTTGTTGTATGCGTTTTTCAGAGATTCTTTGGAATGATGCGTGGTGCCTGCGGAAGCAACGACCATCCGGAACCCCAGCTCTTTGCCCAAGTGTTCGGACTTCTCTGCAGCTACTCCCTGATTAAGCCGGCGAAAGCTTCTAATGTCAGCGGTACCGAATTGCTGAAAGTTCTGATGCAGACCGAAGAGTTATATCGAAAAAAACCACGCACCGAGTGGCTGAACCGAATTGACCGCTTGCTCGAAGATGGGGATACTGATGATCGTCATCGTAAGTCGCATGAGCAAGATCATGACTACAAGGCTGAGCTGTTCGGATCGGAATGAAAGCGTCCATGATCACACCTACGATGTTGCCCGTACGAGCCCGCAGGTGCAATCTTACATTGCCGGATACGTAGTGCAGCGAATGCGGAGACGATTGAATTGTGAAGACTGCATCCACGCACTCGAATCTCACGACACCGAACCTGGCGAATCGAGGCACAAGATGATCGACATGATGAATTAATACGGAGGTCTTCTTCATCCGAGTGACGCAATATTTTATTTAACGCGAACCCTCGAGTCGATTGTTCTCGACGTTGTTGGGAAATTTGGTGTAAAAATCGATACCTTTCACACAATCCTACAAAAATTGTCTGACGTGAAAGGTTTGCCAGCTGTTGGGTGCGTGGAACATTATAAGGAAACGACCCGGAAAGTAATCGATTTTTACATGGTGATGCGTGGGCACTTCTTGACAAAATCGTTCAATAAAAATAATAACGAAAGCCGTGAGCGAACAAGAAAACTGCGAAAAAATGCGAAATTGTAAGCGTCGGTTATTTCGTGTTAATTATATTCATTATTTAATTTTAATTGTTACTGCGTTGTTCGAAAATACTGTGCAATCATTCAAATTATTCAGGTTTATATTTATTATTGCAGATTTATAATTTTTTGACTGTTATTCTTAGCCCTGAACCATGTTTTTTGTTGCGATGATGTACATTTTCCATTTAATTTAATTAAATCATTAATATTGGCTTTCAAAAGTTTCATATTTGTTTATTTTATAATTACCAATATTCCTTTGTATGAACTTGCAAGTTTTCAGGATTCTCTACCTATCCCTTTTCAATGCCTCCAGATGAGTGTCTCCGAGTATGAAAAATCAGGGATTATCGAAGTGTAACATTTTCGAAAATCGATTTTTTTTGCATTATCCGATAGTATAGACGGTTGAAAACATGCTGCTCAATTATTGCGCGAAAATTCGAATAATTTCGATCGCCTATCTTTTTTAATTTCGGTACAGCCTTTTTTAGAAGAAGCGATGCGAGCAGCGGCTTGAGACCTCGCGCGGACTGCGCCAGGTCCTGTTCCTACCTACAACTCATAACGAGCAATTTGAGGAAGCAAAAGGGATATTGTATGGACGTAGCGTCGCCGATTGATCGTAAGTAGACAATTTATATGAAAATTTTGCACTCGAAACGTTATATGCGTTTTTCTCAAAGTGTCATTTTTCGAATCGGGGTACACTCTCAAAGGAAGACTGAGCTTTTTTGTTATTGTGTTTTAATCATCAAAAATAATTTTTGTTTTATTTTTCGAGAAAAATTACATGGTTGTTAATAAATTATGAAAAAAATGTTAAGAAGGAAAACGACGGTCAAGACTAAACTGCTAGTACACTGAATAAGTATACAAAATTTCGATTCTAGCTGCTCATTGGATGTTGACAAATCGTGTACACTGCTTTGAGAAACATAGTTTCGAGAAAAACGCGTTTAAAGTTCTACTAGCAGTTCTATGGTTGTAATCATAAGTTTATCTTCAATGTGCGATTCCCGCACCATATGTTGGACCTTCCTCTACAATTTGAGTTAAAAGTGAAGTAAATATTTCAGAGACCCATATCCAATTCTAATGACAATGTAAAAAAATTCTACTGGTTGTAACGTGAATGCAAGCCAATTACAGTATGAATTTTATTTCAAATTTTGAAAAGTCTTAGCATACAAAGGCATTCTTTGTATGAAAATTCCTACTCCCCTAAGATCTAAAATGTTCTACCAATTTTCACAACATTCAATACGAATATTCCGTGTATAATACTCTTTTACTGTACAAAAAATTAACCCGATATCTAACAGTTTAAGATAGATATAGCATTCAAACCACATTTATAAAAATGATATGTTTAAATCCTTACGCTGATTACCGCAAAATTTGGTCTGAAATTACCTTGTGAGATACACAATTTTCGGACAAGAGTGTAATCGGATATCGATCAAATTTTGAAAATTATGTACCAAAAACATTTTGCTGAAAATGATAATTCCTTCGGAATCTGAACTTATTTGCTGATTCATAGAAAATTCATTTACAGCATGCTTCTGAAGATACCTCATGGGTGTGCAAAAAAAATCACGCTTACAAAAGTCTTTGCATGTACAAAAAAAAACGTATGCACACGAACTCATTTTTTTTCCTCACAAACTTTCGGAACATTTTGAACACATTTTGTTCACAATTTCGATTTTGTTTAGCAATCGAAAGCTTCCTATGAGAAAAGAAAATTCATCATTATGAAACCATTTAAAAAATTAAATTGTCATGATACAGGAAACATGCGAATACGAAAAGTGGAAGAATTCTTCGTACGGTTTAGAATTTTTCTTCAGCAGGTCTGCATGAGTGTCGGAGCAAAAAATGGGTTGAGTTTTAATACTTTTTTCCAATAAAATTTTCGGGATGACGAGTCTGGGATTTTTGCTACAGCTTGCTAATTTCGTAATTTTGAAAGTTTCAAAAAAACATCCGTTCATACGAAAGTTATATTATTATACTTAAAAGACGTTTTTTTTGTTTTTCATTTCAGATCACCCTACTTGCCATAACCACCTACACCGATTGGCCATGCATCAACGGTGGCATTTTGTTTAATGAAAGATACCCTCATTGTTTATCAATATCTTCAATAAAAAATACCCCAATTTGGCAAGACTATATATTAATTGTGTGTAAAATCCCAACCTCGTCATCCCAATACTTTTATCAGATAAAAATATTTATATGGAATATAATACAATATTTGTAACAATGCAGTTTCATGTAGAAGGAGACTTCACGATTTTTTTGCATTATCCGATAGTGTAGACGGTTGAAAACATGCTGTTCAATTATTGCGCGAAAATTCGAATAATTTCGATCGCCTATCTTTCTTAATTTCGGTACAGCCTTTTTTAGAAGAAGTGATGCGAGCAGCGGCTTGAGACCTCGCACAGACTGCGCCAGGTCCTGTTCCTACCTACAACTGATAACGAGCAATTTGAGGAAGCAAACGGGATATTGTATGGACGTAGCGTCGCCGATTGATTGTAAGTAGACAATTTATATGAAAATTTTGCACTCGAAACGTTATATGCGTTTTTCTCAAAATATCATTTTTCGAATCCGGGTACACTCTCAAAGGAAGAGTTTTCAAGCTGTCCGTCTCAAATTTTGACACATTTGTCACGCCATTCGTTATTTTGCTATGGAAGCTTTTTTTTAATCTTCATATTTTTTTAACGATAAACTGTCGAAAAAATAAGCCAAATTTGACACTTTTTTTTCATAACACCGATATTTTGTCAACGTTAGTTTTTTTTTAACTCCATAGCAAGATAGCGGCTTTTATACTGATTGACAATCTTTTTACAAATTTTGTTTCAGATCATATTTACGTCCACAGCCGTGTACACCATGAGAGCACCCGTTTTTCGAAGAAATTTTCAACCGTAGAATTTTTTTTAAAGAAATTGAAAGAAAACGTTTAAAAAACTATTTTCTGTTCTTCATGAGTGCTTTGATTTGATATAAAAAATAAGACTGATGAGCGTATTTTAACAATCGAAAAATGAATAGCGAAAATCAACTATTTTTCGACTCGCTAGACTGTAATAATCTCTTAATATTCACAGCACACTATCCAAAATATTAATAATAGGTAATATGAAAAAGAATGAGTGGAAAAAATTAGGTTAAGGCTTCTATAGACGCATATAAATGTACATTTTTTAAATAATCGAATAATTTTTTAATTATCATTTGGTATGATTTAAATTTTATATGAAAACTATTATGTAACAATAAGGAGGAAGCATTTTTTGCAATTATCTACGTAATTGGCGATTGAGCAATTGAATTATATCTGCACTCTACTTTGGTCGTACATACACGTTTTGTACTCTGAAAAATGACACAAGAATAAAAAACTAAAGTGATTGATTTTAAAGACTATGCTTTAGCTGTACTGCATGCGTATTAATCAAATACCGTATCACTTTGTCTTAAATTTTATAACACTGACACTTAAAGCTGAATGAAGGTTAGGTACATCAGCTGTGAACCATTTTACCAAAATCACCGCGCGGACCAAGAAGACTAGAGCTAAGGAGTCCGAACGCTTACGGCGATCACGATCCAAAAGCGTCCACGGAAATCCAGTTATTAGTGGTTGGTGGTTTCACCGCGTGCGTCGCTGCTCATCACCGAACCGAAATGAACTGAGCGACAAGAACGCAACCGACGCCATCCGCCAACGATGATTCCTGCTTGTCATCCATGTTGGAATAAAGCGTGTGCAGACCGTGCGGACTAACGAATTTCGCGTTTAATAAAAAATAATTGTGTCTCGGTGTAAAATATATTTATCGTGATCTGCGGTGAAAACTATCGAAGGAGTGTTATGTATTGTCTGATGTTTATAAATAAATTTTGTTTGTTACTGCTTCCGCAACGATAAGAAAATATATCGACTGAATTTCGGTATTTCGTTATTATTTTTTATCTGTGCAACGTATAGTATCATAATATGGGAATATGATGTGTGATAATTTATAAAACTTTTATCTGGATTAAAAAATTCTTATGAATGTTCTTGTGTTTATAAATAAATTCTGTTACTGCATCCACAACGAAGAAAAAATATTGTCTTAATTTCTTTATTTCGTTATTATTCTCTATCTGTACAGCGTATCATCAGTGTCAATATGATGTGATTCAAAATTCGTATCAATTTTCTTGTGTCTATAAATGTAAATAATTTTCTTAGTTACTGGTTCCGCAATGAAAGAAAAATATATTGTCTTAATTTCTGTACTTCGTTATTATTCTCTATCTGTACAGCGTATCATCGGTGGGAATATGATGTGTGATAATTTGCAAAACCTCAGTCGTGATTGAAAATTCTTATAAATTTTTCTTGTGTCTATGAATGCATTTTGTTAGTTACTGCTTCCACAACAAAAAAAACCATATTGACTTAATTTCTGTATTTCGTTTTTATTATTTATCTGTACAACGTATATAATATGTGAATATGATGTGTGATCATTTGCAAAAGCTTTATCTGAATTCAAAATTCTTATGAATTTTCTTATGTCTATAAATGAATTTTGTTTGTTACTGCTTCCTCAGCGAAAAAGAAAACATTGACTTAATTTCTTTATTTCATTATTATTCTTTATCTGTACCACGTATCATGATGTCTGGTCATTTGTAAAATTTTGTCTGCATTCAAAATTCTCATGAATTTTCTTGGGTCTATAAATAAATTTTGTTTATTGCTGCTTCTGCAATGAAAAGAAACATATTGACTAAATTTTCACATTTCGTTATTATTCTCCAAAACAATCTATATTATCTATATAAGACTTCTATCTATCTAATATAAAGAAATTTCCTGCACCAACTGGTTTCACAATTAATTTGATCCAATTACCGTTCCATATGAAGAAGAAAAGGGTGCTTCTTGCATAACGTACGGCACTGTTTTTAAATTAATTTGATCAAATTATCATATGAAGTAGCAAGGGGTGCTTTCTGCATATTGTACGGCACTGGTTCGTTCCTGATTTCAATTCGGTTCGGTGGAGAGCAGAGCCACCCTTCTCATCTGGATTTCCATGGACGTTTCTTCAACACTGCGTTCGTACTCCTTACCTCTAGTCTTCTTGGCGCGGACGGAGCCCGCAGTGGTAGCGCCGCCAGGCGGGTACAATCCGCGGATCGTTCATCACTTTCACAACCATTTCGCCAGCATTGCGTTCGGGCTCCTTTACTCTAGTCTCCATGGCTTATCTCCTCGGTGACACGATACACGCTCGGACGGCTGACGAATAAACGAAAATATGGCTAGTTCGTCGAGGTGAATTTCATACATTTTTACATATAATACGAGCGTATTTTCACGTGTGCGCACGTCTGTGACTCATATGCAGCAGATACGACGCGATAATAATAATAATCCTACTGGAATAATTGCCGCTGTCGCAAACGCGACACCCCGAAGCTTTCTCGGAAAAAGACCAACAACAAATATTCATCCGAGTTTGTTATCGTCGTAGTAACGACATGACGCTTTTCGTATTTACTTTTGCAACGTTTCGCCCAGACACCCTTTCTGTCACTGCTCGCGGCCATGGCCACCGCTGCCGCGCAGATAACTTGACAACGATTCCTTCTATTTTTAGTCCCATTTTATAGGTTACATCGAGTTCCTTTTCAAACAATTATTGTAATCTTGTGCAAAACAGCCGCGATCGGTAATTCGTTGTTCGCGATCGTGCGACTCCCTCCAACCACTCGATTCGAATAAATTTTCAAGCGCTATTTAAATCATAAGTAACGACGACCGTACATCAAAGAGGCATATACAATTGATGCTCGTCTCCTTTGAACCAACGACGCCATCGTTTATTCGATATTAAACAATTTTTTGAAAACGCAGGCACGACACCAACAAAGTATGCTGCTACGCTCATCCGGACGCGTCTCTCATAGAGGATTACAGAGCCGGCGATCAAATTTGCTCAGAGTGCGGTTTGGTAGTGGGCGACAGGTATTGCCACAGGATTATCCCCTTTAACCATTGCAAAGCATTTATTTAAACCTCACAACGCCATTTACCGCCTCGCTTATTCTCGGACAGAGTAATAGACGTCGGCTCGGAATGGCGAACGTTCAGCAACGAGAAGGCTGGTGTAGATCCATCTCGTGTCGGCGGTCCAGAAAACCCGCTACTCAACGGCTCAGACTTGTCCACCATGATCGGGCCCGGAACGGGTGCAGCTTCGTTCGACGCATTTGGCGCATCCAAGTACCAAAACAGACGCACGGTTTGTTCCGACTTCTACAGGCCCGAGAGGGAGAATTGGCCATCTATTCTCGTGCCATGTTTGTACATTTTTTGTTTCTCCAGATGAACAGCTCCGACAGAGCTCTCGTAAACGCGTTCCGCGAAATAACCGGAATGGCCGATCGTATAAATCTTCCAAAGACGATCGTCGACCGGGCAAACATACTCTTCAAACAGGTACACGATGGAAAAAACTTGAAGGGACGAGCCAACGACGCGATATCCTCTGCCTGTCTGTATATAGCGTGTCGCCAAGAGGGCGTACCGCGTACCTTCAAGGAAATTTGTGCAATCAGTAAAATCAGCAAAAAAGAAATAGGCAGATGCTTCAAGCTGATACTGAAGGCTCTCGAGACGAGCGTCGACCTAATAACGACCGGTGACTTTATGTCGCGTTTCTGCTCGAATTTGGGCTTGCCGAATATGGTACAGAGAGCAGCAACGCATATCGCGAGAAAAGCAGTCGAGATCGATATAGTCCCCGGCAGATCCCCGATTTCGGTCGCCGCGGCAGCTATATACATGGCCTCGCAGGTTTCGTATATATTCTCAATTTTTTTCTCTTCTCGAAATTAATCCGCAAACTCGACTAAACTCTTTCGGCTATTATTCAGGCTTCGGAGGACAAGAGATCGCAAAAAGAGATTGGCGATATCGCCGGAGTGGCGGACGTTACAATCCGGCAATCGTACAAACTCATGTATCCACACGCCGTCAAACTCTTTCCCGAGGATTTTGCCTTCGCGACGCCCATCGACCAACTGCCGCAGATGTAAGACCAACCTTTTCTTTCCACATCCGCGAACCGTCCTTCCGGGCCCAAACACCCCCGAACAACGAGTACGCCTTGGGGACGATCGGTAAGAAGATGATACCCTTCGCGGACGTTCTCTTCTTACCCAACACATTCCTGCTGAATGCGCCACCTTCAAACTACTACCCGGATACATTTATTTTCTTTGTCCTTCTTCCTACCTTCGCGCATCCCTTTCTCTTATTTTTTTTTCGCCACGTTAACCACACGAACGTCGATTCCATCACCAATCCCTAGACTGAACGCAGCTTTCATTCTCTTTTCTTCCTTGGTCCGACATTTCACGGAGAAAATGTCTCATCGGTACGTTTTTTTTTTTTTTTTCATCTCTGATACTCATTTGGCGCGCGCGAGAAAATGCCAACAGTCAAGTAGAATCCGAAAAAAGAAAATAAAAATACGGCCAATGGAGCTCGCCCCTGCTTTATTGTATCAACGACTTTGTTATCACTGTTTTCTAATTGGACCAATCAAACGATCGCTCTCGCAAATGTATAAGATTAGTGTATGGCTTTTGTAAATTCGTAAAATATTCGTGGGATTCAATTTTTCAAAGCGTCAACACGTTTTTTTTTTTTCGAAATCGACGCGTCTCTACTTGTTTCCCCACCCCCGTCGTCGAAATACAAACCGTTTTCTCCATTTTATGTTTTTTACCGCGCCGGGGGTAGTACTATTTTTCTTTGCGACAAAAAAACTAATCTTGTTGCAAACAACAAGAAAAACTTATGTGTACGATATATTTATAGTGTTTGCTATTATCTTGTAATAATATGATACAATTATTACCTTTGCGGACAATAAATAATATTCCTAAATGTTTGCAATCGTTTCATTAATCCTGGACTTGGTTGAAGCGAAAAAGAAACAACGAAGGACATCCAAGGAAATCGCCGGCATACAAGTTCAATTATATGTTCAAGAGCCAAATCGGGTCACCCGAGGTGAACGAAAAATCTACGTCCTGCTCTGAAATGGATACTCTACAAGGAATGCAATAGTCGGTCAAAAAAAAAACATCATACATACGCAGTGACAAAATGTGCGACAAATTTATTACACCGCAGTTATATATGAGAAAAAAAATCGATCGGCGTCCAAGTCGCGAGCAATGATATACCAAGTAAAATTCAATGAATATTGTTTTTCTTCTGTTTATTGTAATAATGTAGTAATATGCGATAGAACTCGCGATAAATAACTATGATAGAGTTGTATTTACACAAACGGTAACGAACGTAAACCAAGTCGTATAATCGCTCGTGACCCTGGCAGAGGGCTTCATCAAGCTTTCAACCGCCGCTTACATTTACACAATTATTATATATATATATATATATATATATATATATATATATATATATATATTTCATTCATTGCACATTTCTAGCGTGACGAAAGCCCTTGCATTCTTCTTTATTTACAATGTATGCACTTTTTTCTTCTCATTCGCGACAAATCTTCGTAACAAGTTACCAAAAAATATCAACACGTAAAAATATAGATATATCCATATAAATACACAGCCGCGCGCGTGCTTCGTGTGCGCCCCGGTTGCAATATCAATCCCTTCATTCATACGCGCGTGTCTATACAAGTGTAATCTTGAACACAAACGAAATTCCTCCACCACTTGGACAGGTTTCAACTTTTTTCGCAAATGTATGCGTGTGTGTGTAAATATTTGTTTTTAAACTTATAACGCGTCGACATATACGTATTTACGCTCGCGCGCGCGCGTGTGTGTGTGTGTATGTGCGTGTGCGAGCGCGCGTGTGTGTAAATATATTAACACACGCACTCTTTTCACAAATTCCGATCGAGACACATGTATCAGCGTAGATTTGACGCGCAAGGCTCACGTGTTGGCTCTAAATTCAAGTCGATCGAAACGCGCGCGGTTAGTCACCCTTATTGTTCGCAGATTTTTTCCATAGCCCAAACTTTGACAAAAGTTCCAAAGATTATCTCTCGTAACTATATTTTGATTTGAAAAATAAAAGAAAAAGGAAATTTGTGTTAAAAATCGGTTAAAAATCGTGTTCAAATTGCCCACGCGTACATACCAACGTGACATAATGTACATATATACATATGTTACAAGTGGTATATAACGAGCTCACTGCAACGCTAGATTATTACTCGTTTCGACACTTCGTCTATTTAATATTTGAACATTGAATTCTGACGCATATACACGTAAAGCATCGTTCAAAGAGGTGGATTATATATACAAAATTGCCTAGAGGTACCGAGACAAATACACGCGCACTAAGCATTTCTTATTCGCCCAAATACGTACGCGTGATATATTAAAATCGTTCCGAGACTTTCTCCTACAATCTAACGCGAGCGACCGTCGTATTTTATCTCGTGAAAAAATATATACTCAACGGTTGCGCATATTTTGTATGGTGTAGAAGAAGAAATATTATCAATTGTCAGAGGAGGAGGATGAGAAGGCGCGGCGCAACGTTCTTCGCGTTACCATGATCGGAAGAGGGGGCAATCTCAAACGCATCGATGCGAACCAATTAATTCAATCGGAACAAAGAAAAATCATAGCCGCGTATCAACTTGGATTCGTTCTGTAACAAGACTCATCATACTCGTAGAATACAGGGACTGCTGGCCCGTAACGATAAACAAAAAAATACGACTAATCACTTGTGAAAATATAATCATGAAGAAATTATTTTTTTTCCTCTCAATATTCAGGAGCAATAGCGGAGCCGGATAAAACATTGAAACGCGCGGAATTGCGATGCGTAATATTTGCGACGTGAATGACGGAGTGGTAATCGAATCTTACAATCTTCCACAGATTCGTTATACGCAACAATTTTTCAACACCTTTCCTCGTTTTTTTTTCAAATCAGCAATAATTTTCAAATAACGACCGATAGAATTTGGACCAAGTGGGTAAAAAAGAGAGAAGAAAAAGAGGCCGTCGCTTATAGCCATTTTAAGAAAGGTTGGGCTATTGCAAGATATTAGCACTAGGATCGCATCGTCGCGAGCCCTCTCGCGGCAAGAGTCTTTTGTTTATCGGTTTATTCGGAAAAGAAAAAAAAATACAAGTAGCGCGTACGAGGAAGAAAAGGACGTTCAACGATCCCCGTAGTTTTTCCACAACTCGAGGCTCGTCTTTGTACGCGCATCGCGAAAGATTCGTCAACCAATTCGAAATCCAATGAATCCTATATTCCTATCTAGCCCTTCTCGTTAACGCTTTTCCCCTCTCAATATCATTTATCATTTGAATAATCGAAAGAAAGTCGAGAACCTCGCAAAGTTTCCAATGAGCCAATGGGCTTTCGACTTTTTCATCCGCATCCCTCTTTGAACGATTTATCGTAGCTTCTCGCGCGTCTATACTGGACCAACAGCGCTAGTTTTATTGATTTTTGTTGTTGGTTCGCTCCAATATAAATTGGTCCCGCAAAATTCCACGATCCAACGGTTTGATTCTAAATGTAGGGTAGGTTCAGTTCTTTCAGGCTCCTTTGTCCAAGATTCGATTTTCGTCGAGAAGAGACTTGGCATCGGAACGATCGAGGAAAATCTGCCGGGCGAAACTAAGGGTTTGTGTAAAAAGGCCTTGGCACGACTCGAGACACGCGTCATCATCACATCATTATCGTGATGCTTTTCGAGACTAGTCCCTTTTATTATTTTTCTTCGGAATACAAGGTGCGTCGGCCACACCTCGAAAATATATATTTTTCTAGTCTTTGCGAAATTTCACTCAATCGTTTGAGTCCTCGCAAATATTATAATTGACCGACAATAAAGTTTTAACTACTTTGATACTTTTTCAAATGCGGATAAAAGGATAGATGATTGGGCGTAATGAGAGGAGTCGCCAGGTCCGCCGTTCCAATGCGACAGCTGGAGAAAAAGCAACGCGACTCGAATGAAACAATCGAACAAGAGTAAAAAGATGCACACGTCGCAAAGCCGCTAACGGTGAGAATTCTACGCGTATCTTTTGTTTATCGCGCACGGTCATCGTGTTATTTAAAGAAGGCTCTTTTATCAAATTTATAACACACTATCGAGCGTTGTATCGCTCTCTTCCAAGCCCGTAAGCCGCAAACTCTTGTTCGAATTGGCCACTTTTTCTCAACTTTTGTACACGAGAAGAAAGTCAACGCGTCTACTACGCCAATGCTCGTCCAATCTCATTTTTCCAAAACGACCTAGTCTCAAATAGATACGGGGGAAAGAAAAACAAATCCAAGAGGGGTGGATTCGACGCGTCATCTGGAAGGGGGCGGCGAGTTATCTTTATCCTCCCTCTCTCTTGGTCGCACACACTCTCTCTCTCCACTATTGCCGCGGTACTCCTTGCTATTACTTTTAATCCGTTCGTTTCGAGAACGTGCGCTCCGTTTTTTTGGTTTTCTTCTCCGTCTCGGTTCAAACTCGTTGACTCTTCTTTTATCAAAGACCTAAGTATAGTATATACAAGAATCGAATATAATAATGTAAACATAGGCAGCACCTTTGCAAACTCGAGACGAGTATTAACTGTCCCGGTTTGGATGCTTGGCAAGAAATCTTCGAGGCCATGGCAAAGGCCAGTCGTATTGTCGAGGTACCGTACCACCCACGTTTTTCTCGAAATACTTGAATAACGGAAACCACCAGAGCCGTGCCAAAAAGTTGTTTGGTCCGTATTGCTGAAAGCAGAGTGTCACGTTTGACCGGTCCGTGAGCGACATGTTCTTTTTGACAATTGTCCGCCGACCCAATCATATATGTATATTTACCTTGAGATGAGAATTATTAGCCAGTGTATGATAAATGTACCACAAGCGAGTCGTCACCCAGTAGGCTATGATAATATCGACGGTGTAATGACCGTGAGCGAGCTGAACCATAACGACCCCGACGAGGGCGCCAAGTCCGGCGAGCCAATGAACAGGCTGACATCTTCTCGGGGAGTCTGAAAACAACAACAACAACAACAGCGGGCTTTCGTAGAGACGGCTCTTTTGATGTAAACGGGGCGAAAGTAGTCTACCCTCGATTTAAAGACTCACATTCTTTAATAATGAGGTAACAAAGTACGAGAATAACGGTGTGACCGCTGAATATGTAATCCCCGCAGTAGGTGTGTTTGCCATTTATCGACAAACCAAAGCCGGACATTATCCGCAGTACCCTCTGAGCTATGATCAACGGGCTCGTATGATTGAGTTTTCGACTGCAGAAGTAAGTCTTGCTCGAGACCGGTAATACCGTTACGTAAAAGGTGACGCTTCTCATCATGTACAGCATACCCATCAGCAAGAATATTCGTCTCACCACGATGAACCTTTTCGAAAAAGAGATTGTTCAGTGATCACTCTATCCATTTATCCTCATAGAGATGCCCGATGATCTAGCTTACCTGTGCTTGTGGAAAACAATGAAAATCATGGCCGAGTTGGAGGCGATCATAATGAGAACCTCCGAGACATCGAGAGCCCAATCCTGAGCCGGAACATTGTCAAGTATGATATCGGGGAGGGGGCCGTATGTCGCGCGATCCGGTACGCGCTCGTGTAACATCGCGAGGGACGTTGTCGTCAGTATTAAATTTATAACCATAAATAGGAATGCTGCAACCAAGAGACGGCTCATTGCGGCGGCGGCGGCGGCGGCGGCGATCTCGAGCGAGAACGACACATTCCGTCGATCAAAGAAAATCATTAAACGAGAATAAGCATCTTACCGAGAAGAGTTTTCCATTTTTCTTTGGGAAAGCGAGGCTCCTCTCTCAAGGGTGGGGGTATGTCCAGTTTGACAATTCCACTCCCCGAACCATTTTGCAATCCACCGTGTCTAATCTCGTCGATCTTGTCGTCCCCTTCCTCGTCGTCCTCGTAGTAATCGGAACTCGAAGCGATTCCAGCTCCTCCGCTCACTACACCTCCCCATCGGTCTTTTCCCTTGATCGGTAGGCCCGGAAGCAACGGTTGCCTCTGATAAACGTCACTCGACTGTGCCATTCCACCGCTACTCCCATCAACCGCCGCCGCCACCGCCGCCGCCGCCGCCGACGCCGCCGCAGCCGCAGCCGCCGCAGCCGCCTCCACGTCCCTCTCGTCTCCCTCGCCACCGGCCAACGAACGATCGAAGCTCCCGTAATCGTTGTGAAGACTCGTTGCCTTGTGATCCAATACCATCCTGCTCCGTTACGGGGGCGAAGAGCACGCGACAAACCCAAACAAAACAAGCACATTTTAACAATCGGAACCGCCAATACCCCCATTCATATACATGTTGGTACAAATAACACACGGCGCAATCCCCGGTAGCATAGATGTCCAATTGACGCCGATAAGTTACCGTTCTCAGGTTATCTTTAAGACATTACCGTAACATAACTATTCGACATCTTTCAAACGACATCTCGTTTTATGTTGTCGTGGAATTATGAGTTTTTTAATAATATCTTTTGGCGGTGAAAACCAAGTTCTTAAAGGTATCACAAGCTGTTATCCAATGGATGACTATTTTCAGGAATCAAATAGTTATCTGTCTGCTGTTATCTATTGTATCTAATTGAACGTTGTCCGAAGGATATCCTAAAGAATAATCACATAAGATTTTACTTTTAAGGCTTTCACGGCTCTTTATGTAATGAGAAGAGTATGTGGCTTCCGGATGGAGGCCGTGTTGAGGATCAGCGTTGTGCCGACGTTTCGCAAACGTTACAGTCTGCATCGTCAGGGCTGAGAGCTCCGATACTGAAGCACTCGCGTCTCAGGTATTCCTTATATAGTTGCAGTCATCGTTCCAGATCGCTGCACCAGCCAATGAGATGTTTCAATTGATGAGCTGGTCAATTAAAAAACCGGGAGAACGGTGTGCCAAATAGGATTGACGTGATATCCTCCGTCTCTGTTTAGATTGTCCGGATGTTTTCGGATTTCCAAGCCTTCTCGGTGTTTCCTAGAAAAATAGCTGTTTGACGAAGCCAGACTTTGGGCTTTGTCGAACTGGATGGCATGATCAGTCTCCATCCAATGTTCGGCCAGCGCTGATTGTGTAATATGGCCATATTTGATACACAGTTGGTGTTCTTTGATTCGTGTACTGATCTTCCTCCCGGTTTCCCCTATGTACACTTTACCGCATGAGCAGAGTATCTTGTATACTCCTGGTGCACTTAATGGTGGTCTTTGGTCTTTTGCACTCGGAATCACTTGTGCTAGTTTTTTCTGAGGATTGAAGATGACTCGCCCGTTATGTTTTCCAAGGACCCTCCCTATGCGCTCGGTTATGCCCTGAAGGTATGGAAGGAAAGTTGTTGCCGTTATTTGTCCTTCATTCTCACCATCAGGTTCTATAACCGTTTTCGAATCAACTATTTTTCTTTTTAGATTTTTGATCGCTCTTTCGATGTTGCCTGGCTTGTAGCCATTGTCTCCTAAAGCTTTTCGTAAGTGTTCTAGTTCAATCTCCAGGGAGTCTGGTTCGAAGATCGCTAGAGCTCTGTAGACCAGAGAGCTTATGACCGACTGTTTTTGGGAAGGGTGGTGATGGGACGTAGCGTGGAGGTATCTATCCGTATGCGTTGGCTTCCGGTAAACTTTATGGCCCAAAGTACCATATTGCACAATCAGCGCTGGCCGAACATTGGATGGAGACTGCTCATGCCATCCAGTTCGACAAAGCCCAAAGTCTGGCCCCGTCAAACAGCAATTTTTCTAGGAAACACCGAGAAGGCTTGGAAATCCGAAAACATCCGGACAATCTAAACAGAGATGGAGGATATCACGTCAATCCTATTTGGCACACCGTCCTCCCGGTTTTTTAATCGACCAGCTGATCAATTGAAACATCTGATTGGCTGGTGCAGCGATCTGGAACGATGACTGCAACTATATAAGGAATACCTGAGACACGAGAGCTTCAGTATCGGAACTCTCAGCCCTGATGATGCAGACTGTAACGTTTGCGAAACGTCGGCACAACGCTGATCCTCAACACGGCCTCCATCTGGAAGCCACATACTCTTCTCAATAATCACATAAGATGTCTTCTTCATGATATCTTTCGGCCATCGGTAATATCCTGTCTTTTTAACGCATTTTGAGTTGGCGGGAGATAGAGAAAAGGCATCCAAATGTTTTTCGAGAGATGACACTTAACGGATGACTGTTGTATTCTCACCGGCTCGCGTACTGGGGCATAGTGCAAAGTGTAAAAAAAAACGAGAAAGTGTTTCAAAAAATTGACGTGAGTATATATATATATATATATATGTATATTTAATGTACGTTTCTTGTATTCTAAAAGCGTACGTTTGCTTTTTAGGTTATGGAGAGAATTATTTACAGCGCAGGCAGTTTTCTTCGAAGAGACGCCAAAATGTAAGTACGCTATCGGTACGTATATATTAGACGTATAAATAAATATCTTATTGTTTCAATATTTTATAAACTCATTCGCTGTAAAGACGTCATCGCACGTGTAATAAAATTCTATTCACAATATTTGTTCATTTACTTTTTCAGATGTCGTCCGAAGCACATTCCACGACGCGACTAAAGTATATCGAAAATCACATCGCGGACTGTCTTAGCCGTGGGGGCGACCGGTTGAAGGCTAGGCAACTAGCCTTCTCACCGGTGGCTCACACTGACTTTTGCTCACAATTTTTTTATTTTTCGACTTTTCTTCTTGATTCTAGGTCAACTTATGCACAATATTGTACAAAGTGAACATATGTTTGATTTTTTCTTCTTCGGATCACCTGTCCGGGACTTAGGACTTCCGCAAGCGAAGAATGTCATCGCCCGCGCACCGACATACGTGGCTCCTCCCACTCCCACCACCATGTTTTTTCAAACTTAAAAAAATATTTTGATGTTCAATAAAGATCGTTTAGTCAACATACCAAATATCAACATTCTATATTTAATACTTTTCGCATAAAAAATTGGTGAAAAATCGAACTTTTTTTGGCCCAACAAGGCTAATAAGTTGATTTTGATAAAGAAATATATATATATATATATATATATATATATATATATATATATATATATATATATATATATATATATATATATATATCAGGAATAAATAGATATCCATTCGATAGGACTTTTTGGTGCCGATAGGATGTTGTTTTGTCAACAACTTTGTTGATGCCTATGGCATCTTGGCATTCTCATGCCTTTAAGAGGATATCTTTCGGATATATCGATTTGATAACTTGAGGCTAACGTACTGACGACCGATAAAAGTTAACCTCTGGTTGTCAATTTGTCAACCATCAAAACTTGCCGTATGGTTAACCTATGGGATACATATAAGTTATCCGCGAAGCGGTCATTACCCATACTATTTGTAATCCAAACCGGCATCTTTTTGGACAACCAAAAAGTTATCCATATCCGTTTTGGGATATCTTTTGGATACCATATAGATAACATTTTGCTGCCTGGGATGTTGCCCGAAATGCAACATTCTCGAAAGCAACGTACTCATCGAGAGCGGGCTCGAAGACAACAAGAAAAAAAAACCTGTTGCGCTTGGGTGCACGTGTAGGCCAAAGTGTACCGAGTAGTCGGAGCCTTTTAACGCAATTCTCAACTTTCAAATACTCTCCTATAAACAAACCAAACATCAATATTTGATTTATAATAACTCAATTTCAAACCATTAATATTATTTTTTTCAAGTAATAGCTCACGGGTATGATGATTTATAAACTTATTTTTTGAATTGATACAAATTTTAGGCAAAATAGAAATATGAATTCGATGTTTATTTTAGATCATGCAATAACCGATGAAAGGTTGCTGCATCTCACGCCGGACTTAATCAAAGAAATGATCCCTGCCATTGGGCTCAGATTGGAATTTTTAAAGAAGTGGACGTCAGCGTTTGGGCTGGAAACCCATGCAGTCGGTGTACGCAAATTTAGATCACTTACGATATAGTTGCATCGCTTTGAATGCATAAAGCATTTTGAAAAATGAAATTTTGTTTCTCGCTACATCTTACTTATAATGAAAAAAAAAAATACGATTTTTTATATCTATCTTCGAACATCGATACTTGAATGATATTGATTTTTTCTCAAAATTTGTCATGTGTTTTTTACACATTTTTTTAAAAGAAATTATGTAATGTTGATAATACACTGAAAAAAAAATTCGTTCATCCATCCAAAATTCAGTTAGTTTAACAAAATTGTATCTTTAAATACATTCAACTTCATTTTTGATTGGCATAACAAAAAAGTATAGTTGGGCAGTAACCAAAGATACATTTAAACTATCTGCTTATTTAGCATGTCTGAGCAACTGTTAAAACAACAAAATTTCGAGACGACAAAATGCATTTTGCACATTCAACGATTCTTTTTTCTCAGTGTAGAAATTGCAAGTTCTGAGTGGGAAATTCTTTTGAAAATTATTCAAACAATTTGTATTAACAAGTATTCCAAAATAGACGCATGTTATTATTTCCAATTTTTTAACAAAAAAATTTTAAACATTGCATCTATTTTAACAAATCATTCGGATCTCAGAAACAAAAATCTGCATTTTGCTCAATTTTTTTGAGACTCGTATTACCCATGTACCAAATTAACGGTTTTTTTTTTCATCACAACAGACCGAAAAAATACTTTCGGAGATAGACGTAAATCAGCCTCATACAGAAATGGATTTTGAAATAAGTGAGCAAGAGGCATCCAGTGATGAATCCGCGTTAACCTTGCGGACCAAGACGATGAATATTACAAATATTTTAAAGAAAAGTCCAGAAGGGAGAACAATAATAAAAACGTACAAGAAGACAAAATCTTTGAATAAAAAAACACGTGGTCTTCTTGTTGAAATCATTCTGGTCGACCTAATGTCTAAAACGAAGCGGTATTCCATTTTTATTTTTGTACCGAGAAAAAATTTTGTTTACATACTCACAAGCAGTTTCTGTCCCAAACGCGATTGCCGTTCTCTGATCTTTTTTCAAAATTTTAAAATTCCTTGAATTTATAGCTTATAACAAATTCATGTATCTAGTAATAGGAAACATGTGTTTTCAAGTGCCCAATGTAAAATTGTTGAAATGATTGATTGTAGTTTGACAAACGAAGACTTGGACCACATAGCTACAGCTATCGTCACCCTATTCCCAACGGAATCCAAAGGAACGTATTTTGTACCAGCGATACAAAAAAAAAAAAAATCGGGAGCTGGCAAATCGATTATCGCCCGAGGAAAATTAGTCGACAGGTATCGCAACAGAATTCGTCGTCTTAAACAATTGGCTACTCCAAACACACACGAACAAAACAAAACGACTGATACGAAGGAAGGTGCAGGTATAACCATTTTTTTAGTACACAAATATTAATACTATCTATATCATAAATAGTTGTAATTGTATAGCAAATAAATACTGATCTTGCGGCAAATTTAGAGCCGTCTAAAGAAATATCAGAAGCAATAGACTGGCTGAAGAAACACTCAAGTCCTTGGGAAGTCGTGCTTGCCAAGTGGAAACTGACAACAGAATATCGACGAAACATATTGAAAAAAGATCGGACGTTGACGCCGGGGAAAATTTTCGAGCTGTGGCCAATTCTCAAGCATCCAAGCGCGCCCGTACTCCTTGAAGAGGATTTCAGTTCGTTGGATCTCCCAGCCAAAAAATTGACGGCCGCAAGTTGGGGCGAATTTTTTAAAAATTTTCTGGCGGCCAGACCTCCAAAACGAGACGATCGAAATGCAATGGATTTATTGGAAATAATCGAAAATCTGCAAGAGCAGAGTAAGACTGATGGAAGTAATCAGAATGATGAAAGTCCGGACGGTAATGAGAGTAAGTGTTTTTATTATTATTGTTTTATATAATTCTTGTACTTTATTTATTCATTTATTTTTCAAATTTACAGACGGTAGGATCGTTCTTGAGTTGAAGCTGTTGTCGCACTTGCTGCCACCGAAGTCTCGGTTCAGGACAAAAATAAACCAGTGGAAGCCGTCGATAACCGAATCGAAAGATAGTATGGTAGTGCATACACTAGTAAGTATAAGATTTTTTTTAGATTTCTTTGCTCAAAAAATTATAAATCTTTTTCAATTCATACATTTAAAGTAATGTTTATTCGTACAAAAAATAATAATCTATGTGTATATGTATTCAAAAACCAGCTAAATTGAAACTAATTTCATTTTTTATCGTTTTACAGCAATTATCCGATACCACCAAAGTCCAAGAGGACAAACAAACGGTGGCAGCCAGTCTTGGAGTTACGGTGCAGCCCTATATTATCGTGGTAGGCCCAACAATCTCTAAAGTGACCGAGCTTTTTGTTTGCATCGATAAGACTTTGTACGCGGTGTCTACAACCTTGGAGGCCATAGATGCTTGCTATAAAGCATTTCACACGTTAGATCTCCACTATCCGCTTGCTAGTTCACATTTGTGGATTTTAATACAGCGGTTGATTTACGGCTACGAATCGAGCCGAGACAAAATTCCGCCACACGTCACCGAAATGATGAGTGACATATCAGCGCACGTAAATCGATCGGAAATGGATACTGTTTGAGGCGGTAGAAAACTCGATAATACTTTGTTTCTACCTATTTCTTGCTCTTTGCATCATTTTTTGCGCACAATAAAATGATACATCATTTTTTTCCGCTCAAAAAATTGAAACGTACTCTACCGGTTTATGGATAGAAATTGCCGCGATAGTAACCTCTCTATTGTTTGGTCTCTACTGGTTTTTGCGTTTTTTATTCATTTTTTTAAATACAAAAAGTAACAAGTTTTGTTTCTTAACATCGCGCACCTTTATTTTACTCTTTGTTCTACTTAATTTTGTACTAATTTGTACACTTTTTTTTACGAAGACCAACAAGTTTTTTTCAAGTATCTCGCATAATAAAATGATGTATCATTTGGTCTACCAAGAAAATTGAAAAGAAAACTCCCGATTATACTTTGTTTCTACCTATTTTTTGCGCTTTGCATAATTTTTTGCGCACAATAAAATGATACAACATTTTTTTCCGCTCAAAAAATTGGAACGTACTACCGGTTTATGAATAAATATTGCCGCGATAGTTACCTCTCTATTTTTTGTCTCTACTGATTTTTTGCGTTTTTTATTTATTTTTTTAATGCAAAAAGTAACGAGTTTTGTTTCTTAACATCGTGCATCTTTATTTTTCTCTTTATTCCACTTTATTTTGTACTAATTTGTACGCTTTTTTTACGAAGATCAACAAGTTTTTTTTAAGTATCTCGCATAATAAAATGTTGTATCATTTGGTCTACCAAAAAAATTGAAACATTCTACCAGAGTTTATAAATAAGAACTGATGTGATAGAACCTCTCCGTTCGTATTTTTCACTAATTTTAGTTTTCTTTCTGCCATAAAACAGCAATTTTTTTTAAGCGTTCATTAGATTAAGATCTAACGATGATTGTGCGCCCTTTCTGTACGAAGACATTTTCTTCGGTAGAAATTCTCGCAAACCATGTAAAAATGCAGCACAAAGTTTCAATGTCGTCATCTTGTCGTTGTAATGAAGCCGAATGCTCAAGAACTTTCAATAATTTTTACAGTTTAAAAAGGCATTTATCTTTAAATCATTCTGTGCTGTGTGAAAATCTCGACAGTGGAAAACTAACTCCAAGTAACAATCAAACACCCAGCTGCAGTACTCAACCCGAAACTCCATACAGTTCTAGCTCAGTTTCAAATATTACCGCTGGTACTTGCTCTCGAACTGTGTCACTTCCAAGTCAACAATCATCGGCGACACCATTTGTTGCAGATTTTTCGTCCATTTTAAGAAAAGAAATAACTTGGTTCGTTTCTGACCTGTACTCGGTGCCAATCCTTCCACGGTCGCTTATTTCTTCACTGATTCACAACGTCGATCATTTATATAATCGAACTCTGATACCTATCTTGCAACAAATATGTAATTCTTCCACGGACCATCAACAAACTGTATCGCATCTCTCTCAATTACTCAATTCCATGGAACATGGTTTTGATGATTTTAAAACTGATTATAAGTCTGTACAATTTTTCGAAAATTTAGGCTCACTCATTCCACCACAAACATTGTGTGTCCATTCATCTTTGAGTTCTCGTTTAGTATTAGGCAAACGTAAGGCTGTCATATTAGAAACTACCATTCAATTCGTGCCAATGAAAATGGTCTTAAAGAAATTTTTGGAATTGCCTAACGTTTTTTCATCAATTTTGGCACATCTAGAAAAATCCAAATGCAGTAAAACAACAATATCAAATGTTCAAGGTGAGGTATGGACAACGATCGAATCGAAATATCAAAAGGAATACATATTCCCTCTGATACTTTTTTTTGACGATATGGAAATTAATAATCCTCTCGGTTCCCGTGCTACTGTACGTAAACTTGGTACTGTCTATCTCTCATTGGCGTGTATTCCATACGAATACTACAGCATGCTGGAGAATATTTTTCTCACCCAACTCCATTACACCAAAGATTTTAATCTTGTCGGAAACGAAAGAATATTCCACAAAATTATCGAGGAAATTAATGATCTCTCAAAAGAAGGCTTGGTGGTGAACATTGATGGTCAGGAACGAACGATTTATTTTAATTTATTCGCAATTATTGGCGATAATCTTGGTCTCAATACTATATGCGGTTTTGAGAGAAGTTTCAACGCAGAATACTGTTGCAGAATATGCACAGCAAATAAAGAAGAAAGAAAAACTATGGTTAAAGAAAATCCTGAACTATTGCGAACAGTCGAAAATTATTCAGACCATTCCCTAAACAACTCCTTTGGTATCAAAGAAGTATGTGTTTTTAACGAAATAAATAATTTTCACGTAATTGAAAATGCAACAGTTGATATCATGCATGATATTTTCGAGGGCATTTGCAGGTACGAAATCCCTAAACTTCTCAATATTTTCATCTCGAAGGAACGTTTTTTCTCTTTGGACATTTTAAATTCGCGTATACAACATACGGATTACGGTAGAACCTTTTCAAAAAATGTGCCAATTTCAATTTCGATCAAAGCTCTTCGTTCAGAATACCTAGTTATCTCTGCATCAGAAATGGTTTTCTTAATTGAACATTTCGGTATTCTCGTTGGGGATCTTGTGCCTGTAAATCATGAAGCTTGGGATTTTTTTTTAACTTTGCGCGAAATCATTAGCATAATAATGAGTCCATCGATTACGTTCGATACAATACAACTGTTGGAAACGCTTATATCCGAACACCATACTCGCAATATTTAAACATTTTTTCCGAGCCACTCAAGCCAAAGCATCACTTCCTATTGCATTACCCTCGACTTTTAAGAAGAATGGGACCTCTCAGTAATTTGACAGCTTTTCGTTTTGAAGCGAAACATAAATTATTTAAAGATAATGCAAAAACGATTACGTCTCGCAAAAATTGCCCTTACACACTGGCACTGCGACATCAACTCACGTTGTCTGATCGTTTTCTCAAGAGAGAGGGATTTTCTAGTAGGTTGAGTTTGGGGCCCGCATTAGAAAAAAAAATTGACAATTTGAGAGAATTTAACATGTTTAAACATGTCGTACCACCGAAGGTGCAGTGTACTCAAATTTTTGATTCATGGGTAAAAATGAAAGGCGTCGTTTATTACAAGGGTCATGCTGTGGCAACTGATTACAACGGCAATTTGACGACATTTAGTAAATTGCATTATTTTATTATCGACCAAATGGGTCAAGTTGCATTTCTTTGTACAAAATTTATAACTAAAAGTAGTTTCAAACATGTGTGGGCTTTCGAAATTGAAGAGACCCGTGAATGGCAATATATTAATTTCGATGATTTATTTAGTTATAATCCGAAAAATGTGATGACAATGGCAGACGGGAAAGCGTATATACTTTACGAATAAGAATACATATGTATATGTAATATGTTCCTACGAATAAGAATACATATGTATATGGCAATGTTCCTACTTCTTTAATAAACATGACATTTCTTAATTTTTATATAAAGTTATTTTTCATTCCATTATTCGATAACACAGCTATCAAAAAATCTAAAAACTGCAATTGGTCATTACAATTGTAAATATTTGTGTCTGAGAATATTATCTTAGTTTTATTTAATATTAACAATAATCAGTTGATATTTAATAAAACAGATAACATTTCCAGATACGAATATTTGCAATAGTAATGACCAATTACAGTTTTTTTCAATTGAATATTAACTGCATAATTGTTAATATTCAAACAAATAATTATTCGTAACGAAGATTTATTAAGTTGGGTCAACAAATCAATAACTACAACTAACAAAATATTGCGTGTATCTCTCAAAATTGCTTTGTCAAGTGAAGAAACTGTACCTGAATTGGAAAAAAAATGTTTGAGCATACACACAAGTTCAGTTATCTTTGCAAAGCAAAATGGTTCATCGTACTAAATGTGTTGTCATAAATACTATGCATTTCATCTATTCAATTACACTTCTACATCGCCAACAATTAATTATTCTGTTAGCGCAAAACAATGTTGATTCTATTGAAATCGATTTTCGTGGATTTCAATCAAACATTAGAATACATAAATCTTTAGAAAAGTCTACAGAACTAAACCAGTGGGTTTTGAAGACGAAATTGGTTTGTCAAGTGAAGAAACTGTACCTCAATTGAAAAAAATAATATGTTGAAGCACATACACAAGTTCAGTTATCTTAGCAAAGCAAAATGGTTCATCGTACTAAATGCGGTGTCATAAATACTATGCATTTTGTCTATCAATTATACTTCTACATCGTCAACAATTAATTATTTTGTTAGGGCAAAACAATGTTGATTTTATTGAAATGGATTTTCGTTTATTTCAACAAAACATTTGAACACATAAATCTTTGAAAAAGTCTACAGAACTGAATCCGTATGTTTAAAGACAAAATATCCGAAAAAATGAACAAAATATTTCCTCAGATCAAACTTGTAATGTGTTACGGTAATCGTATGAACAGTTGAATACTCTGTAAACTTAGTTGAAGTAACATGATTACGATGTTTGAATAACATTATAATAATTATTTTAACTGAATTCCACTCGATTCAATCGTTTATTTCTTTTTCGGTACTCGATATATAATTGTTTCAAGCAATTTTTTAATTACAACGAAATTTACCGTTTTCAATCGAACAGAGGTTTCTTGAATTGAAGAAGCATAATCTTGTCTCATATAAATATGTTCATTTACCAACCGATAATTTTGATCGAGGGAATGAACACTTTTAAATTGAACATTCATGCAGATAGTTAAAATGTATCTTTGGTTACTGCTCAACTATACTGTTTTGTTATGCCAATCAAAAATCAAGTTGAACGTATTTAAAGATACAATTTTGTTAAACCAACTGAATTTTGGATGGATGAACGAATTTTTTTTTTTCAGTGTAGTCTCAAATGAACATTTCTTCATTGAACTTTGCTAACAACGTTTCAACAAACGTGAAAAATTTGTAGGAATAGAAAGAAAGAAGAAAAAAAAACGATACTTATAATAGAAAGGGCGACTTTATCGGTGCTCAGTCGCTCACGACTAACAGTCACCCTCTTATGACCCTATACCGAGTCACCACGTACACGATCACTGCACTTTCGGCATGCAAAAGGTACATGGCCAGTTTTTTTGGAAAAGATTGCCGCTGACAATGTTGGTGCATTGTTAACGGTACGATGCGCGGCAACTATCGCAACTAATTTTTTTCAGGTAATTTTCTATGATATTTTCCAAGTCATCTTTCTTGTCCAATACCATTTAGCGTTCTTCGCATTCTCCATATCGCATTTTCATACGCGTCCTTTTTTATTCTTTTCGTAGGTACTGCTAGTTTCGGAGACCCTTTAAATTTGTCAGTTTCGCGGCTTCCTTTTTTTCGTGAACCTAGGCTCTCTGCAATTTCCGCACCAAAATATTCGCCGATACAGCTAAAATGTTATTGTTTAAAAAAAAAATTGTATTGCTCTTTTGAACCGGAGACGGATTTTTCAAAGCTTCAACGATGATGGTGAAATTTTTCCGGACACAATCGAGACTTCGGATGAAACGTCGGTATTGTTTATTTCATCGATACTATTTTTACATTCGTTCTCTTCGTCCTCTTTTCCCTCCTCAATGAAAGCTTGCTCAATGATCTTTTTTTGTTTGTTTGCTTATCTTCGTCCGACCTTAGTCGAGATCTTGAGTGATTCCCCTCGTAGCGCGCCATACACCCGCGACACCTTTCTCCAATTCTCATGCCCTCTCTTACTGCGGTCATTGCTCGTGTAAGTTGCTCTCCTTTATATTTGAAGATCGGTCTAAAGCGGAATACCTCGCACGGCCGACTACCGGAGTTTTCCCGACCCAAAAGCGAGCCCCCTTATTCGGTTATATAAGTTTCCTTTGGTTGGCCGACTATTGGCAAAAACCATTATTATTAGTGTTTTTTATGTGCAGAGTGTGTTGAAGTATATATTTTGTTTATTTCCAGTGTAAATGTCAAAAAAATAAGAAAATTCGAGTAGTCAAAAAGAATTAATTTTCGTTGCATTTCGACGATACCAGCTTTAACGTCTAGAGACGAAAGGGGCTTTGTGGTCGATTGTTTGTTGGGTTTACAATATTGAAGCATACACCCAGTAGTCGGGCCAACGTAAAAAGTATAGATATATATGTTTATTCGTTTAGAGAATTTTACCCAATATAAGGAAGATCGGTAGATCAGCCTACCAAAGTTTAGCACCTTATCTATTAAACAATTTGGTTCTATATTTTCATTTGTAGCATAAAAAGTATTGGGTTTTCCATAATTTAATACGACTTTATCCACAAACTACATAAAAATGACAAAGAACGTCTTCTTTCTTGTGGGAATGGCTTTGAAATTTGCATCGTTCAAATGCAACGAGATATGGTTTTAATTTTTTTCGTTTCTTTATTTTTCTTACAATCTTTAATGTTTTTTTCTTCTCTTTAGATTGAGATTGCGAATCTCTCGAGAGGTGAAAAAAAAATCGTTTCAATGAGACGAAATGAACGTCAACGGTTGAAGAAAAATGCAAATTTCGTTGCGTTCCAACGATGCAAACTCCAACAATATTTGTGGGAATGAACCCATAAATAAATACAATCAATCGAAAAACTATAAAATACCTAACTGTCACGAAAATGACGTGCCGCTACGAAAAAAAAAAATGTTACGCAGATACATGCGCACCGATCGCCCAGTTGCGAATAAATGTTAATTGTTTGTTTTTTTTAAACGTTTGATAAATTAAAACTTTGTGTACCGACCAATCGAATATCAGGAATTTCGTTAAAGACATTTTTGTCGGCACAAATGCATATGCACACTATACTGACGCGCGCAAAGTTGAAAAAAGCTGTCACTACTGGAGAAGGCCTGGGTGGTGCCTTATCCTATATACATATACATGTATGCAGAGGCGTGGCACGTCTAAACCGTTCCGAGCCGCAATTGCTTGTTTTTCGCGCGGCGAGATTCAACCGCGATCAAACGCGACGAAAATTCTACTCTTCAGAGTATATTTTCGTTTAGAGTCGATACGTCTGGCCATCTCGAGTGCCTCGACGCTGGGAGAACGCGGATAGTGTAATAGTGGTTTTATCGGTGACTCGAGCCGTACAAATAGTCGGCTTTCTCAGCTTGCACCAAATACCGGCTGACGCGCGTATACCACCACGCCTACGCGTTCCAGCTTTGCCGCGACATTTTTCAACTCGTTCGACAACAACGACAATATCTCTTCGTCGAGCGAGATCTACCCGTTTTCCCGCTCCACGAAAAAGACAAACAAACAAAAAATGACTTTTTGCGCCCTCGCGAAACAATATCCATTACATTCCAAGCGGATAAGTATCGAATGACTCATTTTTATTTCTCGTCTCGATGAATCAATCGAGAGATATACACTCTAATTCGCACTCCGACACAAATTGCCATTGTCAACGTTTCTTTTTCTTCTTTTTCTTTCCATTCTTGACACTCGCGCGCATCGTGTTCGAAAACGAAAGTTTCGATCAGAGCGCGTCGCTCAACGGGAAGAATGTGTATCTTAGATTCCTCGAAATATTTCGGGAAGAAAAACAAACGCGAGAAAGCATGGATCGCATTGGGAGCACGAATTTTTTTTTCTCCATCCACGAATAAAAAATTCCTTTCTCTTAAATCAAAACAGCGTTTCATAAGCAACACACAAGGCTGGTTTTTTCAAGAGCTTTTCAGGGGGGGGGGGCGTTTGGGTGAGGCGAATTACCAAGTATGCGGACAGGAGCACGTCGTGCAAAGACAAAAATGGCACGCGAGTGTGGAGATCGGTACCGCCGAGGCATTGAGACGAATTCGCGGCGGCGAGCGTCGATGAACGGCGGCCACTATTGGAACGAAAGGTTTCCACGCGCCAACGCGACCCATTGTACTCGACTGATGCCTAATTTTGGTCGGAAAGAGTCGCGCACGTTCGTATGGGAAAATAAGTAAGCGGTGCCTATACGTCGAGCCATCAATTTTCCATATCTACAGGCGCAAGGACACGACGATACCCCCCCCGCGCGTTAGGCTTATCGCTTCACAATCATCCAACGACTTTCCGTAACAATAATTTTGGGTTGCCGTCTCGACGGAAGCCCCGTTTTGTACGGGCAAACGAGCGGTCGTTTGTATCGCGCCCACGCAATGCTTGCCAATTCCCTTGAAGCTTTTTACGATCGTTTCTCACCGTCGTGCACCGAATATTTCTCACATCACGAATAAGACGAGTTACGAGACTTTTAAACCATACGCACGCCCTTCTCTCTCTCTCTCTCTCTCTCTCTGCCATCTTTCGCTGCGTCGCTCCAGTTTCGCGGTACATCGACGCGTAGTCTCGACGACTGTCCGATTGAGGCCGCGGTAAAACGGCCGGACAGAAGCGATCGGACATAATTTTCAGCAAAATATATACTTTTCAAACTCAGTCACGATAGTTGAAGTTCAAGTTTGCATCATTCGAATGTAATGAAAATTACTTTTTTTTTTAATGCCAAACATTTTTCAGACTGCTCATTTGGAGATGTAAAATGTTTACGTGCAAAACCTGGTTTCGGATGATGATGAAAATTGGAAAATAAAAATATGAAAAAGAGATGTTGGGGGTGCGTTTGACCGATGCGAACTTGAATCCCGTTCCAATGGTATGTTTCAATGGAAAATTTCGGTAGATACGGGAAAGCTCTCGCGCGGTGCGGGGTTCAATTCGTACACTCGAGTTTCTTTTTGCCGATACAATAACAACATTTAATCGTTGATATTTGGTTGCGCGAGTCGCGCCTACTCGACGTCAAACTCTCAGGGCCGTATATTTGCCGACAGAGTTATGAAGCGTAGCTCCCGTCAAGGCGTTTCTCCCTCCCCCATAGATCCTCGAGAGCGCGGGATAAATACTTGCGCGTGAATCAAGGATAAATTCGTGTAATTTGCCGAGAATTTGTTTTTTTCGCGCGCGCGCGCGCGCGCGCGAGTTGCGCAACTGCACGGTTCGCGGTGACGCGGTCTATCGTGCATCGCAAGACACTGCGTCTTTTTCTTTTTTCAATAACCTGCTAAACATCATCCATTGGGATATTTTTGAAACATTCGATATGCGCGGTAGCATCGAATACAATTGATGATGCATAAGGATAAGGAGCGAAAGATGGATGCGATTTCGGGCGACAGCGAGCAATGTCTCTCGACGAGGCCCGATCGAGTGATTCGTGAAGAAAATTCGTTAAAACGCGATATCGGATGGTCGGTAGCTGCGAGAGACGATACAAAAGACGAGAGAAACTGACGAATACCGCGGAGTACATTGAATACCTGCTAACCGATAGACATGTCCTCCCTCGCGTGTTTATATAGCAAGAGGAAGTCCAACTGACCGCGCCGATCAAACGACTAGCGACTTTGTTGTCAAAAATCATTGAAAACATATACCGCTGGGCAGAATCGGTAAACAAATCTTGTCACCCACTTTCTTCCTATTATCGCTTTTGGCCAGGTATTTTCTTCCGCTCAACGTTCCCGTACATTCCCATTTTAACTCATCGATTGATACTTTTTTTTCCCCTCGAAAAGCGTCGCCGCTCGAGTGACACGGTCTCTGAATCACTACTTCTCGGCACTCTATTCCAACAAGTTTTTTATGCATAAAAAATCTCGACTCACGCGTCGGTCACAGTTTGAATTGGGTGCACATTCGGAGAACTGGCGCGCTTATCGTAACAGCGCGGACCCGGACGCCTGCTCGTTCGTCAGCTGCAGAGCTGCAGCGCGTCCATACCGTTCTGACCGACACGAGTTCGGCACTCGCGGCAAACTCGAGAAGCAACAAAGACCGAAGCGACGAGAGGACGATCGGAAGGGGCCGCCCCGTCCGCCGCTCTACTCAAGACCAATAAAGCGGGATCGCGCCAAAGTCCGAAGGAGTACGGTGGCAGTTGCCGCCTCTACCGCGTACTTTCCAAACTACGATTCTCTTTGGGCCATGCCCAAAAATAAGATTCGTGTTTTTCTTTTGTTTTTTTTTTCTTCCATACGAAAGAAAATTGGAAATATCGAGAGTTGGAAAGAAAGAGGCGACAGGAAGATCATCGCGTGTACAGCACCAGCGGCGGCGGGGGCAGTCCGTAGATACGGAAGAACGCGCGAGAGCGGACGCTCTTAGAATGTTAATTGGTTTTTAACGACAATGACGAACCGTCCTCGGTCACTGTGCGCGTCTCCCGATGATTCATTGTGGAATTTGATAAGAAGCGCGTCAAAGTCTCGGGGACCCGAGACCAAACGAATATCCTAAAGGTACAACGACGCGCAGAGGCGACACCGCGTCAACGGTTTGTTATATCGGGTTGTCCGGAGAGTTCCAGCTGATTTTCACTAGATGGCACGTGGAAAAATCGACGCCAACTTTTCGAACAACCGATACTCGAAACTCGTCGCAACCGAACAAGCCCTTTAGATGTATTTAGTTGAGAAAGTTTCAAGATAGACTCGCCGTTGAGCATAGGCCACCTTGGGCTGTACCATCGATATCTCTGAGCCGTACGACATCTTGAACTTTAGAGACGGGCAAAGCGACGACTCGCACCAACGCGACGACAATTACAATTGTACATTGCGACGCGCAGTTGCAACGCGTGTACACGTCAATCCTCCGATAGGTCAACATCCGATGCGCACGTTAAACAGGGTAGCTCCTACCATCGACCGGTATACGAAACGTCTTGTACATTTTGGCATATTGTAACGCCTGCTGTAGCCTGTGTACAATAAAAAATGTGACGCATCGACGAGCTGTTGAAAAAAAAGACAAGCTAGGTTAGGTCACGATGAATTTGCCAAATTAAGGCGATGCAAGTTTGGGAGGGACAGGCGGATGGCGGCGGGCGTTCGAGCGAGTGATAGGCGACAGAATAGGAGAATGAGAAAGATTGTATTATTTTACGAATACCTGTGTTTTTGGGCTTGCCCATACCTTGTCAACGCGGTTGGCAATTCGACCTTGACGGACAGTCTTAGCTTGTGCATTTTTTCCGACACGTACATGCACTGCTATCGCGTATTTTGTCGTACTCCTTGTATTTTACGCTCTTTTCGCACTACAAAGAATACGTTGAGGCGCGCGCGCGCGCGCGCACAATCCGTTGCGACGCGTATGCGGATCAAAGTATGGAACGAGAGAAGAGACGCGTGTGCATATGGTCGATGAGCGAATGAGAACGTACTAATCCGGTCGCAAAGATGATGAAAAGGAAAAAAGGCTTTGCAACGTCGCGGAGGCACATCGGAGGCAGCCGTCGTACGCCGATAATAATAATACACGCGTCAAACTATCTCTCGCGCGACTGTACCCTCGCCCCTTCGCTTCTTCATCAAGAGAGAGAGAGAGAGAGAGAGAGAGAGAGAGAGAGAGAGAGAGAGAGAGAGAGAGAGGAGATAGGGAGCAAGATGTAGCACTCGACTTGAAAACAAACAGCACAAAAACTAACCGACTGTAAGGGCGCGTGCGCTCAACGCATTGGGTTACATGGAGACTCGAGGACGACGGCGGCGGCGACGACGACGACAACAGCGGGACGACGACGACGACGCCAATTCCGTTTTTCGTTTCCTCCCGAGGTTTTCCGAATCCGTCTCGATGATGACAGCCACAATGTTGTTCCGATACCAAAGTCCGATCTATGACGCAAACTCATAGCACACGACGCACGCTCACACCGAGTGCGTCGACATTATCGATACGAATACAGCGTGCGCGTGTGTCTATATGCACGTAGCACCTCAGAGGTATGTGTCGTAACAGATCCGAGAATCGGCGAGTAACCACAGCCTCTTTCTTTTCCTTCGACTCGCGAGTAAGCGCTCACGGCTATCACCGACAAACTCTTCCTCCTTTGTACTCTTCGTAGCGCGCGACTTGGCACTGTTTATTGGTTATATTACGGTCTAAGGTGCGCGCGCGCGCACGCCTGCCTCGAATGAGCCGAATAAAGTGGAATAAGGCGGGGGTTAAAGCCAGCTTCACACGGCAGCAAAGATGGCGAAATAATGACGCGCGTTACTCGACGCCAACGATAGATGGCGCGAACAACCGGTCCAATAATCATAGTTTGGTCATTTTTCTCGATCCGTTGCCGCGCATTCAGTCCATTGAGAAGAGAAAAGGTTCAAGTTATATGTGGACTGTACGATGTTTCCGGTATAATCGCGCTAGACCGTGTCAGCGGCAAAAGTAAGTCGCGGATAGGGTACGTTGTAATCTCAGTCGAGCGGTGCTCGTGCTGTCGGAATCGCTGTGCGTACCGTGCCTATCTTCTCTTTAAATTATTTTCAATATTCTCCCACCAATCTCGCAGCTTGTCAAATTTGAAGAAACTTTCCGAATACCCGAAGGAAAAAGGGTACGATTATCGTTAACTTGGTCATCAGCGAGCTATCGATTGCGAATAGAACGGGAAAAGAGAGTCCGAAACGTAAATGAGAACGAAAAGACCCTAGAACCACCAATTTTTTCATCACCGCGGGGTGCGAAAAAAGTGTTGGAACGCCATTCTATTCGTTTTTTTTTCTTCTTTCTTTCACAGACCCCTTCGTGACTCGACGCAAATTCACCATCTATTTTGTCAAAAATTCGTTATTCGTAGTCGCCTGATGACGATTATCGACTCTTTACTCGACACAAGTACTATCGCGTTACGATGGACGGAGCTAACTATCGGTGACAATAATTTAACGGCGAAACGTTTCGGTTTTTTTTTCTTTCTTCAAATCAAATCATTTTAACGCCGACGATAAATCATTTTATAGTATCGAGTTGTCTCTGGTAGAGGAGTAAAGCGGTTTAACGTTTTTTGTTTTCCATACAGATCGCGGCGTTCTAGTCTAAAAACGTGAAATATTTTAGTGAGATAAATTGATATTTCGCGTAGAAACGAAGCGCGGAATGGAAGACGATTTGACCACACTGATATACACCAAAATATTTCTCGCCAGTATACTCTACTATTAAATAACGCAATATTTCTCTCTATCTCGTATTTATTATTCCTTGAAAAGATATACAACTCGAGGTTTTTTCACCCGACTGTTTTTCCTTTTTCGTCGCTCTACCAACCCCTCGCGCGGTCAGAGCTTGTTGCTGTAATTTAAACGTATATGATCTCAATGTTTTCGAAAAAAAGGGACCGCAGCCGTAATTGTGTCAATTTTGCCATGAATGTTTGTTCATCGTTGCATCAGGAGCGACAACGTGTGTACGTGTGTGTGTGTGCGTGTGTGTAAACGCGAAGGAGTCGCGTTGCACCAACGATGCGCAAGATCCGCCTCCTTGAGACTTGGACGCGAAACGAGGGATATATCGGGAAGCTGCGTAGCCCTCTCGCGCTGAAAGAAGAAACAAAACAAACTTGCGACGCATACGTGCGTCGCACGATCGAAACTCACGCCATCCGAATCTCCGGAGAGAATATCCTTTTCTCTCCAAAACACGACCAAACGGGAGAATGTTTGCTGTTATGTTGTTTCGTTTGAGTCATATAGCCCACGCGGTACCGGAAATAATACGCGTGGAAATGAGCTGTGCGCGCGCGCGCGCGCGCTCACCTCAGCAACGCCTTCCTCCAGCGGTAATCCGTCTCGATGACGAGCAGCTGCAATTTCATCATACAAGTCGACGTAGCCCGATAAGTCATGGAAAAATAATGTGTTCTCTTCGTGGGCTATCGAATCCAACACAGCAGCAGTGGCAGCAGCTATGTACGTAGAGATATTTGGCCGCACGGAATCACGCTCTACGCGCGTACGTCGCCGCCCCACCGACACTATGCCCCATTTCATTATCGATTCATTCTTCTTTTTTTTTCGTTTTTTTCTTCTCTCAAAGATCCGTCGAGAGAGAGAGAGAGAGAGAGAGAGAGAGAGAGAGAGAGAGAGAGAGAGAGTGCGTAGATTGTCTCGCATCCGCCGTTATCTACTCTCAATCGCGTCTCTGTCGGACCGAAATTCTTACGCTCGACGCAATTGCCCTAGAAGGCGGATAACTTGTTCCTCGAAATGTTGAATGAAACGTGCGTGCGTGGGTATTTCGCGAAACACGCACCAGCCCGGAAAGAAAGCGACAAACGAAAAACAATTGGGCGCGTCGCTGAAACGAGAGCGTTCGGTTCAAGGACAGGCGGACGGCCACGCGTGCGTGTTGCGGCGCTCCGACGAGCGGGCAGTGAAAGGAGCTAGCCGCTTCTCGCTACTGAATCAAAGACCCGACGAGGAGCCCGAGCGAAGGAGCCCTCCCCCCCCCCCCCCTTCCACCCCGTCGCGCGACGACGCTTACGAGGGGAAGATGGAGCGCGTGCGCCCCCTCGCGTACCGATCGCACGGGGCTTTTGGAAAGGGATTGCGCGTGGGACGAATTACGTCATGTCCGAGCTTTTCATTCACGCGAACGCGTGGGAGGTCGATCCAGCACGGGGTTTCTTTGGTAATCTTGTTTGATTGTGCTCCCTCGATGGCGATTGAATCAACGTCGCGCAATTGTACGGGAACGGCGATTCGTCCAAGTACGAAAAACTGGGGCTTTTTGTCTTCGATGAGAGTGAATGAGAGGAAGATAGAGAGAGAGAGAGTGCCATATTCGTGTGGGCCGTAGCATAAATTATTGTACGCGATTGTTACGAGAGAGAGAGAGAGAGCGTGATCGATACATCGGTGCGGGGGGCTAGGCGGTGGACAAGACACAACGCCAGGCTACAATCGTAGGTACCGAAAGAATGTAAATATATGAGAGGGTCACCCCTTGACGCCACCACCGCTGCCTCGTTGTCTCGTTTCGAGCTTGACCTTGAAGCCCTCGGCCCTCTTAAGAATGATATCAGCTTGAAGCCTAAAGTCGTTCTCATTGACGCACGAACGAACCCGATAGTTTCTCAATATCGTTGAGAGAAGAATCTTTAGCTTGAGCATGGCGTATTTTCGGCCGACGCAGGAACGCGGTCCAGCCGAGAACGGGACGAACGCGTAGTAGTGACGACTGGCCGTTTTTTCCGGTAGGAAATTGTCCGGATCGAAAACGTCCGGATTCGGATAGATGTGAGGTTGACGATGCATCTTGAAGGTACCGATGACTACGGTACATCCGGCCGGTACGACGTAATCCCCGGAAGCTGGAAATAACGGGTGGGGGGAGAAGGTGAGACAAGAAAGAGACTGAGGCCGCCGCCACCGGCGCGCAGGTGCGTCCTACCCGCGTACGCGACTCACCGAGCTTGAGATCGGTGTTTATCTGACGAGCGATTATGGGCACTGGTGGGTACATGCGAAGAGTCTCCATGAGACAACGCTCCAGATACTTCATCTCGAGGGTGTCCTGGAAGGTCGCCGGTCGATCGCTGTCTCCGAATATACCGTCCAATTCTTGGATAACCTTTTCCTGAATCTCCGGATGACATCCCATCATCGAGAGGAAGAAGCTCGATCCTGCGGCTGTCGTGTCGTGACCCTGCGAGCGCGGAAACTTGGCTTTTTTCTTGTTCTTTTTCGTTTCTTTTTTTTCGTCCTTTTTTCCCTTTTTCCGTTTTCCCCCTTCCCACGCCCCCCACGCACCTCAAACATAATCGTGTCGACCTGCTCCTTGACCTCGTTGTCGGTGAGGACGACACCGTCCTGACTCGCCTCGACGAGAAGATCGAGAAAAGCGAGCCTCTTCTTTTCGCCCACGTCGTTGTTGTCGTCAACGTCGAGATCGTCCTTGAGACCGGCCGACTGGCCGAACGAGAGACCCTCGACCGTGTTGGCGTTCTTAGCTTCGGCGGTGCTCGTGCTTATGAAGTTTCTCTTTCCCGTCTTGTAATCCTCCTTCTTGCGCTTTATCACCTTCTTCGTCAGTCCGTGAATTATTTCGAGCAGTTGGATCTGCTCCTTGCCGTATTTCGTCAGGTTGAAGAGCCAGTCGGGCCTCAACCAGGGCTTCGTGTGACGCAGATGGAGAATTCCGGACATTCTGAAAGAACGTTACCCGTTAGCCGCCGCCGCCGCTGCCGCTGCTGCCCCCTACTCCTCTACTTTCTCAGCGGCTGTGTACTCGCTTCATAACTGCCATCGCGTATTCGAGTCCGCTGCGATCCTGAGTCGTTTTCGATACGCCCATCGCCGTCTCGAGAAGAATCTCGACGGTGCACTCGGACATGTAGTCGTGGCAGTCGAATTCTTTGGCTCCCTCCTTGCGCATACGCTCAACGACCGCCCGCGAATTGGCGTTGAACAGATCGATGAAACTTTTCAAGACGTTCAAGTGGAATGTCGGGGCGATCAGTTTCCTGTGGGCTCGCCACTTTGGACCTGCGCGATATTTCGACCGTCTACCAAAGAACGCGGCTGGGGGGGAGGAGGATCGCTCGAGAAAAGAAACCTACCGGATGAAATGAGAAGACCGTTGCCCAACCACGGTTCGAAGAACCGATACTCGTTCGATTTGTCGAGATAGACGTGGCTCGAGAGGACGACCTCGACGTCCCGAGGATCAACCAGGAAGACGACCAGCTTCGGTCCGATCCACATCTTTATCACCTGATCGAACTCGAACGAGCGTTTGTAGATATTTCGGAAGATACCTGCGCGAGTCAACGTTTGTTTTGTCTCGTCTTTGTTGTATGTGTTGTTGTTGTTGTTGTTTGAATTGTTGAACCGCGGCTCTGTGTATAAACTCACTGTCGGCGCTCCCGAGGAATTCGGTCACGTTTCCGATGAGCGGGTAACCCGCGGGTCCGGGAATTTTCTCCGCGAGTTCGAGCATGTGGCGTCTCGAGATTCTAAAGTATATAAAGTACAAAACCAGGGCGGGAACTAGGAGAGTAAAGAAAACGGTGCTTGCCGAGAGACCACCGCCGCTGGTTGCCGCCGCAGCTGCCGCTCCAGCCATCGCACCGGACATCGTTTCCGGTCCCGCTGCCGACATGTCCTCACAGTTTAGTCGTCGATGTTTATATTCCGCTGCGCCATCCAACCGACAAATTTCCGATTATTATTTTTTTTTTTTTGATTTTTTTCCTCAAACCATCAGATCCAATTTTTGCGATAAGCTTTATAAATACTCGTTGGCGAGTTTTTTCTCAAGTTCGCGAGAGAAGCGCGACGCACCCACCTGTTCGTATGTGTGTGTGGAATAAGCTCTGTCAACGCGTTCCACTCGATGAGCAACCACCAAACTGTTTTAACAACGGACTCGATCGGAGCCTTTTATAAGCCGAGCGCGATTCTCCCTTCCACTCATTTCCGCATTGTAATTTTCATGCGTATACGTTCGACGGCGGTGGCTATTAGAATCGCTAATGGACAACATAATTTTTTCAACAGCCGAGCAACTCGAATGACGCGGTACAAAAGTTTGCATTTTTTTCAGATCACGTTCGAAAAGATGTCTCAAAATTTTCCGCCGCCGCCGCCGCCGCCGCCTATATTTTCGTCGCGCATTCAAACGACACAATGTATCGTTCTTTCGTTACGATAAAAAATATCGGCCAATGATACTTTTGTCCAACTCGTGGATCGCGAGTAGCTCGTAAGCGACGCATTGCCATCTCAACAATAGGCGGATGTCCAGGTTAAGCCGCGATGTGACCCCGCAAACGTCATCGTCCTTTGTACCACCTCGTTCGCCCGCCTCGCTTTTCGTTTCAACTCGCGAGGCAAGTCGCGCTTCGCGGCTCTCTATGTATATGTGTGTTGCATCGAGAACCAGCGGCACGGACAAATTGTAATACGGAGCGGATAGTAGGGAAAGCGGAAAAACGTATTCAGCGAGGTGTTTGACGAACAAGATTGAAGGAGGAAAAAAAAGAAAGCTCAACCTATTGATCTTTAGCCGTTCGGTATTTAACAATATTAATCAAATTCCCACGATCAAAGTCCGCGCCGGCTCGGCACGCGCGCCCATTTTACCAGCATAGCCGAGCACAGGGGATGAATTTTTAACATTGGCGGCGCTGCTTTCCCTCTCACAGCTGACGATAGCCCGTCATGGCCGCCGCCGCCGCCGCCGCCGCGACCTCGTCCCCCCTGTGCCGCTTCGATCGTTCGTAAGACACACGAGTACTCTGCTCTACATCCGATTATTCCTCAAACAGTGTACTACCTGCCGGGCGGGGCGGTCCCTATATTTTCTCAACGTTTTCTCAATATTTTTCCCAGCGACCTCGTTGCGACGCCAAACAAACTCGTTACGTGAGAGCAATCTTTTAACCTTTCTCGGTAAACACTCTGCGTTTGTCGAAAACTCTTGCCGCTCTCCTCTCCGTCGATCATCGGTTGCAACGTAACCCGTTTTCTTCTCCCTTTTAACGAGAAAGAGAGAGAGAGAGAACAAGTAGCGATTCCCCGAGAGTGGGATCGCGTGTGGTCCCTCCCTCCGGAGCGAGCGCTTTCGGCCTGGTTTTGCGTAAGAAAGGCTCCACACCGCTGACATCAATGCAAATGTCCAATTTTCGTTGCCGTTTTTGAAACGCTCATAGAAAATCGGTTGGACTTTGGGCTCATTGGTGAAAGGGGGCGCGCGGCCGTACAACACGCTCCGTCCCAATTTTCCTTCTCTCCCGAGACCCGCTCTCTCCCTCTCTCTCTGTTCCGGCCTAGCCCGACGATGGAGAGCGACGACGCGTCCTCCCCGACGGCGTTCGGCGTATGTTTGTCCGATACGATCGCTTCGCCGTCCCAAGGCGAAAGCGTCCCTACCGCCATGGACGTCCAATGTTTGCCCCTCTCGACGGAGGTATCGCCGAACCGACGAGTCGCGTTTGCTTCGATTCTGCCAGCTGCGGATGGCGCAATTTTTAGCGACGACCTCAGGCAGTTTGACGTTCTGGACGACCTGGAGAGTCACGACCGGCGAGACGACAACGCCGAGCGCGACGACGACGACGACGATGACGACGACGACGAAGACGAGGAAGATCGCGAGGACGGTTCGGACGACGAGTCCAACAGTAACGGAAGCGTCGATTCGGATGTACCGGACGACGAGATCGAGGCTATGCTGGAAGAGGGTAAAAAGGGCATCTTTCGTCGCACCGCCACCTGCGCGCTGTTTATTAGCCTACTTTGCCCTATTTCAGGTCTCCCGGCGGAGCTTCGCGGCAAGAGAAAAGACCGAGGAGACTGCATGCCCTACGAAGAGAAGGAAAAACTCGTTTTGGATGGTAATCGTAGGCCGGATCGCTCGACGGAGCGACAACGAGCGCGCTCTTTTTTCGTTGGCTTTTTTTTGTTTCCTCTTGTTTGTTTCTCGCAGAAATCGGACACAATCATTTCGACGTTTTGCCCGAAGGTTGGGTACAAGTGACGCACAACAGCGGTATGCCGCTCTATTTGCACAAACAGAGCAGAGTATGTACCCTCGCGAAACCGTACTTTCTCGGTCCTGGTAGCGTGAGAAAGCACGAGGTGCCGGTGAGCGCGGTACCCTGTCTTCAGTACAGGCGAGCCTTGCGGGAAGAAGAGGAGGAACGTAAGAGAGAAAAGGAGCGGGAACCAACGGCGGAGGCGTGCACCTTGCCCAGCGCGAAAATCGAAACGATTCAGGAAAATCGCGCCGCTCACTCTCTCGACAGTCAACACCTGAGAACTTATTGCCAAACGCTCTTTCGCTTCAAAGCTATCAAGGTCATGAGATTTCAGTGAGTAAGCCTCTCTCGCGGCTTTCTCTTTTTTATCTTTTCTTCTCATTCTTGTTCGTATTGTTCTCCTCGCGTCGTACGCGCACAGGTCGTGGTCGGCACGGAGAAAATTTACGAAAAACAAGAAGCACAGGAAGCAACTGGAGAGGCCCACCTTGCCCGACGGAACGAAATTGATAACTTTCCCGATCGGCGGGGGAAGCGTCGCGAGCAACGGTAGTCTCGGAGGTGGTGAAGAAACGGCCGGCCAGAGACCTCCCAAACACTGGATCATGAATCCTTCGGGCAAGAGCTACGTCTGCATTCTTCACGAATACGTTCAACACGCCCTCAAGAAACAACCGACTTACAAGTTCAAGGAATTGGGTATTTTTGTCATATTTGCACCTTTCGAATAGCCCCCCACGAGACTCGCAATGCTTGAAACGATGCGTGTGTTGTTGTTGTTGTTGTTGTTGTTTGGGTTGTTTGGCTCGTTCAGAGAACGCCGCGACCCCCTATTCGGCCGTCGTCTGTATCAACGATATGGAATACGGGAGTGGATTCGGGAGCAGCAAGAAACAAGCGAAAGCCAACGCCGCGAGAAAAACTCTCGAAATATTGATACCTCAGATGAGAGACAAGATATCGGGAGGGGAAACGAGCGCCGATGGCGTTTCCGCCAATACCGGACGAACGATCAAGGCTTCGAGGGCCAACTCCGACGCCGATTTGTCATTTTTCGACGAGATATCGATAACCGATCCCAGAGTCGCCGAATTTTGTGCAAAAACTACCGAGCCTTCGCCCCACGCTATACTCATTACCTGTTTGCAACGAAATTTCGGCCTGGGCGATATGCACATCAATTACTCTGTCAATACCTTGAAGCATCAGCGCAACGAGTTTACGATGCGCGTTGCCAAACACGAAGCTACCGTGGTCAGCCCTCTTTTCTCTTCTTTTAACGATAAACGACCAAAGCGCCTCCCGCAATGTTTATAATAACGTTTGAATATTTCATTCAAGGTATGTCGAAACAAAAAGGACGGGAAACAACGGGCGGCTCAAGCGATACTTCAATTGTTGCACCCTCACATACAATCTTGGGGCTCGCTTCTTCGGCTGTACGGTTCTCGCAGCGTTAAATCCTTCAAAGAGAAGAAACAATTGGAGCAAGAAATAACCCTTTTACAGGGCAAAGCAGCCGTCAACCAGCCGAATCACGCGATACTGGGAAAATTGAGGCAAGAGATGCGCAAATTGGCCGAACAACGCCAGGCGATACAGCCCATCGGTAAATTCGTACCCCCCGATTTGCCCAAAGGCTCCGCGGCTAATTTAAACAACGTTGACTTGTAATCCAAACAATTTGATTTTGCTATTTTTTTTACCGCAACAGTGCGCAACGCAAGAATAATCGAGGCGTCAAAAGTTGTACCTATATTTTATTCGTGTAACAGTTTCCATTACAATTTCAATATTCGCCCACGAGTCTATTTCGCGGTACTTGACTAACGTACGACAAATTGTTAATTGTTCAATTGTGTGTGTGTGTGTGTGTGTGTGTGTATATACAAATGTCCGTGTCGCATTGGAAACGAAACAAACGAGAATCATCACTGCCCTTATTATTCGTATTGTTGATATATTGGATTTTTTCTTTCTTTCTTTCGAAAAATATACGTTCTTGGAAGAAGAAAAAACAGACCACGAGAATACTTTGCTCCGAATGTAAATTTTATCTCGTCGATAATTTACCAATGGATATGTAGACATTACCACAAAAATGTTCATTTCTACGACGAGTAGATACCTCGCCTCTACTCCTGTGTAAATGTTTGTGTTTTTCTCATCATCGTTACAAGTTGCTCTTTTTATTTCTTTGGAATGTCGATTTAGCACACGTGCTCTATGTCACAGATATATACGTTATACTTTGTGGATGCTAAATATTAGCATACCCGAAGAAATTCGACCAATCTGGAAGAACTCTTTGCGAGATTTCAGCGACAAAACGGAGGCGCGCACGCTCTCTCTCTCTCTCTCTCTCTCTCTCTCTCTCTCTCTCTCTCCCTCCCTCACTCTATAGACTAGTCGTAAACTGGAGTTAATACCGTAATTAAGTTTGATCAATCGAGGACTCGTTGGTTTGGTTTTGCAGCAGCGTCGGCGGATAAACGCAATGTGAAAATGTATAAAATAAAAGAGGAAATTTGATCGAAAGTACGATGACAAGGAAATATGTGTTGGGGCTAAAATTGACCCATCTCCGCTTTAAAATATATGCCTTTGTATAATTATAGATCTACGATGGCTAGTGTTTTTGGCAACAAATATATCATCGTTATAAAATACTTGTACTACCTCCTCACGGGAATAGTCGACGCTCGATCGATACGAAAAAGATCCTCGATTTGGGTTGTCGCTGCTGCTGCTGCTGCTGCTGCTGCTGCTGCTGCCGCCGCCGCCGCCGCCGCCGCGATAAAGATAATAATATTATTGGAAAAAGGCGCAAGTGCTTTCCGTCATTTCTCGTTGAAAGGTTTGTTCAGATGGACGTGTCACTGGCACCGTTACCGGAAAGTGCCATCTTCGAGAGACTGGAAAGACTTCGCCGCGGACTGCTCCCACCGAGAAAACCACCGCTGTTTTCGGAAAAGATTTTCCGAAAGCTGAAATGTTTAAGTTGCACCCCATTAGTCTCGATGGTTAAAAGTATCAAGCTTGAGAATAGGAAAGATGAAAATTACAATTTTCGAATGCCAGATTCCGAGGACTTTTTCCACGGTGCATCGTCGGGCTCGTACGGAAGTGGACCCTGAACCGGTGCTTCCCTCTCATCCTCGGGTCTGACAAAGAGACGATAGATTCAACAACCAACGAAATAATACGCCTTGACAAATTTAGCGAATTAATTTCGTTGCAAATGCGTTTGAAACGTCATTCGCAATGTAGGAAAAAAAAAACAAAAAAAAGCGTGTTCGGGGATGGAGCGGAGGTGGGAGCGATGTGTTCTTACGCATAAACATTAGTCGGGATTGCCGGTAGCCCACTGCCTGATCTCAAAGCCCACGCGGGAGGAAATTTTGTGTTTTATGTGGCAAGATACACAGGGCGCGAATCGATCGACCATGGAAAATGGAAAAAACAAAAAAATCATGCAAAATCAAGTTACAAACGATAGGCGAAAACTAGCCGAGCGATCGTCATTATTTTTTTCGGGCTCGGGAGAAAAAAAAAAACAAAAAAAAACACGCCCTTCGTACGGAGGCGAAAAAATATATGGCCGAATGATACGTACGTTTCGGGTTTTGGACGATAAAGCTCGAGCTCGTCCTCGAGGTCGGAAACTCGCGCCTTGAGCTCGTTTCTCTCGTGCAAAATTTCCTTGAGTTCGGCGGTCGTGAATCTAGGCCTGTCCGGATCGTCCAAATCGTAGACGACTTTGTTGCTCAAATCCGGATTCCCGTGACATTTCGTCAGATCCTCGTTCTCCTTTCGCGCCAGTCCCAATCGAGCTCGTAGATTGATGAGCTCGCGATTTTGGTCCTGCAGCTGAGCGAGGAAATCGGCCCTCTCCTCGACGAGGCCGCGAGACTGCATCTGCGCTTGACGCTGCTTTCGCTTCAATTCTCGGCCGAGCGCCCCCAATTTTTCCACTTGTACGGTCAGCTAGTCCGGCAAAAGACGGCAAGATCTCGTGAGAAATAGAGCCGGCGGGAGGCAGGCGCGCGAAATTTTCTCAATTATTTACATTTTCGATCTCCATATTTTTCTGGGAGAATTCGCGATCCCTCGCTCGAATCTGCTCTCTCTGCTTGTCCACGGCGCTTCTCAGATGCTGCAAAACGGCGACGTCTACCTCCCGACTAGCTGTAAAGGCTAACCAGAGAGCGCGTTAACCGTATGTACCGTCGAAGGAAGGTGGCGCGCGTGCGCTACAGGGGCAAAGACGCTCTTTAGTACTTTGTTTACCGCTGTCTCGGGTATCGGTACGCGACTCGTGCAACGCCTCCGACAGACGACGATTTTCATCCTGCAGTCGAGTGACCATGCCCAAGAGGTCGCGAGACTCTTGTCTCCAGTGTTCCTCCGTCTGTTCTACCTCCTGTACCGAGAAAAATCTTAAAGCTCGAGTGCAAATCGTAGGAAGAGAAAGGCCCGTCTGTCCGCTCACCTTCTCGAATCTCTGCCTATCCTCCGCCTTTCCTATCTTGTCCGTCTCCAATTGCGATATCTTGGCGTTGAGTTCCTGCACCGTCGTTATTTCTCTTTCGTTCTTCGTCGCCAAACTCTCCAGCAATTCCAGGGCGTTTATAACTTTGGGCATGAGACCCGTAACCGCATCTGCTCCGAAGACGTCTATCAACTTTTCGCACTCCTTGCCGATCTCGGACGCAATGTCGTACACGTCGACGACGGAAACGTCCGAGGCGGCCGTATATTCCTCCATTTCTGGGATTGAACTTCTTCTCAGGTGGAAAGGCATTAAATACCGATTGCGATTCTTGCCCGCGATCCTTTCCCTCCTCTCATCGATCTTCAAGCGACTCGCTCTTTTCTCCCCTTTTTTTTTTTTTCTTCAATGTGTCAATTTTTCACCCGTCGCCGCCGACGAGAAAGCCGTGCAAGAGCTACGAATGAATATTGTTGTGACAGAGGGGGAAGTTGACTCAATGAATCATTGCCGCGAGAACGATTCCGTACAACTCGTTGACAATTGAAATATTCTACACCTAAATATGCAACGAGTGGTCATGTATCTATCCGTTTGCAAACTTGACACGGCTCGGCACGAAGCGCAACTCTGTCAACCGCCCATATTACACCGAGAATACTTGGCAACTTTCAATCGTCAAGTACAGTGCGAACGAGTAACGCGCGACGGCGGTGGGTTGAGCCGAGACTACGACAATCATCTCCGAGCGGCGGTGAATCTACCAATTCCAAAACAAGCCACTTACGCCACGAACGAACGTCCGCGAAGCTCGCGATCGAGCGTGCAACGAAAGAAAGAATAAGAAAAGAAAAAAAATACATTCTTACGGCTGCTGCTTTATCGATGAGCGGTTCATCCGTCGGAATGGAAAAAGAAAACGTTTATCGTACCAACGGCGATTACTTTGTCCTACTATTGAGGCTCCGGGTAGTTCGCCGTTACGCTCTAGCCTCGCGACAATACCGTAAGACACACAAGTTGCGGGTGACGAAAGTGAAAAACGGCGATACCGATAGTTTTCAACAACTTTTATTCCGTACAGCTGGCTGTACGATCGCTACGAGATACAGTCTCGCTGTACGATCGGTACGAGTTACTGTCTCGCTAATGAATCTCGCATTTTCAAAAGCATTTCGAGCTTCGTTGCTCCGTTTGTTCGCGGAGAGTTACGTACGCGCCAATCGAGGGAAAAACGTGTGTCCCGCGATGAGAAATATCGCTCGCAGAATTTGAAGAAAAAACTCTCTCTCTCTCTCTCTCTCTCGCGCGCCGACGACGTGTCTCCCCCCGGACGACTCAATTGGTCGCATCAGAGCGAAAATATACGCAACTCGCACAATTGGTTATTCCAACTAGTAAAACGGTTGCTCGGAGCATTTGCAAAATTGGTGAGAGACGATTGGGTAATTGGATTGGCTGAATCACGGAGATGAGAGCGAGAGAGCGACGCGGACCATCGCCGGTACACACCACGCGAGAATAATAACCTTTCAAATTTTATTCGCTATGCCAAATAACACGTAACATCTTTGTCATTTTTAACGTATACGGGGGCGGGAGGGGGGGCACATCTGCTCCGAAGTGGCGACGGTCTAGCCAAACGAAAACATTCCATACCTGTGAAACCAGAAAATAGTCTTGTTATTCGATACAACGCGGCGGGTGGTTTTTTGTACACAAAACAAAGCCAAATCGCTGCTACTCCGAAGACTTGCGTAGATCAGAATTGCAGTACCGACCCCCCCCCCCCCCCCCCCCCCCCCCGCCTCCCGTCCCCAGAAATGAGCGACGAAGACGACGTTTCGAGCGGTCGTGCGTCCCGACCCATTGATAAGCACTTGAGCAGCAGGAGACGCGGTAATTTCTAGTCCAGTCTAGTCACTCCTGCGGCACTAGTACTTAAGAACAGGAGAGGATACGAAATTTCTGCTCTCACTCTCCTTTGGTGGCCGGATGTGTCTCGTTGACGCGTGCTCCACCATAAGATAGCCCCGAAACTCGTCGAGAAACATACGACGCCGAGATCTGTACCACCCCCGCCAATCCAAACGACGCGCGATATATTGAATAATTGACTGGCGGAGAAACGTCGGCGGAGTACGGTAGATGAAAGGATCTCGTCTCGGGCGTAACCGCGGTTCCCTTGCGCGCGTCAAGACAAACAATAATATAACGCAGCAAACACCACCTTCAAACGGAAAGAGTTACGATTACACTTATATATACTCGAATATAAATTATGCGCACTTACCCAGCAGCAGGTTGGCGCTCTTTCCTCAAGAGCTCTCTCTCCTCTCTCTGGTCGCAGTCGGCGACGCTGGAACGAGACGGTTGCAGGGGGGGGGGATAGATTCGATGAAAAGATTCGTCGGTCGTGGATCGAGCGGGCGTTGCTGCGGGTCGACCCGTATTATTTTCGCCAAGGGGATAGTCGACGATTATTTCGGGAAAGAAATATCGCAACTGTCACGGGGAACGCGTGAGAATCGGAGAAACGTCGAGCGATCGAGGCGTAGGTCGCGCGGTGAGGGGGGGGGGGCGGAAGCTGCGGAACGATGAGCTCGATTAACGCTAATTCGAGTTAATCCGCGGTTAGTCGGGTAGGAAAAAATGCGACGTCCCCTGCTGCTCGTACTCGCTTGCGATTCATCTTGCGACGAGGCGGCGGCAAAAAACGGGCAATGTCTTGAGAGTTCGAGAGGTCGCGAGCGACGATAAGAGCTACCCGAGCTCGCGTTGTAAAATATGCGCGCGCGCGCGCGCGCGCGCGAACGACTGGTCGCGACTCTTCAAAACGCGCGTACACAATCGGCGGGAGCTTCGCGAGGCGACCGAAACAAAAATGAAAGAGAGAGAGAGAGAGAGAGAGAGAGAGAGAGAAGGATCCTCCCGAGAATGGAGCGCATCCTCGACTGAACGATCGAGCAGCCTCGATTGGCTTGATATAGTCGGGCGAGAAGCGTAATTGGCCGCTCCTCGCTGCGCGCGGGAAACGATTGGTCAATTTAATCCTAAAACTGCTCGACATTAAGCATTCGAGCGACGTTCGCTACCTATTAAGAGAGCTCGCGGTGGGACGGGAATCCGCTCGCAACGATGCCGGTTCGCTCTCGGGTAGAGAAGGCGATCTTCCCGGACGGAGCCCGCGACGATCGTCGGGAAGAACGCACCGTGCCGATTTGTACTCGCGCGCGCGCGCACGCCAAGCCTCGGCGGCGACGAATCGCGTTTATCTTCTCTGGCGCGCGCGCCATTCATTCTTCGAAGTATTCGTACAAGCACCCTCGATGTTGCTGCTTCCACCTTTATCATCGCTACGAAAAGTGCGCGTACCAATTTCTCGCATCCGCACGTATATGCGGGCTCGCACAGTATACCCTTTGTCCCGTTGCCCCTCCCCCAACGCCAGTACCAAGAGCCCGCTTGTTCTTTCGGCGAACGAACGCGTCGCGCTGCTGCTGCTGTTGCTCCTCGTATATGCGGATGTAGCTCGTCAAACCCGCCTTACCGGATATGCTCGCGTATCTAGCTGGATGACCAAGAGTGCGACCGCTACCGTTTCCCCTCGTCGCCCCCCCGCCCCCCCCCCCCCCCCCCCCCCGCCCCTACCACCGATAATACTAAGATGAAAAAAAATTGAACGTCGCAACGCGCACAGATGTTTTCCAACCTGTGTGAGAGCTATATATATCTCATTGTTGATTGTTATAGTTTTCCGCTTGAACCGCGGCGCGGTAAAACTACCCGTATACAAGCGCGCATGACCGATTTCTCACTTCTCAACGCGTGTATACACATTTTCTATTTATTTTGTAGACAAATGTCTTTATGTAGGAGAGTAAATGTCGTTGATTGAAAAATAATAGAAACGAGAGGAGCGATGCAGCTCGAGCTCGCGACGTTTCGACGGCCCCCTCGTAAAATGCCTGCGGGCGCGCGGGACCGCCGCGTCAATCGACGATGCAGCCGCAAGCCGTCTTTATTAATGTTAAAAGACTGTATTAAATTGGGTATAATATGCGGTGCGTAGGCCCGCGGGTACGCCGGATACGCCAAGAATCAATCTCGTCCACCGTTGAGCAGCGGGCAGCAGCAGGGAGGAAGTTTGAATTAACGTCGTGACGTTCTCGCTTGCGAGGGATACACACGAGCGCGCGCGCGCACCCGCCTCCCACCCTTCGAGCAGCGGTCTTACCTGCTGCCGCTGCCGGCGGTGACAAGCCAAACGTGAGATTCGCGAGTCAACCGTCGGTAGCAGGAGCGTCCAGCCTCCCGAGCCTCGTTAAAATCGTTTGACCCCGCGCCTCTCTCGCTCGTATAGCCACTTCTTTCGATTCAACGGGTGGGGCGGGGTACACGCCTGTGGGTCGTTTCGAAGGCGGTGGCACCTATGGATCGTTGTACTTTGACACTGCTCGCGTGGGCGTACTCCTCGCGTTCCGCGACCAGGCCAACGATGCCTTCATTCGTTCGAGAAAAAGGAGAAAATAATACTCTATAACACGGACAGGCGAAAAGAATTACGAAAACAACGAAATTTTGACAATTTTTACGGGACGAGCTTCATTGTCTAGCGTACAAAATACGATAAATAATATTTGTAATATATAGGATTGCACGCGTGTACGAGATGTATAGTCATCGGTAGTCGATTCAGCCTCTCTCGCAAATAATGTCGACGACGCTCGGCTCCATGAGTACGGGTTCGAGGCAACGATGCACCGCGCTGCCCAGTATCTCGTCCAGTAGAAAATGTACGAGACTGCGAAGCAAACGAAAGACACAGCGCTACGGATCAACCGTTATCGACTGAAAGAGCGACGGGGGGGGGGGGGGGGGGGGGGGGGGATCCGATAAAACTCACTTTTCGTCGGTGACGAATCTCCACAGATACAATTGGAGATAATGCGTGTCAACTTGGATCTGTTGAAGACCGTATTTGCTAAAAGTGCGAAGTCTCACGCACTCGAGGAACGTCTGCGCGAGAATAGAAGAAACATTAAGGATATATCACATGGTCGTGTGCGTTTGCTCGTTTCGCTCGTCATTACCTTTAAACTTATTTTGATGACACCCGTTAGTATGGAGGCCTTGTTAAATTGAACGGAGGAAAAAATTTCTATTCGTTCGGAGAAGAGCTTGTGAATGTTGGTAACGAGAGAAGAGTCCAAATGACTGGAAGCGTACGACGACCAGTTGGATCTGTAGCGATGTCGCGACACGCTAACGCTGAAATCGCAAAGACGCGTTGAATTTTTCGTTTTTTTTCTCTCGACCCCTCTACACCTCTCTGCTACTCTATTTGAATGTTCAACCTGTGGGTCTTTCTGCTGCTGTCACTGCTTCTGTCGGCAAGAGTCTCGGAGGTGTCATCGTAGAGGGCCGTTACCTGTGCCTCGATCGCCGTAACGTCCTCGACGACTCGTTTCATTACCGCTCTGACAGTCCTCGGTTCGATCGTGTGCAGCCAATCTCGCGTCTCGACCGACTTGCGAAGCATTCGCGAAACCGCCAATCCCTGAAGCCTCACGTAACGATTCAACAAGTGACGAGCGGCTTTTTGAAAATGATCGCACATCTCGAGCTCGGACGTGACGCTCTCGGGCGGACTGTTGCCGTTGCTGCCGAGGGTATACTCTCGAACGTTGAACGTCTCGTCGCTCGTTGTCAGCTGAACGTGACGACAGTGAGGTCAAAAGAGAAATCGCCGCTCAAATGACATCGTTGATGGAGTGAGAGTGAGAGTGAGAGTGAGAGTGAGAGTGAGAGTGAGAGTGAGAGTGAGAGTGAGAGTGAGAGAGAGAGAGAGAGAGAGAGAGGAGAGAGAGAGAGAGAGAGAGAGAGAGAGAGAGAGAGAGAGAGAGAGAGAAAAATACGGTCAGTCGCGGTACTCACAAGATAACGGACGCCGCTCTCCTTGAATTCCAAGCACATTTTCCCGAGCAACAACAACAACGTGGGTGGAAATTTGGGTACGTCCGATCCCGTGGCGAATCCCGATACGGTCTCTATCAGATGATTGAGAAAAGCCACAACGAGGCCCTCTCGCACTTGCCTCACCCCGAAGCTTCGAAGAAATTCTTTATTCGGGCTGAAGGAAAGATCCGGTTGAAGGAAAGCCTGAAACGCAAGATTCGTTGCATTTTCTCCTCCTCCTCCTCCTCCTCCTCCTCCTCCTCCTCCTCCTCCTCCTCCTCCTCCTCCTCCTCCTCCTCCTCCTCCTCCTCCTCCTCCTCCTCCTCCTCCTCCTCCTCCTCCTCCTCCTCCTCCTCCTCCTCCTCCTCCTCCTCCTCCTCCTCCTCCTCCTCCTCCTCCTCCTCCTCCTCCTCCTCCTCCTCCTCCTCCTCCCTCCTCCTCCTCCTCCTCCTCCTCCTCCTCCTTTTAGCCGCGACATTAGCCGCGACGAGGATTTTTACTCTTACCGATAAATCGTGCAAGACTCCTTTGACCCTTTCGATCGTTGGTACAACCAAAAGAGCCTCGAGCTCCGCGAGACCACCGTCGGCGGCGTTGTTGCCACTCTCAGCCGTCGCCGCCGCCGCCACCGCCATCGTTCCTCTCTCACCAGCCTCCTGACTCGCTCTCGTTGCCAAACTCTGACGGACTTTGGCCAAAGTCTCGCCGAGATGTTGCTTCAACGAGTCCAAGTGTGCGCGACACTGTTTCTTTCCAGCGTTTATCGCGACTATTGTTGCTCTTCTGAAATACAATGAGAATGAACTTGGTTGCGAAAGTAGGGGTGTTTGCGGGGCGCCGCCGCTGCCCACCTGGAAAAGTCCGTCTCGGTGCAGAGTCCGTTGATCGTTTTTAGCCTCTTGTGAAATCTGTCCAAAGCGCGAACCAGTAGAGCCGTGTCGGCGACTCGATCGATTCTCTTGGTTACGAGATCGAAATACTTGTTGACGTTACCGAGGACAAACGCATCGAGACGAGCGAGCGCTTTGGCGTTCGAGTCGTCGTCGTCGTCGTCGTCCGACGATTGCGGCAGTGCCCGGTCGACAAACATGGTTTCGCAAGAGGCAACTGCGCGACACAAATCACCTAGAAATCCTGAGCTGGTCGCATCCATGAATTCAAGAATATCGTTGTCGCGCGTGTTCGCAAGCAGATCCAGTTGATCGGAGAGTCGATCGTCGATGTAGCTAAGAAATTCGGCACACAACGAATCGGCTGGTTCCTTCAGCCGCAACAGCAATTCCACCTTTTTGGCGAGAGAGTCCGCGTCCGTGTCGCGTTTGCGAAACTCGACTCTCAGTTTGGCTCTGAGCTCGTCCGCGGCGGTCTCGCAGTCTCTGCGTATGCCGTCGAAGGAGGGCACGTTTTCATATTTTTCCAATACTCGTTGAGCGCGTGCATAGTCATCCACAGCCTGTTAACAAAATAGACGAGGCGTGTTTTTTTTACTAGCGCGGGGGCCTCTATCGGACTCACATTCGACTTTACCTTTGCGTAATTGGCGCCATCGGTCAGAGTCCTCAGGTTCGTCGGTAGCTCAAAGAGAAACTCCAATCTTTCTAGGAGGGTGTGCACCGACGACAGCCTCGATATCTTTTGTCTCGTTCTATGCAGAGTCGAAGATATCCCTTCCGAAAATGAAGTAATACTCTCCATGTTGGTCTCCAACGAGTCCAGGGTATCCTCCATTTGCCTAAAGTCGCTCTTCATCTGTTCTCGTTGCGGGTGTGTACAACATTTACTCGCTTTCTCTGCGTATCATTTGAGATTTGCTCGCTACCACCTACCTTTCTCACGGTGTCGGTTGCCGATATAAATTTATTGTAGTTCTCGTAGACGAGGGTCTGTAGTTCCGACTCCAGTATCGCTCTCGTTGCCGCTATTTCCTCCATATTGTCCATTATCTCACGGAGACGATACTCCTGTCAAAACAATCGAGTGGCCACGTAAACGTGCTTGGAAAAAAGCTTTTTTTTTCTCTATATTTACCGTAGCTACTTTGTAACAGTACATGTCCGGATTGAAGTTTGAACTATCGATGTCGAGTTGATCATCTCCCTCGTTCGCCGACATTTTATTTACACCTCGTCGATTCAATTATCTACCCCGTAAATGATTGAACCTAAACGACGTTGTCGTCGTCGTCGTTGTTGTTGTCAACGAGGCCGAGTCACCGAATTCCCACCTTATCGACAAGTTGGCGCGGCGAATATGGCTACAAGCGCGTGCCAGAGGATAAAACAGTTGGCCCCGATTTTAGAGGTATATATGGTGCGAGTGTGTGTCGCGAGACGGCTTTGCCGCTTATGTCACCGCAAAAGCGCGACAATGAGTCGAACGGTATCACACACACACACACACACGCACGCACACACACACACACACACACACACACACACACACACACACACACACATACACCCATGCACCGAGCGTGTGCCCAGTCCACGCGATTGGTCATCGCTCGCGCATCTACGAGCTTGTTAGTCGTGTACGTGGGTTTTTCGTGTACACATGCAACGACCGCGCATCGAATCCCGGTTTTGATACAATTAACGTAGAAGCGCGAAACCTTGAGGGCGGCAATACTGCGCGCTGTATATTTCCAATTGCATACGTGTATACACGTTGAGGTGGTCGTGCGCGCGCGCGCGCGTGCGTCCGTCCGACACTGCTACGTCGAAAAGTAGTCTCGTTGCGCGTATATTTGGCCAGCTTTGCAAAATGACACGAGGATAGAGGGAGAGAGGGATATTTGGTGAGTGCAGCGCGTTTACTCGCTGCAATCGAATCTAGAATACAAGTATATGTGAATATAATTTGATAAAATGTGAGCTATTCGTATAGATGGCGATATTATAATTAGTGCGCTCGGCGAGGACGACGACAGCTGATGAATCCAATGCATAGCGCCGCCGCCGCCGCCGCCGCCGCAACTGCCGCGTCGCGTTTAAACGATCGCAACGTTTGTGCAAAATTGTCTTACCTCTCTTGTCTTTCTTGTCGTATACGCGCGTCAAAGAAAAAACTTGACGTGCGTCGTGCGCGATCCATCCTTGGCAGTGCAGCAGACCTCGCGCGATTCACCTCATCCGCTCGACATTAGTCGCCCAAACTGGTGTTCCCTGTTGCTGGTGTTGGTGGTGGTGGTGGTGGTGGTGTTTCTCGTCGACGTCTCTCGGTTGTCCTATCGATGATAGCCAGTCCGAGTAGATATTTGAGACGGACAAATTGCCGAGGCTAACCTAAAATGCGAGGGCTCGTGCGAAAAGCCGACGCGATCCTGCTGTTCGGTCTTCGGCTGCTGTGCTGGTACTGTTGCGTTATGGAGGTATCCGCCGGCGGTGGAGCCCTCGATACCGGTCAATCCAATTTTCCAACTCGATCGAGCTCGAGCGGCGCAACGACGGATGGCTCGACAACCGTTCCTCCGCCTGTTAAAATGACAGCCTTCTCCGGCAGCTACACGGACGGATTGGCCAAAGCGGTCGCCAGAGACGCCGCTCAATCCAGTGAGTTTGTCAAAGTTTCTCTTCCCGTCGGAGACGAGTCTCCTTTTGTCCTTGTTCCGCATCGCCCCCCCCCCCCTGCGCCCCTAGCCTTACCCCCGACGAGTAATTAGTCTTTGGTCGATGATTTTTATTATAGGCGTGGAAACTTGTAACGACGACCTAGCTTGTATCACAATGGCATCTCACGATCGTCTAGGTTTGGAGGCCATCGAGTCGCTGCACAGTCAATTGGACGACGACGCGGACGGCGATGTCGATCTTTCCGAATCGGACGACGTAAGACGAGCGCCTCCGGGAAGGAGCGTCATTTCTATTCCAACTGTATCGACGCCCGAGACTCTTCTCTCCTTGTTTACAGTTTTTGAGGGAAGAACTTCAGTACGAGGCCGGCTACGAGAGAAGACAGCGAGCCTTTCATCACAACGACGACATGCACATAAGCGTCAGAGAATTGTGGGAAGCTTGGCTACGTTCCGAGGTACGAACAAAGTCTCGTCGCTCCTTCTCGCATCGCCGACTTTTGGCTACCAAATTGATCTTACTTACGCGTGTTCCGCCTTGTCCCGCTGGCTCGCCCGCGTACAGGTACACAATTGGACGATCGAACAAACATCCGAGTGGCTCACCAGCAACGTCGAACTTCCTCAATACGTTTCCAATTTTATACAGCATCGCGTTACCGGTGCCACTCTTCCCAGGTAACGTCCGTAGCGAGAATTCCCCCTCCCCCCTCCCTGGTTGATTCCTTTCGCTCTACAAATTGACGAGCGATCGTTTTTTAGGCTAGCCGTCAACAACATGCACTACCTGAGCAACGTTCTCGGCATCAAAGATCCTATTCACAAACAAAAAATAGCTCTCAAAGCGATGGACGTTGTTCTGTTCGGACCGCCCAAAGGTATCGAACCCTGACTCTTTAAACTCGAATACATCCCTTCTCTGTATCGTACGATCGAACGTGTGTGCGTGTGTGTGTGTGTTTCCCGGCGCTTCCGTAGATACCGGACACAGCCTCAAGGATCTCGTACTGATAACGCTCTTGTTCGGAGCTCTGATCGCCTGTTGGTACGCCTATCAGCAGAAGAAGCGTTCCGAGAAACACGTTCGAAGATTGGTCAAGGACATGGAAGGCTTGCACAACGCCGAAGTCGCGCTCGAGGATTTGCAGGTGCGTATCGAATTCGACCTCGTCTCGAACTTACTTGTTCATTTTCCCCCTTTCTCTTTGCAGAAGGAACTCGAGAGAGCTAGACTCGAGCAGGAGAGCGCCGCGACCGAGAAGGAGAATCTGGTAAAACGACTGCAAGACGAGAGCCTGGGACTGCACACTTCTTGCTCGGATCTCGAGGTATCTCAACTGAAGGCGGAAATCGAGGTAGGCGCCTCGCCCCCCCCCCCCCCCCCGTCCCCCTTTTCATGCATCTCCGCGACTGTTTGCCTCGCGATTCAACTCGTACGTCTCTCGTAGATGCTCAAGATGGAGCTGCAGCGCGCCGAGGGTGAACTCGAGGATCGTTGCTGGTCCCCTCCCGTCGGGCTTCAACACTGGCTTCAACTGACTCACGAGATCGAGAACAAGGCTTATACGAAGAAGAGAATATCTGCCGAAAAGCAGTTGCAACAGGCTCGCGAGGCGGTAAGTCGTCGATTGATTTCAGGAGTATCGCGCCTAGTTTCGTCCCAACCTTATTCGAGCTTGTTCTTTCCATCTTCGCCTCGGCCGCGGCACTCCAACAGTGCGAAAAATTGCGAAAGAAGCGTTCGAGTCTGGTCGGAGCGTTCGTATCGACCCACGGTAAATCTATCGACGAGGTCGACAGGAGCATCGTCGAAGCGAGAACATCCTTGAACGAAGTTACCGTCGAACTGCAGGAACGCGTGCATCGTTGGAAACAAATCGAACTCTTGTGCGGTTTCAACATAATCAACAACAATGGCTTGAACTATCTGGAAACGATATTGTACCGGGGTGCGCCAAACGGTCGGAGCTTCGCTCTCCGCGGTAACGACGACGTGCTCCTCCTTCTCCTCCTCTTCTCCCTTTACATATCTCTCAAAGTTTCATTTTTATTTTTTTTTTCGATTTCAGGACGAATGAGTAGTAGCCAGGACGATTTGGACGACGATTCGAGCTCTGTCTACTCGCCATCTACGAGCGGCGGCGGCGGCGGCGGCGGCGGCGGCGGCGGCGCTGCCGCCAACATCATCACCACGTCCACCTCCGCTGCAGGTAAGCTTGAAACGGATGTCCATGAGCACTCGGATTGATTCACTTTGGGACTCGTCGGGTATGTACTCGTCGTCAGCGTGTGTCACCGCGACACACGAAAAAATGTTAAGATTTTTAGTTTTTTTTCGCGCTAACCGTTAGTCTCTGCTATTCCGTTCGATACTTTTCCAATAGTTACTCGTGAAAGTAACCTTGGCTAATTTCGCGAGATAAATTATCTTCCACCTTGTAGTGTCTCTGGCTTTTGGCTCTTTCTCTTTCGTTTCGTTGTTTTCTCCGCTTTGAATCCAGTCTTCCAGTGGCTCTCTCGTTTCGCTCAATATCAAAGAGTGCCTTTTTAATATCTCGTACGTACGTACGTACGTACCGAAACAAGTCTTGTATACACGATAAGAGTATCGCTCGACGTGACGGGTCGCTCCAGCCTCCGCCGCTGTTGCTGCTGCCGCCGCCGCCGCCGCCGCCGCTGCCGCTGCCGCTGACGCTGACGCCGCCGCCGCCGCCTCCGTCGTCGCTACCGACTCGTCTCGATCTCGAGCATCGTTCTTCCATCGGATGAAATTGTATTTGTACATTCTCGAATAGAGGCTCCTCGGCCATCAAATTTGGCCAAGGCGCTGCGTATATTATTATCGTTGTTAATATTAATATTAATATTATTGTTTCGACGAGCGTTATCGTTGGTATCGTTGCTGTTGTTGAAACCACGCCTTACTGTACGATTGTATTATAATACGAACAAGTTTGACTAACATTGTGCTCTTGATAGTTTATTATATATCGAATAAAGCTCGCGGCGATGAATCTTTTACGAAAACAAAAAGAAGAAAAAAATCGTGAAATTGTTTCTGGAAGAAAGGAAAGAGAAAAAAAAACGCCTCTGTGTGAGGGATGGGTTAGAGAGGTATTTATGCTTGCTATTAACACGATGATGATCAATGGTTGTGTGTGCGTGTGTGCACAGGTGGATCGGAGCAGAGTTTCGGGTGGAAGGAGTCGTCGGTGCCGCCGGATTCCGCCTCGAGCAGCGAAACTGGCAAGGAGACACCTCCGGAACCGATTAAATTTATCATCGGTGGCGGCGGCGGTGGTGAGGAAACGAGCGAGCAGGCTACGCCGAACGAGAACAAAACTTGGCGGAGAGAAGCAACGAGCTTCGGTAGCGTTGTTACGAGAGGTCGGGGTATGGTCAGATCCTGCAGTCAGGATGCGAATGTACTCGCGAGCGAAGAGAGAGCGGCGTTTACGAGTGGAGGCAGCGGTGGCGGCGGCGGCGGCGGCGGCGGCGGCTCATCATTCCTATTCAAGACTTGCTCGTCGGAAAACAGTCTAGGGGATATCGCTGAAAGAGCATCGAGTCGTTTTGCGAGTCTCCGCAAGCAGCCTACTCTCCGAGAGCCGCCTCCGAGTGTTCAGCAGTCAATGGACGACGAGACGCTCTCGACCGATTCCAATTCGACCGCCGACAACGACGAGATGAAACGACGACGAAGAAGAAAGCTCCATTTTCCAGCTTTTCGAAAGACCAAGACGAAACCAACGTGATGCAACATCCTTTTTCTCTCGTCGACTTACCAATATATCTTTCTCTCTATCTGTAAATAGGTTTACCATCGTTCAAGCATTTCGGCCTTCTTCTCTTTCTCTTTTATCTTGGCGCCCCCCGTGCGCACGGGCGCAAGTTTCGATGTATCGTCGTCGTCGTCGTCGTCGTTGTCGAAAGGTGGGGGGTAGGAGGCGGGAGACACGGCGTAGCCTCGTAGGTTACGCGGATTAAAATCAAGTGTACTTTGGTAGAAAGGTTGAAGCGGGATGATAATAGCAGGCGAATGTACAGGAACAACATCGTGAAAAGGACAACGCCCGTGACGCGCGCTGCAACGGTGAGAATGATATTTGAGATTGTTAGCAAACGATAGTCGGAGGAGAGTTTCCGCGCTTCTGTGCGCCTTTTCATACACTCGTAACGAACATTGTATTTGGCTGTTTGGCGATTGAGCGTTGAATCCTTACTACCGAATACGCGTCTAATATATGTACATATGTTAAAATGGACTGGGCTGCGGGGGGGGGGGGGGGGCACATTGTGGAATAAGGGAGGAGCGGCTGCTTCGCTATCGCTCTTTCTCATCGCACCTACGATCTACCACTAGTTACTAGCAATAATAACTACAATAATAATAATAATAATGCACTCCTGTGAAAAACCCGACTTTATCGCGTCGAATAATCATTGAGTTTTACACATCCGCGCGAACCCTCCGTCTGCACGTACAACGTGCATGAACGTCGTCCGTTATAGATGCTATTCAACGTACATAATAACGAAGAAAAAAAAGTAAGGCGCGTCGACAATATAGGCAGAGATTCGTTGGCTTTTCTCATCACGACACGGACGAATAGACTGGCGGCAGTTTGCGGCTGTCGTCGTCCTTTTCTCACGTAATCAGTCTGCGTTAGAAAATTTTTATTCCGTCTAATATTATCGAGGTACACACGGCGAACGAGGCATTATTCTTTCGCGGATAAATACTTTTTCGCTCTGCGTACGCGTCTTTATCGGCAGTTGCGAGAAATGCACGCACGCACGCACACAAATCTTTATTTATATTCTCCAAAAGCGGATTGCGGATGCTCGAGTTCGCAGCTTGAGCGCCCGCACTATGTATTTATTCATTATTTTGACGCGCGCACAAAACACCGCGATGCGTATAAGAATAAAAAAAATACCTCCGACGTTCGCATGAACGTATAAAAAAAAATGTATATATCCATAAAAAAAGACCCTGGCGTCGTTATCGGTAACGTTAGCCTCGTAATCGTAACACGAATCTAATATACATATAATATATATAGTAGAAAAAGTGTGCGTCGAAGGCGAATGTACAACGACGCGTTTATCCTTAATAAATATAAATAGCACATAGGAAGACGCGGCGGCGGTGAACGCAAATAACAAGCCCGGCGCCACCACCGTTTACGATTCGTGATGAACGCACAAACAAACAAAAACAACAACAACAACAACAACAACATTCAAATTCAATCGCGCGTAATTACTTAGGTTGCTACATAATAAATCGTTTGGCGGTAGATTTGTTTCTTTCACGAACGTTAAAAATAATATAGAAACAAAGAAAAAACGTTTGAGCCGTTTCGCGAAAAAAAATAAGATCGAGAGTGGTCGCGTCGCGCGGGGTATTTTTGTTTTTGGAATGGTGAAAAAAACAGGCTCGGTAATCTCGCATCACTGACGAAGAACGGCGGAGCTGCTGCTGCTGCTGCTGCTGCTGCTGCAGGCGGTTTCGTCGTCCCGCTGTTCGCTCATCTCAGTAGCGGAGGGTATAGTCGCGAGGAGTCTGACGGCCGCGAGTCGCGAAGGGGAACAGCAAGAAGAGGCAGTGGCGGCGGCAGCGGTAACAGCGGCAGCAGCAGCTCCGCCACTGCCCGGTGGTTCGGTCAGCTCGTCCCGAATAGCGAGTTGTCGGGTCAGTCGCGGCTTGGGCCTAACGGTGGCGGCGGCGGCGGCGGGTCTCGGTTGTACCGCGGTACGGGCAATCGCCGTTGCCGTTGCCGCATCGATAGACGCGCTCGATCTCGATATACGCCAAGTGCTCGTACTCGCGGTAGTCGCCGAGCCCGACGAGTCGTTGCGCGAAGAACTCAGATTTGAGTCTTGAGAAGGTTTTCTCGTGACGAGCCAGGAGGAGGCGGCGCGCCTCTTTGCGGCCGGCTCGACGGGTCTCAGGGGTATACCGCAGTGATGTCGACGCCACGAGTCGGAACGCGACGAGGAAAAGTTGTCACTCGAGGATACGGAGGACGAGGCGCGCTTACGCTGTTTTTGCTGAATCTCGGCGATCCGATAGGCGTATCGATCGTCACGTTCGCGTCTCTCTCTCCGGGGTTGAGCCTCACCACCGTCACCGTTGCGGCCGATGCCACCGCCACCACTACTGCACGGACAACCGAGACTTTCCCACCAAACAATCGTCTTCGCGATCGCTCGATTATTGCGTCGCTTCTCTGCATTAGCGACTTTCTCCATCTCCGCCTCCTCCTCGTCGCCGCCGCCGCCGCCGCCGCCGCCGCCATCGTCGTCGACGTCGTCATCGTCGTCATCGTCGTCGTCGTCGTCGTCATCGCCGCCGCCGCCGGCGCCGCCGTCGTCGTCGTTGTCGTCGTTATCATCGGCACAGCCGCACTCGTTGTTCGTCCGTTGAGCGGAACGACGAGACGTCGTCGTCGTCGTCGCCGCCGCCGCCGCCGCCGCCGCCGCCGTCGTCGTCACTGTGTTGCCGCTTCGAACGAGTTTCACGTTACAGCCGCATCCTCCGCCTTCAAAGTGATTGGCCTCCTCCGTTGGAGGAGGATTGTTGTCGCGGGAGGATCTATCGACGAGACTGTTGGTATTTGCGGGAGTCTGTCGATTGCTAAAGTTCGAACTGTGACGACATCTACCGATACCGCGAGTAACTCGGGACTCCTCGATCGCTTTGCATATGAGGACGCAGTCCTTTTTGAACTGTTTGGTCAGTATGGCGTAGAGAAAGGGATTGCAGCACGAATTGAGGGGAAGAACGAATACCGCAAAGACCTTTGCCTGCTCGAGGGATACCAGACGAAGACCAAAGGTCGCCGTTAAGGAGAAAAAGGCTATCGGGGACCAGCAGAGAAAGTCCGTAAATACGAGAAGGGCCATTCGCTTGGCTATCCTAGAGTCGTTCGAATTCCATGCTTGCGAACCCCTTATAGCGCAATACATCTTGAGATAACATCCCATTAGTATGAGAAAGGCGAGACCGTTGACGAGCATGAGAAACACGACATAGCCAAGGGCGGCCGAGCCGCTCGTCTCGAACGGCAAGCATATGGCGAATTTTCTGTAATCCGATGCACCGAGAAGGGGCAAGCTCGCCATCGTAACCGCGAATATCCAACCGATGCTCATTATGTAACCGGCGTGTCTCAGCGAGAGCCTCTTGTTCAGATGCATCGCGTGGGTTATCGCGTAATTTCTCTCGAGCGTTATCACCGCGAGAGTGTAGACGCTCAGCTCGGAGCTGAGAACCCCGAGGAACCCGGCCAGTTGACAACCAACCGACATCTGCCAGGGTATCGCGTACTTTCGAAATTCACCGAGAGTCGAGGCGTCCACCACGGCCAGCAACCCTGTGTAATCGACGAGCGCGTGCGGGGGCGCGCTCTTCTTTATTTTCCTCTTATATTCTTTGACCTCGGCGATTCGACTTACCGAGATAAATGCCCATGAAAAAGTCAGCCGCGGCCAAGTTGCACACGAGAAATCGCGGCACGTCCATCTTGCTCCGAGAGAAGACTATGACAAAGACGACTGTTCCGTTACCGAGCATCGCCAGAAGAAAGACAACCCAGACTCCGCATCTCAAAGTCCACCAGTCAAAGAGATCTCGACAGGGCAGAAAAGGTCCTGTCGAAGGGACACACCTTCTTGCGAGCTGACAAACGAGACACGTAGGAGGGGGGGGGGCGAATACGTACCCGGTTGCGGTAAACACTGGATCGACGATGGAGGCAGCGGCGGCGGCGGTGGCGGCAGCGCGTTAGCTTTCGACGTTACCATTCCCGCCGAAGTTGGTTGAGTCATCTCGTCCTGCTCCCGCTGCTGCTGCTGCTGCTGCTGCTCGTCGATCTCGTCCAAATATTCTTCTTCCGTGTAGGAAGGATTCCCGGGATATGTAAAATCTCCGCCAAACTTGTCCCAAAGTTCGTCGAGCCGTGAACCAGATTTGCCGCTTGAATTATCTAAAAGGACACGAGAGAAAGAGACCGCGGGCGTTTTATCTTGATATCATCTTGATGAAAGAAATAGGTTGAAAAATACCTACACGGGAGAGGAGCGAGTATGCGATTCCGCGTGTACTCACGCGATCGGGGCCAAACGTCGGTAAAACTCGAGTTCCAAAGATTCATGTCGAACTCGTCGTCGTTGGGAAAGAGAACGGATTCGCGAATCGGTACCGCCGCTGCTGATGTTGACGTTGTCGCCGCCGCCGCCCCCGCCCCCCCACCACCTAGAACGGTTACCGCCGACGAGCCGCTCGGCCGTCGACGCCGCCGTCGTTCTTCCTCGTCAGCCTCGTTCCTCACGAACGAACAACAGTGATAGGCGTAGGAGAGAAGCATCGTTCTCACCCTCGGAAAACTGTCGGCCGGAGGAAATTCTCGCAACGCCGGGTTGTTGAAAGTTTTCAGATGCAGCACGCCCGAGAGTCCCTCCACCGGTAAGTCAGGAAACACGTTGTTGCCGAGATTTCTGCAAATACGTTTACGTTGAGGGAGGAGAGAGTGGGTGGGGGGGGGGGGGGGAGCGGCGGACTCGCCGTACTCACAGATCCTCGAGACGGCGAAATTCTCGAAAGGCCTCCGGATCGATGTAGCCGATCTCGTTGTTTTCCAAATCACTGCAACAAGTCGAACGCGCTTTGTTTGGGCGTGCGAGAGAGGGAGAAGGGGCTAGGCGCGAGGGGGCTGTGGACTACTCACAGTATCTGAAGACGAGAGAGTCCGACAAAGGCGTCGCGGGGAATCTCCCGAAGATTGTTGTTCGAGAGAAGAAGGTCGTGAAGCGAGCCGAGATCGGCAAATGGTCGTCCGGACAACGAGGTTATCCGGTTGCTCGCGAGATCTCTGTGTGGGCGCGAGAGCAGCCGAAGGGTGTCAGTCAACGACGCGAAGCCCGTTACGAGCAACGAACAAAAAACAAAAGTATATAACGTACTCACAGAACGCGAAGATCCGCGCATCCTCCGAGATTCGGCACGCTCCTCAAACGATTCGATTTTACGTCTCTGAAATCGATCAATTGCATGGAAATAGTAGAGTCGGAGTTTGTTCGGGTGGTCGTTTTTTCGTTTATACGCACAGGCTCCTTATCCTCGGACATCGTAGGCAGAAATCGTCCGGAAGGAGCTCTAGCGAGGCTCGATCGATCCTCAATATCTGGAGCGACTCGGTCCCGTTTAGATTCGGAAATTCGACGAGTCCCTTGAGATCCGAGAGAATTCTAACGACAAAAAGACCAATCGTCAGTCGTACGATTCAAGGAGCGCGCGTCATTGGCAATACGCCGACTCACAGTTTTCGAAGCTTTCGTAGATTGTCAAAGGTTCCCCCTGCAATCTTCCGTATGGGATTCCCTCGAAGATCGAGCGAGACGAGTTTCGCGCAACTCGCGAACGCTCCCTCCTCGAGTCTCGTTATCCCATTGTTCGATATCGATCTGTACGTACAATATCGTTACGTTTTGCACCCTCCTCTCTTGTCGCATAATTCTCTATACACTTACAGGTCCTCCAAATTGACCAAGCTCGCGAGAGCCGCCGCGGGAACATCCGAAAGATCGTTGTCGTCCAGTTCCCTTGTGAGGAAAATTAAAAAAATTATCGACACGTCGCGTCGCTTTTGTCTCGCTCCGAGACAGTATCGCGTCACACCACCACCACCACCACCACCACCACCACCCTCACTCTACTCACAATACTCGTAAATTGGACAAATTTTCGAAAGCCCGCTCATCTATCCGGTTGAGACGATTTTTTCGTAGCAAGCTGCGATCGGGCGTAATCCCCGCGCAAACATCGGATCCCCGAAAATAAGGAGAAAAAGAGCCTATGAATAATCTATACGTACGCAAATATACACCTATCGATCGGACTCACAGAATTTCGAGATTTACGAGGCGCCGAAAGATCCCCGCTGGAATGTCGGTTGCATTGTTGCTCGTCAAGTCGCTGCAATTGATACGCGATATATTCGTCGAAAATAAATGTCTCGGCTCGCTGGGTGTTTGTTTCTTTTCTTTTTTTTTCTCATCCATCTCTCGCTTTGAGAGCAAACCCGCGCGCGCGCAACCTCGAATATAGAACGGGCGGCAATGCACCGGCGCGTACGAATATAGAGCCCGCGGGTGCAACAACGAGGTTATTTATTCCTCGGGGCCGCGCGTACGTGCGTGCGCGCGCTACCTCGCACCAGCACAGACGCGATTCCACATATTTTTCGAACGTGACGTACCGTTTGAATTTTAAAAAACCCATTGGCATCACGCGCGCGCGCGCCCGCCTTAAGTTTAGAGAGAAAAGAAAAAGTTTGGACACGGTCGCGCGCGAGTTTACGATCCGGAGCACGTACGCTCGCGCGCGTGCAATTACACTTACAGTTTAGTCAGATTCGAGATGTACGGTTGGAGCGACGAAGAATCGAGGGACTGATGAACGGTGAGGAAACCGGCGGCCCTACACGCGAGCACGCTCGGAAAATCCGTCCCTCCGAGCACGCTCAGATTACATCCGTTCTCAATAACCCGCCGGAATGTACCGAGTCTGCTTCGCTCGCTTCCGCCCGCTACCGCTGCTTCCCCGCCCTTCAAAAGTGTCACCGTCCCGGCGAGCAGCAGCAGCAGCAGAATTACCGGCCTCAACGTAATACACATGCCGCTTATTCTTGTTTCTTCCTTGCTTTTTTTTCCCGCGTGCTGTCGACTTGTTTCGAATAGTTCGCGCGCGGGGGGGGGGGGATTACACGATTATCGTCGTATTTGCGCATCCACTCGGATTATATTTGCCAACCGCAGCAAGATCAACGCGGGGATGCGTCGGGCACACCTCGTTCCATCGGCCCATTCTCACTAGCCAATTCTTTTTTCTTCTTTTCACATCCGTCGCTCTTCTCTTTCTTCTGCTCCTCATGATACACGGTGCGTCGCCCGGATTCGATCGTTGCCCTCGCGACGCGTAATCGCACTTCCCCTCTCTCTCCCCCAGCTGTCAACGAGACGATGCGGCGTCGGCGGCGCTTTCACGACGCATCCTCCGAACGAAAAAAAACCTCTTTTCGAGCAAGGTTAGACGCGATCCCTGCGGACGAGAACAAAATTACGCCCGCACCTTGGCAGTGCCGTGTACGCCGAGCTACTGCCCTCCCGTATTCCGTATCTCACGCCCGCCGATCGTGGTGGGCGTCCCCGCCGAACGGGCGACAACTTTCTCTCCCTCTCTCGCTCTCTCTACTCCCGTATGACGTCATCGATTTCCCTCGTTCTTCGCGATAGAACGACACGGTGTGTAGCGGTAGCCCCAAGGTATTATTACATTCGCGCGAAAGGAGCGTTGGGACAAAAAATACGCAAGCGCGCGCACACGCATCTACACTTGTTCGGCGAATGTGCGACTCTTTTATTTTTTCACAACGGAAAAATAAGGCGCGGCGACGTTGTACGGACGTAACGTATACACGTATGTGCGTATGGTGGAAAATGGTAACAAAAATCTAAACGAAATAAGCGTCCAGTTGGGCCATCCTGTCCTTCGGGGGTCGGGGTTTACCGCGAGATTTCGCGTGAGCCCTTCCTCCGCGGGTCGTTGCGACCGGTTTCGAGGCGACGGCTCGATGTTTTTCCACCAGTCGTACAAAAGCCGGTGTACAAAATACACAGCCGACCATCTCGGTCGTCTCGTTGGGCAATTTGCTCTTGTCCTGTAAGACGAACGAGATTGTTGGGTGGGTGTTGTTGCGTTGCCTTGCCTTGCCAATCTTACGGAAAAAAGAGACGCTCCCTACTCACCGCTTTGTATTCAACGGCGACGAGCTGGGCACCGCACTCGCAAATGTCCCTCTCGACGCTCAATTTGTGAGCGTTCTCGAACAAATGTATTATCACGTCGCATCGGTTGCACACCAATTTCCACTTTGGCCCGGCCGAAAGGTCCAGAACCAATATTCCAGTCTCGCATTCGGGACAGTTGCACAATCCGTTCGAATTCAAACCGTGAGGGCAGCTCGGATGAGTGCACGAGTTGCAACCGGTATTTCCCTTCTTCATGTCTCTGTCGAATGCAGAGAGAGAGAGAGAGAGAGAGAGAGAGAGAGAGAGAGAGAGAGAGGGGGGGGGGGGATCGTCGCGATGAGTCTCGGTTGAGAGAAGATTCTACGGCGTCTACCAACCTGAAGGGTGGATTGTTGAAGCAGTACGGGCAGAATACGTAACTCTTGCCGCGAGTTCCGCTCGACCACGACAGCAACTCAAACTCGTCCAAGGGACACTTTAGTTCCTTGTAGATTCTGATATTGCCGTTTTGGGGCAAATTGTAAGTCTCGTTGCAATGGGTGCAATGGAGCCTCGACGGTTTCGGCTGTATGTATTTCATGTAACGTCTGCACTTGCCACATCTGCGATAACGGAAGGAAAGAAAAAAAACCGTTAGCGAAAAGTAGAGTGAAAAATGAGAGTGCGACAAGAACGCGTACGTACCTCGAGTGAGCCTTGCCCGACGCCGATAACGGCGAAAACGTCACCTCGAAAAGTTGATCCATCGCCTCGATGTTTTGGACGAAGTAATGAAATTTTTGTTTAAATATTTCGATAGCGTGACGAAGAACCGCGTCAAAGTCCGCGCGGCCCTGGGCTATCAGATTGAGCTGCTCCTCGAGGGCGGATCGCATCGTCGGCAGAACCAATTCGGGATCTATCTGTGCGAGGGGAGGGATCGAACAAATTATCGACCGTCCAACGAGATTTGCGACGCCCCCCCCCCCCCCCGCAGGGCCTACCTTTTGATATCCGTGAACGAGAACTATTCCAAGCGAGGTGGGCACCAATTTTCTACCGGAAACTACGCTCACGTAGTTGCGCGTTCCTATATTATTTATGTGGACGGGTATCGAGGCGTCAGTCCCGATACCGTGTTTCTCCATCAGGGTTATGAGTTCCGATTCCGTCAGATAGTCGGGCGGTTGAGTCATACACTCGAGTAATTTCGCCTGCAACGCGCACAATCATTTATTTGCCTGTTTATTTTTGTTTCTTCCCTCCAACACCATTCCCCCTCCCGATGATAGCCTTACAGACCTCGCGCACGGGCACTCTGTCACCCGTATTGAAATTTGGGAGGGAATCGTTGGCTCCCAAAGCTTGCCACGTCAGCAGACTGGTGTAACCCGCGTCCGTTAGAATTTTTCCGGTTATCGTGAACGACTCTATGCCGATTTCAAACTTTACCGTTGTACTCTGATATTTGCAGTCCTTCGCGACCTATGCAAAGAGGAAAAAAGTACGCAGGGTCACAATGACTATACGGGGAGGAGGAAGTGACGGAGGAAAAAACTTGCCGTAGCGATAAAATGTCGCGTTATGTAGTCGTAGATTCTCCACGAATCACCGTCCAACTCGTCTCTCGAGGCCTGCCTCATCGGCGTTATCGGGGGATGATCACCGGCGTCGTGACCGCTTCTCGGTTTGTTTAGACCACCGGTGAGAATTTTCCGTACCTCCTCACCCCATTCCCGACTGTTTTGTTGCTGTCGCAAAACCGCCCTACAACGGAAACACATTATTCTTTCACCGAGGCTCGTGTCCCGAGGCTTTCCGATCGCCGATCTCCTCTCTCTCGAATCACAAGCGATACATACTGCAGATCAAAGTTTTGAGGATAGGAGGTAGTTTCCGTTCGCGGATAGCTTATGTAGCCCTGAGTGTAGAGCCGTTCGGCAACCTGCATCGCATGGTGAGGTCCCATTCCAAGCCCTGAACTAGCAACCCTCATAAGTTCTATCGTGTTGAGGGCTATCGGTCTGGGCTTGGTTTTTTCCGTACTCGCGACACTCGTCACCCTGTCCTCGGAGATGACAACGACACGGGGCGGCGGGGGGGGGGGTCGGGGAGGAGGCCTTGATCGATTATTATCGCTTCGGAATAGTCGGTCAACGAGATATATACGCACCTCGCTCGGTCGTGTTCCTTGACCCGACTCAAAAATACATTGGCGACTTCCTTGTCGAACGAGCGAGAGCGCGTCCAATCGGTCAAGAGCTCCTGACCGTCGGAGCTCTCGATCGTCACCTGTAAGACCCAGTAAGGATCCGGTTTGAACGTTTGTATCTCGTCGTGTCGTTGAACGCAGAAACCCAGCGTAGGCGTCTGGCAGGGGCCGTACGATATGAGCGACGCGTCCAAATCCCCGTACTTTCCCTGAAGAATAGCATAGGCGTTTTGCGTTACGACCGAGCCGACCCTTTTCCACTAACGACCACCGACCTGGAAGAACTTTGTTTGAAATCGTGTAAAGGCGCATCCTATGCGCAGGTCGAGTTCCTGTCGCGCATCCACGCTCGCCGCCTCATTTTCATTGGGCTTTCCCAGACTCGCCATAGCCGCCTTGACGTCCTTTTCCGTTATCGACGAGAACTTGGCTCTCCAAATGTCCTATAAATTTTGTTCGTTTAGTCGGGGCAACGTCGGTGTGGCTCTACTCTCGGGGCAGTTTGGGGGGGGGGGGGGGGGTTCGTCGAAAGAAGAAATACTTTTGGATCGAGGCGCCGAGGCGTGCCCTGCTCAAGCGCGCGTATCACCTCGAAGCATATATTTTCACCCTCCTTGTCGCAATCGAGCCAGAGAACGAGATAGTCGCAGCGAGCTCCCTCTTTGGCGAGAAACGCGGGTATCTTGAGCTTCGGATTAGCCTCTTTCTTCTCCGTCGGGCAAGAGAAGAGCTCCGCCTGTGCGAAAAGCGTTGGCAAAGAAAAATTTTCGGTTATTCGGTCGCGACTTGTAGGTAGGCAAAATATACGGTTCGCGCCTACCTACCGGATCGACTTTGTCCCAATTGTTGTATTTTCCGATAAAATCCAGGCTCATTACGTGCCCGCATACCGAAGTCATCTTGAAATTCACCGCCTCCGACATAAAGTGGCCGATCCATTCGTGGACCGAACACGATCCGTTGAAACCTGTTTTCCCGCGTTTTTTCCATCATCTCGTCAATTTTGTTTCGCCGCCCCGCACAACCCCGAGAGTGTTAACCCTACCTTTCCTTGTTGTACATTGCCCGTTGCTCAATATATTGGCGAGGGAAGCGGCCAGCGAAGGCTTCTCCGCTACCATCAAAGTCGTCTTCATTCTGTCTCTCGCTAAATGCTGCTGCTCCTCTGCCGCCGTACACGCTTATCGGCATTATTGCCAATTCCTATTTATCCTTTGCTTTGCCATCGTCGTCATGAATTCACAGACGTACATAGAAGAGCAGTTCTTAAGGATATTATGTGCCGATTTTATTGGGGGAATATCCCCCAAGGTTAGTTCTCGATTAGCGGCGCTGACGGCAGTTTTCATTCTCGCTCTCGCTTTCGCTCGTAGGCTCAAATCCTGGGGTCACAACGGCGTCCTGCTTACTCTTAGGCCCGGTTCCACAACTCTCGGTTAACCGAGTTAACCGAAGTTTAAGGGCGACTGCACCAATCAGAACCACGCTGAGCTGGCTAAACTCCGGCTAAATCGGTTAACCGAGAGTTGTGGAACCGCGGGCCTTATAGATGTTACGCGTCGGGGGAATCGCGTTCTCGCTGGGAAACGCTCGCTCTCTCTTGCACCTTCTCGTTTCCCTAGCGCTCTCTCTTTGTTCCACTCATATACACGCTACACCAAAAGTTCTCGTTGAGGCGAAGTAGATGATCTACCACGTGACACTTGAGTGCGAGAGAGATAGCTGAAATTTTCGAACAGAGATTTCTCAGAGATGAATAATATTTCGGACAAAAGGAAATCATCAAGCTCTGCATCGGGAAATTCTCCAGAGCCTAACGCTTTGTTTTTCCTAAAAAAAATTAACCATCTACGAGAATAATTGGGTTGGAAAATTTGTGACGTTATGTTGACCTTGTACATGCCTTTAACCTAACTTTTTGTGAAAGCTTTATTTAGAAACTGTATTTATTTTAGAGATTTTATTTTTTATTTTTGACGAAAATCAAAGTTTTATTGCAAAATAGTTTTTATCGATAGGCTTCGGTTAGGCGTCAGAAAAATCCTGTTTGAAGTGGTGATCCAACTACAACAGTCGCGACACAAGGCTCATTGTTATCAAAAGGAAGATTTTTTTTCGTTTTAACAGTTGGATAACCCCTTAATTTTTTCCTCCATGACACCCACTCCGATACATCCTCCCCCTCCTGATGGAAGAGACCCGCAACCTTCCCGTGGTTTCCATTGAATAATTTTAGCTCACGCGTGTTTTTTTTTTTTTTTTTTTTTCATTTTTATCTGGAAATTGACAATCTCTGATACTAATCTTTCCCCTACTACAGTAATTCTATTATATAATAAGCACACGTGAACTGAAATAAACTAAGAGTAGGTTGATTGAATATTCTTATGCTTGCGTTAATTTAATTCATTATTTCATGACAAGTTAAATTCATTTCAGCGGATGACAATATAAAAAGAATTAGATTCCAGGAAAGAACAAAGGAGAAAAAAAAATGAAATAATTCGAGTTTGAATATCCGGCTCCCCGTCCAGTTCATGTCTTTCGTGCTGCAAAAAGAAAGTGGTCTGTGCTTTCGAAATCTTTATTTTTATTTTTATACATTCTCTTAACAAACTTAAGTTTGCACTAAATTGCTTTAAGCTGTTCATATAAATTATTTTTCTGAAAAAAAAAAGAAAAAAAAAACAAAACAATCCAGCACGTCGGTTTCGATCCAAGACTCTCATTAGCTCAAGCGTGTTTTCGCTCAGCGATGTGCAAGAGAGATAGGTGCTCATTCCCCCCCCCCCTTCCGTGACAGCTGTTCGCTCGTCACGCCGCGACGCGGCAGTTTGGGTCGCAGAATACTTGTCTTCAGGCCGCCTATAAGAACTGTTCTTCTATGTACGTCTGAATTCGTTGCCATCGTCGAGGGTACATAAAGACGGAATGACACCTCATCGCGGTCGGTATGGTAGCACAATTATAGATAGCCAAAAATCTCTGAAACGGCTCTTCAGATCCCATCGAAACTTTGCCAAACGACGTCAAATAGATAGACGAACAGCTGTCTGCCCCTCAAATTTTCTGAATTTGAGGAAAAAAAGTAGATAGGCTTATGACAAGCCAATCTACGTTTCTACGTTTTTTTCTCTCAAATTCAGAAAATTTGAAGGGCAGACAGCTCGTCGTCTATCTATTTGACGTCGTTTGGCAAAGTTTCGACGGGATCTGAAGGGCCGTTTCAGAGATTTTTGGGTATCTATAATTGTGCTACCATACCGACCGCGATGAGGTGTTATTCCGTCTATACTCACCCGTTATACTCATTGTCAGTCGCCTTGGACATGATTAATTTCCAACGAATTCAACCGCGAGCCAATGGAAAGGTGGGTAAAAATGTACAAATTGATACTTCTTGTAATCATATTTTCATTATTATTCGAGGTTTCTTAAAAGATCTATGGTAACGAAAGGGGTTTGTAGAAAAGTATAGGCGGAATGAAAAAAGAAGAAAGAATTGGAACGCCGAGTTTGTTCGGGCGTTCTTGGCACGATGCGACCAAGATTTTGTTGGCGCGAGACGCCGTCGCCGCGTCACTCGAAAGAATTTTGTCGATCGTTGAAAATAAGGTGACGATCGGAGGCGAGGGGAGCGGGCGACGGGTGGTGGTAGCGCGTGTATCGTCGAGACTGCTCCTGTTCGAACGGTAGCTGAAGCTCGCATCGAAGAATTACCACACCGGACGGATTGACTTTGACCTTGATCTTGGTCTGCGGCGTTAGAACCCCGTAATCAACGTCCTCGTACAGGTCCTTAATAATAGAGAAGAAGAAGAAGAAGCGTAAGGAGAAACGAGAGAAGAGATACGAGGTTTGCGATTATTTGCCTACTACCTCGACTTTGTAACCATCGGGAAAGCGAAGACCGAGCTCCTTGAGAGTGACCGAGACGTCCGAGGGTGTACCGTCGGTTCGTCTGTTGAGAAAGGCGATCGCGTACGAGTAGTAGACGGCCGAAGCCTCGTAAATCGGGGTTACGGGTCTCGCCCAAATCTCGATTCCCTTGTGCTGTGGAAAGAGAGAATCGTGTATCGTATCGCGAGTGGTGAGAATAATAAAAAGACGGACGATTCCTCCCGGCTCTTGAGATTGTAAGATTACTTTGTATATACGACGGCCCTGTATTCCCAGCGGATCCTGATCAACCGCGATAATCTTCCTATTTTGCAGGATGGCCTTGTACTCGGGTCTTATGGTGCGCAAATCGACCGACATGAGGAGAGGCGCCGCCAAAATAGCCCAGAGTGCCATCTGGGTTTTGCTCTGTTCGTAGCTCAATCCAAAATTACCGACGATCAACATGTCGGGATCGTTCCAGTGACCCGGACCCGCGTTCGGTACAATCGAGTCCTGATTGTTCCCGAAATAATCGATTATACTCTCGAGGCTCGACCACGAATCTTGGATGTCGTCAAAATTTCGCCAGACGTTGCAGTGCTCCGCTATAGAGGTGAAATTTGGCTGAAAATTGGCGATAGGCGGATGAGCGAGAGCACGAGAGGTAAGGGGATCGCGATCGGCGATTTTTCGCGGGTCTCACCTGCATTCCTGCGTAAATCTGATAAACGGGCCAACTGCAGGAATAAACCATGGGTCGACCGGTGCGATTGAGATGGAAACCAAACTCCGGGTAGCCTGAACCGCGTGGACGCGCGCACAAGAGAGAGCAAGAGAGAGAGAGAGAGAGAGAAAAATGGGAAAAAAGTCTAGAAAAAGGAGAAAAATATGAAAACTTACCTCTGTCCATTTCGGAAGGATGCGCGTAACAACCGTCCAGTTTGACGTAATCCACCTCCCACGAGCCAAAGAGAGCCGCGTCCTCTTCCAGATAACCAAGGACGCCGGGATAGCCGGCGCAAGTGTAGTTGCCAAAGTCTTCGTATATACCAATTTTCAGACCCTTGGAATGAATCTGCAACAACGGCGGTCGTCGGCTTAGAAATGCAAAAGTACGGGAAGGGGGCAAGAGCGAAAGAGTTTAGTTACATAATCGGAGAGACTCTTGATTCCGTAGGGAAAGCGTCGCCCGTCGGCTACCAGGCGTCCCTCGGCGTCCCTCTCCTTTTCCAACCAGCAATCGTCGATGTTGACGTACTCGTATCCGGCCGCGGCGTATCCCTCCGCCGCTACTATATCGGCCATAGTTCTGAAGAGACGATCGCTGCGCGCGTCGACGAAGAAACATTAGGCCCAAGCGTCGAGAGCACGCCGGAAGAGACGAGTCAGTTTTGCGCCTACCTGATACAATTATCCGGATCATTTTTACAGTCCGTGTTGCATCTGAATCTCTCCCAAGAGAGCCATCCCATCGGCGGTTTTCTCGCCAGTCCGTTCTCGAGTCCGCGAGTCTCTGGCAAATTTGAGAGCAGTAGCGTCAGTCCCGAGAAGAGGGATATCGTTGCGATCAATCGGTTCGACGTCATCGCGTTTTGCTGAGAAAGCAAATTCTACTTGGAGGAATGTTTGATTACGCGCGAGCGTAGGCCACTGCGGGCGGTTACACTTGTTTCTCGTTTATTTTTCTTTTGTTTTTCCGCGACGGACGGAGGCGCGAGCGAGCGCGCGCGCGTTGTACTTTTACTACGATGTTTCGATCGACATCCTTGCACTTTTACCACCGAGCAGCGCGATCTCTCGTCTTGTTCCTTTGGAGTGCAGGCGGGCGGGCGCGCGCGATCCTTGCCGAGAATCGAACCGCGAATACTTTCACCCAATGCCCCATTTCATTTTTATACCAGACGAAGCGTATCGCCACTGCCGCTGTAGCGCTCCCACCGCCATCGCGTCCCAACCACACTCTGCCACCTTTTGTCTCTCTCTCTCTCTCTCTCTCTCTCTCTCTCTCTCTCTCTCTCTCTCTCTCTCTCTCTCTCTCTCTCTCTCTTGGTACTATCTCACGATGCATCTATATTTGCGAGAGACTCTCGAGAGGTTCACGGCTCGGCGGCCTCGCGTCGCGTCGGCCGTTCTCTTCGTCTTACGTTTCGTATACAAACAAATGGCCACCACCTTCAAACCGTACTTTAGCAAAGCAATCGTTCGTACACGCCCGTTCCGCGCGTCCTTCCTTTCCATTTTTTAAAATGATTTTTACGTACGAAGCCCCCGCTCGTCTTATTTGCCAACATTCCGTTCTATTATTTGTACCATACATTAATCGATAATCCTCGTTAACGCGGGAGGGGGGGGGGGGGCATTTGCAATGGCGATATCGCGAGGATGAGCAAAAAAATGCCATTCCGCGACGATTGTATTCTCCCTTTGTTTGTCCCCGCGCGTATCTTTGCTTCGTTTACTCACAATTCTTCGATATATATTTTTCTCGACGCGCGAGCACACTAGCGAGAATGTAAGCAATAGATACAGTGTTGCGGAGCATATTATATCTGCTCGAACGATATGAAAAGAAAAAAATTGAAAAAAAAATCGACCTTATATTTATATATTTTCCATCGGACATTGGCCCGTGCGCGATTTACCGATGCGCAAGAATTTCGCAACCGTGCCTCGTCCGCCGCCGCGACGGCCGGTAAAAAATATAATACACGCGTCGCGAGAAAGAAGAGTGCGCAGCAGTAGCGTTCCGGTGGGTCATCTCCAGGGATCGATCGCGAAGGGTGGCCAATAGCGCGGACGCGAAAGGGTTGGGGCAAAGCGAGCAGCAGCGGCAGCAGACGGCGGTGCGCGCGTCCGCAGTCCGTGCGATGCGCGCCAAGGGCGCAGCGGCCATTATCTCTCTCCCTCCTTCGCCCGCGAGCACGTTAAAAAGCACAATCGCGAAAAGTAGCGCTAGGATAGAAGTAGGTATTGAAGGAGAGTGCGCGGAAATCGGTCGAGTCCGATAAGAGATTCGCGTTGTCGCGCGGTAGAATCGTCGCCGCGTCGAGCGACGGCCGCGATGAGCGGTTTCTCGTTGGCTCGCGCGCTCACGACGACGCAACGAGGTAAGAATCGTATTTGTATCACTATCCAAATCCTTTCTTTCCAAGTTTAGACTACGATATGCTTATGAGGATCTTGAAAAAACCTTTCAGTGATTTATGTAGGCTGAATGTGCAAAAACTAAAAACATAATTGGAAAATACACTAAAAAGTTCAAAAATTTGTCGCATCCCAACGATGCAAACTTGAATACCATGATAAGCGCCCAGCCGTACATTCGTTTCGTCCGCGCCCCGCGTTGCTTCGTCACAACACACACACACACACACACACACACACACACACACACACACACACACACACACACACACACACACACACACACACACACACACACACACACACACACACACACACACAGGTACCACGCGAGGCCGCGAGATAAATCGCGTGGCATCCCATTGATCGCGGACGGCGGCAAAGGCCCACTTGTCCTGCTCTTTGCGCGTAATCGTGCGGCATTGCGGATACGGTGGTGGTGGTGGCGGCGGCGGCGCGCGTTGCATTCGACACACACACACACACACACACACACACACACACACACACACACACACACACACACACACACACATATATATATATAGGTCGGGTCGCGCGTACGTTCGCACGTACGCGAGAGTGCGGCGGTGAGGGCGGAATAGAGCAAGTGGATCGATACACCACCCCGCGGTACTTTCATTCATGGCTATTTTCTGGAGTGACGCGCCTCTTGATTTCGCTCGGCCATACCACTCTCGTCATCGCCGGCATAGCGAGTACGCGCGCGCTTCATCATTATCCGAAATATATAGCGCGTGTATGATTTCGCGAAGTACCGCAACGCGAATTTGACGCGCGATATCGAGTGGCGGTTGCGACGTGTGTAAGTGGAACACAAACGAGACGATTATTCCGATATACGGTGGTGGTGGCGGCGGTGCGGTGCGCGTTCTCCGAACATTGTACGTACAAGGGTGTAACGAGAATAAGCACGCGCGCGCGCCCGCGCGTATGACCGTATCAAGTATAATAATCGCGACCGCAGCAGAAGCAGGCCTCGCTGTACGATTAAAATCGGGTAGAGCGCGTGCGCGCACGATCGAAGGCTGCACGAGAGAGAGAGAGAGAGAGAGAGAGAGAGAGAGAGAGAGAGAGAGAGAGAGAGAGAGAGAGAGAGAGAGAGAGAGATACGACGGGCGCCGGGAGGAGGACGAGCAAACATCAAAAGCTCGTCGTTAAGTTTTCGTATTTCGGCAGCAGCAGGAGCGGTGGTCCGGCTTGGTGATGAGATTCGGATCTGTCAGGGGAACGGAACCATCGGCAGCAGCAGCAGCAGCGGCGGCGGCAGCAGCAGCAGCGTCTGCGGCGGCGACCGAGCAAAGTCATGTCCGAGAACGAGAGTGAGCGAGCGGCGAGATCCGTCGCTTTGGAGCAAGCCTACGTTCACGAGGTGTACGAGCAATGCGCGGAAAAGACACCCCGGAGCGGCAGACACTGGCCACGCGTCTACAAGTTTCTCGAGGAGCTCGAACCGGGTGCGCTCGTCTGCGATATTGGTCGGTTCACTACCTGGTTTTTCTTTTTACATCAGATATTCTTTGGCCTTTTCTATCTTCTCTGTTGGCTCGTTTGGGTTTGTCGAACGCGCGCAGGTTGCGGAAACGGTAAATACTTGAGCGTCAACGAGAACGTCTTCAAGGTGGGAGCGGACAGATGCAAGCGACTGACCGACATGGCTCGACAGAGAGAGACGACGAACGAGGTAAGCGCTCCGCGATTATCGGGCAAAGCCCTGCTGCTTCACCCCTCCCCGTTCTTTTGTTGAGCCACCTCCCCCGCCCCCCCCCCTCTCTCTCTCTCTCCCTCTCTCTCTTTGTGTGTATCGTATGCTCGGGAAAAAAGGTTATGATTTGCGACAACCTGGCGTTGCCCTTTCGGGACGAGAGCTTTGACGCGGTACTGTCGATCGCGGTTGTTCATCACTTTGCGACTACCGAGAGACGCGTCAACGCCCTCAAGGAACTCGCGAGGGTACTACGAATCGGTGGGAGGCTCGTTATATCCGTCTGGGCGATGGAGCAGAGACACCGAAAGGTACCTACATTTTTCTACATTCGAAATAGTCTTTTTCTAACTCGAGATAACGTTCCGGTGGGTTGTGTTGGGGGGCGCAGTTCGAGTCCCAAGATGTTCTCGTACCTTGGCCAAAGGCTTACTGTCCCAGCCGTGGATCGAGAAGAGGCAAAAGGCGGGGGGGGAGAAGCTCCTTGGAAGAGACAAAGGCCGCCGCGCCGAGATGCCCGTTCGTCGGGTCTCGCTCCGCCAAGAGGTACCTCGCCGAGATCGCACGCGCCCGAGCTATCTTTTTTCTTCTTTCAACGTTTTTTCGTTTTTTTTCTTTTCTTTTCTTTTCTTTTCACGCCAAATTTTGGCGATCGTGACGAATGAAAGAAAAAAAATTGTTACAGCGTTGGAACTGTCGCTACCGCGTCTCGAAGGAATCCGCCAACTTACTGGATTGATCCGAGTCCGTCGCCTTCCACGAGCAGCCTCTCGAGTCCGAACGAGACGTGCTACAGTTTTTTCCGCCGAGCACTGCAGGTACGTCTACTTTTCGCGAAAAATATCTTTTTTCCATCGCTGTTTTGGCATAATTGGGCAGAAACTGGCGGGAGCGGGGAACAAGCGAACGGACCAAAGTGGCGGCGCTAACGGAGCTTGGTTTCTCGAAACGTGGCGGCACAACACCGGCTGCAAGAACCGACGACACAGAAATTTTGAGGGTGACGGCGGCGTTCGCGGCGACGGTGACGACGATACTGGCGACATCGATGACATACCGATAGAGCTCCGTCGTCTCGAGGAGGACAATGTTACCCCGAGCGAAACGGAGCGTCGTTCGTTGGGGCAGCCACCGCCGCCGGCGGTCCGTCGTCGAGGCAACAGCAGCACAGCCGAGACCCTCAAGTCCAAGAGTCTCAGTGACATTCTCGAGATTCAACGGCTCGATGATCTCGTACGCTCGAGATCCAGCATACCCGCCCTTTCTTCGAGTCTCGTCGTCATTACCCCGGAAGAATCCGAGTCATCATCGACGGCGACGACGACGACGACGACGACGACGACGACGACGACGACGACGACGACGTCGACGATGACACCGCTTGGCCGTCGACGTCGTCGCCATCGCCGTTCGAACGATCCCCCCACCACTCGTTCGGCTCTCTCGTCTTCCGTCGCGTCGATAAGCTCCACTCGCGCTCGCTCCGTTCCCAAGCCTCGTCTCGTCAAACAAAAGACTCGTCTACCGGACGATTCTTCGTCCTTTGAGTTGCTCGACGGCAGCGCCGACGACGACAAACATGACAACGATGACGACGACGACGACGACGACGACGACGACGACGACGACGACGACGACGACGACGACGACGACGACGACGACGACGACGACGACGACGTGGCGGCCACGGCGACGGTGTCGACGTCGATCGGCGCTCGCTATCATCCTGCTGAATTACGGGTAAATATTTCTCACTCTACGCGTACGTATACCGGGTGTTCCACTCAAATCTTATACCTGATTTATCTGGAAAAATACTGCTCCGATCAAGTATTGAGTATAGTGATTTTTTTTAATCAAAAATTCACAATGGCGACGTTACGATGGCCAACATGTTTATTAAAATGGAAACGTGACTTTTTTTCACCAATAAATTTCTCAGGCTAAAACTAACAACTTTTGTAGGGGTTTCAATTTTTTATTTTATCAAGTCCATAATTGTTAGTTTGGAACACCATTTTTGACGATCTTAGCGCTATCCAGGATGTACCACGAGAAGGTAAAATCTTCAACATTCCAAGTGTAATTGTACGTGGCTGTGAGTTTGTTTGATGACACGAACAAAAATCCAAACAAGAATTAGGACCCTGCGGCTCGTTACTTCCGTTGTGTCATATTAAATCATAAACATTCTGGCCATCTTAACGTCGCCATTTTCAGTTTAGGACCATTTGTTTTTCTATCCTCTTTGAACCTTAAAAGTTTCACCTTATACTCAATGCTCGATCGGAGCGCAGTATTCTTTAAGATAAATCAAGTGTAAGATTAAAATGGGACACCTGGTATATTTTATTGTCTCTGTCCCATTTTAATCTTACACCTCATTTACGTGAGTCCGTCTCTCTTTGGATCGTAATAGACATATATCTCTGAGAGAAGGAGAATCATCCGCTGAGCGACAGGACGGGGGGGGGGGGGGTGGGTGGGGTGGGGGGTGGTCACCTTGTTGCAAGATACTCGATCTATTCGATTGTCATTATTATTATTCTTAGGTACTCAAACTATATTCAATATAGGTGCATACTTTTATTTCGATAGCTTGTACAAATAGATGTTTTTTAACATTGTTTCGTTGGATACTCTTTTTTGAGGCCTCGAAAATGATCCGACGTGGAGGAAATATAGGTCACGTGGTACATGAGACGCCAAAGGATTCCGTTTATCGCGTGCCACCGAAACAGACCGAGAGACGGAATCTTTATTATCGAATGACGATAGGAAAAGACACGCTTCGCGGAGAGTCCTTGCTCTCTCGAACGCGAGAGGTCCGTCTTTCTTTAGATCGCGGTAGGCGTATTATACCAAGAGTCAAAGAATCATCCGACGAATGCGCCATGTTCGTCTTCTCTGCGAAATTCTAATGGGAATATAATTCTTGCTCCCTGATTTGTGCACGCGTAGAACGAGATGACCGAGGCCGGGAGCGAAGCGGCAACGAAACGACAGCGTCGCGGTGGCGGTAACGTTCGCAAGCAGAGCTCCATGAACGAGGAACTCATGTCGATCGAGAGATTGATGGATCGCGAACGCGTTCGAAGTAACATAACGAAGCAAGCCTCGTTGAATGAGGATATAATATGCAAGCCGGGCGGCCGCGGCCGCGGCGGCGGCGCCTGCGACGATAGTAACGGGAAAAGCAGCCGCGGGTTCGACGACGCCCGACGCCGAGACGAGGATTCTCTCTATTCCCGAAACGCGACTATCCAACGATTTCACCTTATCAAAAGTGACCTTACCAATCGAATAAAGCAATCAACGACGAGCATGGAGGTATCGGCGGGCACCGCGATCAAGAATGGTTTCGCCAAGATACTCCAAACTTGGAAGCAGCAGCAGCAGCAGCAGCAGCAGCAACAGTCGAGCGCGGCGATCGACGAGACGGCCGTTCTCGTCAACGATCCTGACGACCCGTTCTCCATCGAGCAGCAGCAGCAGCAGCAGCAGCAGCAGCAGCAGCAGCAGCAGCACCACCACCACCACCACCACCACCACCACCACAACCACCACAACCACCAGTACCAACGACTCGAGTCCGGCAACGTCGATCCAGTGACAATTGTAGACGAGTCGAGAAAATGCGGCGGAGGTGGAACGATTCGAGCAGGGCTGCCGCTCGCAAACAGAGCGATCACGGAGGAACACACTGTCGACGAATCAAAGATCGAAAGGCGTCCATCGAGAGAGGACGGTGGTTCCGATTCGTCCAAGGACAGCAGTTTGCAAAGCGATACAAGCGTTGATTCCGAGGACAGTTTCGCATCCGTCATCTACGTGCCAAAGCAGCAACTCCAACAATTCGATAATCAACGGACAACGAGCATCGGTGGCAACCGGTGCAACGAGCATAATCAGCGGTTCAATCGTGGCGACAGCGTCCACTTGGATAAATTTCTCCCGCCTATAGACGTTACCGCTGCAGCCGCTGCTACGATTACCGCAGGGGGCAAGATCGGGCAACGTCGCTCAGGAACAACATCCGCCCCCCCCTCACCGCGGATAAAGCATCCACCCGATACTTCTGACGGCGGACAGCGACCGGAATTAATATCCCTCCTCTCGCCGCTCCTCAGACAATTTCCGATCACGACCGGGCAATCTCTGTCGTCGTCGTCGCCGTCGCCGTCGCCGCTGCCGCCGCCGTCGCCGCCGCCGCCGCCGTCGTTGTTGTTGTTGTTGTCGTCGTCGTCGTCGTCGTCGTCGTCGAATATACCTCCTCCCGCTCCCTTATTTTCCTCCCTCGGTCAACAGGCAATTGTGGCGGCAACGACGTCGACGGCGGCGACCGCGACCGCGACGACGACGACTACGACGACGACGGCGACGACGACGACGGCGGCGGCGGCGGCGGCGACGACAACGGCGACGACGACGACGACGACGACGACGACGACAACGATAACGACTATCGAACGCATAAACGATAGCACTGTTGAAAAAAATGGATCTAAAAAGTTTGACAACGCATGTGCATCCTTCCCAACGACGAATACAACGACTGGCGGTACTAGTACCTCGAACGTTTCAGCGGAAAGCAACGAATCCATCAACGACCAAGAGACGAGATGCTCCCGATTGAGACAGATAAAAGAATTGCTCAGGCAGAAACCGGGTTTTGCAACGAGAAGCGTCGACAAGACTTCGTTTCCACTGGTGAGACGAGCCTCGAGCGTGATCGGACGTTCCGAATCGCTAGCCGTTGAGGTTGCAAGAACCCTGCCCCGATTCGTCTCTCTCGAGCTCTTCAATCCCGAAACGGATGACTTGGACAGCGATTCGAGCGGACTCTCCTCCCCCGAATCGGTAGGATCGGTCATTAGTGTTATTTCGGACCAACGTTTTTCTCTCAAGATCAATAACAGCGGCAGAGGTAACAATCACCCACCTTTCGAGCGAGTATACTCTCTCCCACACTCCCTGCCAACCAGCGTCCACCTCATTCAAATTTTCTCACCGTCTATCGATAGATGCGACTATAAACGGGAACAGAGCGGCGATGGTGGAGGTCCAACAACGAAACGAGGAGCAGGACGATTCGTTTTCATCCCCACCCGTTGTCGTTGTCGAGTCAGCTTCCCGAATCGACGATACTATAGCTTGGCTCGCCGATGCTACCACCGCCGTTGCCGGCGCCACGTTGAACGAGAGCAACGTCCACGCGGAACAACGGGAGAAAACGCTCGTCGAACGATCATTGCCCGAAAGTATCTCTGAAGAAACGAGCGATGATTTCGTTATGGTGACGAATAGCGGGAATTTTTTTACGGTGGAGCAGCACCTCCTTTCGAAGGATAAATTTCAAGATTTGTCGTATCGATCCGAAAATGAGGCGAGTCCGGGTATTATCATCGACGATAGCGCCGTCGAGCGTGTTCGGTTGTCGCAGTCGCCGCCACCGCCACCGCCACCGCCACCGCCACCACCACCACCACCACCACCACCACCACCACCACCACCACCACCACCACCACCACCACCACCACCACCACCACTCAGCGGATCCTCGTCTCTGACGTCGGATCCAGACGATGACGAAGCCGATGACGACGAGAACGGCGAGAACGGGGGTCTAAGCGGCAGGGGCGCGATAACCTATCACCAGTATTATCACGTATTTCGGGAGGGTGAACTTGATCAGCTCATCGACAAATACGTTGAAAATTTACACATAATATCATCTTATTACGATCACGCGAGTTGGTGTATCGTTGCGGAAAAGGTTCAAGTTTGGACTATATGATTACGTTGCATATATATATATATATATATATATATATATATATCGAATAGCAGTCGCGTTTATACAACAAACAAAACACACACATACACACCAATATAATCCATATATTCGCGCGGGCGCATATAATTCCTTTGTACGAAATATTTATCAATTTCCCTTCTCGTGTCGATTAAAAGTGCGGAAACACGTATATACGACGCCCACGTGTGAGCCTATATCTACGCGCGTTACGACGCACGCAACTGTAGCCGAAAGAAACGAATGAAAAACAAAGAAATACTCGGACGTTGATCCTGTCTCACGTGTAAATATGTAAATTGATAACTAACAAGGAAACGTTGCGCGCGCTCGATCTATCCGATTTCAATGAAATTTGGCATGCTTGTAGAATGAATGTAGAAAATGTGCGACACGTATTTTTTTATATCTGCGGGACCCGATTTTTAAGGGGTGAAACGCACCCTCGAAAATAGGTGTGTTTTTGGTTTTTCGTCGATAACGTTATCGTTCTCATTTCCAATGTATGTACACGAAATGTACACGTATACAATGTATGTACAATGTATGTATGTACAATGTATGTATTGTACAATGTATGTACAATGTACAATGTACAATGTATGTATTGTACAATGTATGTACAATGTATGTATGTACAATGTATGTACACCAATGTACACGAAAAAATAAACATTGTTGCAATTTGAAATTTTTTCATATCTCGTACCGTTAAAACGTTATCGACGAAAAACGAAAAACACCCCAATTTTTGAGGGTGCCTTTCAACCCTGCAAAATCGGGGTCCGCGGATATAAGAAAATACGTGTCGCCTATTTTTACTCATTCTACAAGCAACTCAAATTTCATTGAAATCAGAGCGATCGACCTCGCCGCAACCTTGTAAGTAGTAACGCGAGCGTGAAAAGCGCACACTAGCGTTAGACTCGGTGCAACCGCGTACACGTTAGGTCCTCTGCGTGTAGCTACGAAACTTATTGACACGATCGCGTTTGTTCGCGCGAACGATGCTTGACCAATTACGAAGAAACCAAATTTACCGACGCGCGTGAATTATACGCGTGTTCGCGCACATAAACGTATATATATTATATTATATATTTATCGTAATACGATACGCGCGCGTGCGTGCGTGCGAGGGGCGAGAGGGCGAGAGGGGCAGACGGGTGCTGTTGCAGTTGCAGTTATTCCCGTATTTACACGCCCGGCGACGTCTATAAGGAGAAGAAAATAATTAGCCGCGCACAACGCGACGTAACAAATGATGAAACTTGTATACGTAACCGCGTAATCACCTTTCTCGCAATGACTCGCGTATATCGACGTGTCGTTGTATTACTTTATTATTATTATGAAAAGGGCGCTGGCGTATCGTCCACGGAGAGACAATAAAAAGTCATGAAATAAATATATATATATATATATATATATGTATATACATATGATTTATACCTTTCCGGCCGTTTGTGGAGTTTTCCTGGTTGACAAATATTGAGCCGGCCAGAGTTATTGCCCCGATATCCTTGTTCTTCGTAATTACTTGCTTTATCGGGGTCAGGGATTTTTAGCTTTGGCGAGAAATGATTTTCGTCTCGCGTGTCTTTGTTCCAGCGTAATTCCCGCGCTCCGTAGCCCACCCGCACATGAGAGCTGTGCAAGTATCTACCGAGTGCGCAAACGCAGAGTCGACGCAAGACGGCGGTGTACCAACGAATTCAGACGTACGACCAAGAAGACTAGAGAAAAGGAGTCGACACTCCCGTCTCAAACAGTTCTTTCAATCGGTCGCAGAGGTGTAATGCTCAGTTCCGCCGCAGGCGTCGCTAGTGTTCCCCAGAGCCCATAATATATAGTAATACAAAATTGCACAAGGTGAAACTGACCGTGTTACGGTGGCAAAATTGTTTGCGCCTGTTAGACACAAACATATCTGTCGTGTACACCAGCACAGCAGCTATCGAACTATGTGTATAATAATAGAGATGACTCCTCGCGAGTCAATGTGATAGAGGGAAAAAGTAAACACTCTAGGTAGGAATTATAAAACAAATTTCAACTATTGATGGCGGTAAATTAAAAAATATATTCTTCCATGTTATTTTTGTTCGAGTTCTTTTGGGATCGGACGAGTTCTTTGATTGGTTGAAACTGCTTCAATTCGCTCGTACAACCAGATACCTGTACGAATGCAAAAGAAAAAAATTTCAACTACCGAGGCTCGAACTCAGGACCTTCGATACAGTAATCTAGCGTGTTCTACCAACTTCACTACACAATCGTTTGCCAATAAATATAATCTTCCTATATTTAGGTGATTGCCGCGCTTGGGGTTCAAGTAGGCTTGACGGCTTGTTCGGTTGATTCATCGCGCTTACTTTAATTCATATTTAGCTTCATTTTTAGACGCAACTAGCAAATAACGAGTTTACATGGGTATACATATAATAAGCACGTGTTGAAAAGACAACTCCAGGATGTAAAGCCAACATTCCCGCATTCGCCCGGTTTCTTGCGTGTACATGTTATTATTATTTATTATTATTATTATTGTACAGGAAAAGAGAGTAACGCGCATCCGAATAATAAATACATTACGAGATACATTACGGTTGGTTTATCGCTTTATTCGCGTTTCATTATAATTAGCTATATTTTTAGACATAACAGGCAAATCATAAGTTTCGATAATAAAATAACTCGTGTTGTACTTATTATATAATTATTATATCTGATGTGCTTTTTATATAATAAGCCCATATGACTAAAAGAACACGAGTTGTTTCATTAATATTATTTATATTTTATTCATTATATATATGTACACAATATTATTATATATTATAATAGAAGGAATCCCCACTCGGGTGTATTGTAGTTCGCGGGTGTGCGTGAGAGAACGCACCATGACTGTTCCAAGTGAGTACGAGAGAGAAACACGATCACCCCACTTTTGTGATTGGTCGTTGAGGCGAAGCTCGGACCTTATGCAGTTTTGTATTCCTATACATTATAGGCTCTGGGGAGCACTAGCGACGCCTGCGGCGGAACTGAGCACTACATCTCTGCGACCGATTGAAAGAACTTGGCAAATACAGGCTAGGATAGGGAGTCTGGACTCCTTTACTCTAGTCTCCTTGCGTACGACAGAATTCGTTGACGGTACGCCCGCGCGCTCGAAGAAGGTTGCCGTGTCGCTCCGCTACCGCGGTCCACCTCTTGTATCTCGGACCGGCTCGCATTGACGTATTTTCTGAAAACCGAGCCAACAAACCCAAACAACTGCAATGGCCGTTTTATCGCGGTCCTCTGGGATTTTTTTCTCGAAACGTCTCCGAGTTACTCGTAAGAAGAGAGCCGCGTACGCGACCGATCTTCTCTCACTTTTTGAGGTTACTCGTCAAATTATATAATACGGTTAGTTTCAGAGAGAAACAAGTTCCACCGTAGCAGCCTCGGCACAGCTGCCGCAGCATCCTCGTGGAACACCTCCTACTCGACGGATGTGTCGTCTGCGTCGCCAACCACGTCACCGTCACCGCCACTGCCACCGCGTATTATCAAAGCTCCCGGCGTCACCGCCTTGAAGAGAGGAACCGGCGGACGCAGTTCCTTCTCAGGGACGGTGTGCACCGTATTTGGCAACACGGGCTTTCTTGGAAATTACGTGTGCAATCGTCTCGGCAAGATCGGAACGCAGGTTCGTAGGCGTCTACGCCGCGGAGGCCTCGCTCGATCGCCTATGCGAGATTAACCGGAAAAACGTTGCAGATGATTCTACCGTACAGAGGAGACCCTTACAACAGTCTCAGGCTAAAGCTGTGCGGCGATTTGGGCCAAATACTTTTTCACCCTTTCGAACTACGCGACCATGATTCCATTCTGAAGTGCATCAAGTATTCGGACGTCGTTGTCAATCTGATAGGATGTCAATACGAAACGCGAAACTACAAATACAACGAGGTCAACGCAGAGGGTGCCGCGACGCTGGCGAGGCTTTGCAAACGAGCCAATGTCGAGCGATTCGTTCACGTATCGTGTCTCAACGCCGCTGAAAAACCCCAGGTCAGTTTTGCTCCCTTCTTCCCTGTTTGACTCGTCGAGCGAGCCTCGATATCACCTCTCGTTGCAGCCGGTCGTACTGAAAGAGGGTTCCGCGTATTTCAAGTCAAAGTGGCAAGGCGAACAGGCGGTGCTCCAAGAATTTCCCGAAGCAACCATAGTCAGGCCGTCGGACATGTACGGACAGGAGGATCACTCGTTCGTCAATGTCTACACGCAGCATTGGCGACGTCACTTTAGGTGAGCGGAGCTTCACTTTCCGAGCGATATCTCACGTTAACCGCGTTCGCCGTTCCAGAGGTATCCCACTCTGGAAGAAGGGAGAAACGACGGAAAAGCAGCCAATATGGGTTGGAGACGTAGCCGCTGGAATAACCGCAATCGTCAAAGATCCGAGGACCGCCGGTCAGACGTATCAATTCGTCGGGTGAGCGAGCGAGTGAGCACAGCGCTCTCTTCTCTATCCCAACCCCGTTCTCTCTCTCTCTCTCTCACTCTCTGTCTCTCGTAATCGGCTCGCTTTCAGTCCCAAGCGTTACAAACTCTCCGAGCTGGTCGATTGGATCGCCAGATTGCAAAGACGCGAATCCGTCGAATGGGGTCACCGCCGACGAGAACTCAAACACACACCCTTCTTCCAAATGAAGGTTCACCTTCTTGAACTTTGCAGTACCGCTTATCCCTTTGCGACGATGCACTGGGAAGGTTTGGAAAAGGTAAGAAGAGACGTTGCGTATCGCGCGAATCGTCGCCACGACCGCCGCCCCTCTCCTTGCCTCGAATTTCCAGGAACACACGAGCGACACGGTAGCCAAAGGAGTCCCTACTCTCGAAGATCTCGGCATTCAGCCGGTCACCATGGAATCGCGAATGCCCTGGGAAATCAACGCTCTCAAAGCCGAGGCTCATTACATAGAACAGCTCGGAGAATTCGATCCACCCGAACCACCCAAGACGGTAGCACTCGTTGCGTGATTCGTCGTCGTGGCTCCGCGACGCCGCCGCCGCCGCCGCCGCCGCCGCCACACTCCTCCGACGATTCTACCGTTGTAGTGTAACAAACGTGTGTAGCCACCTACTCTTTTTATTCATTTCTCAAGCCCAAATTTCAACGGCGTACCATACTTTTCATTATAAATATTCGTCCAGATGCAGGGATGACACGATAAATTGATTTAGATAGCGTAGCTTTATTTGCTTGCGCTCTCCGTGTACACAACGACACGCGCCGACTTTAATCCGGTCCTATGATTCTTCTCGATTCGAGCTGACTCATGGCCGGATAGCGCTTGAGAGCTCGTCGCCGTCCCTCCAACGTTCCCAGGTAGCCTGTCACCTCTTGCTCCGCCGATGGCCAAACTTGCCGTCTCGTCTCGATCAAGAGATCCTCCAACAGTGCTGCCGTTTCATCTGGTACATCTATCGCCGGATAATGGCCCAGCATCGTTCGACAGAGATAATCATAGGCAGCGCTGCGAAACGACCGATATAATTGCCAACAAATATGCTGCACTCGCGCCTCGATTAACCGAAATTGCGTCCCCTTACCGAAAGTCGAAACCATTGCTCTCCTCAGGGCTAGGATGTTTCTCGAACATGCTTAGGAATTTCAATGCCTGAGGAATGGGTGAACTTTTGTCGCTGAACATTCCCGATTCCAGCCAACTCTCGAGAGCCGTACATCCGTCGCTGCCGTTGCCACCGCCATCACCACGACCGCCGCCGCCGCCGCCACCACGGCTGCTTCCGTTACCACCGCGTCTCTGACTCTTGATCATTTTTGCCTTTTGTCGGACTTTATGAATAAACAATTTCACCGCCGTAGGACTCTTGTTCTTCATTGAGTTACATATGTTACCGATATCGGTGTGTCCATATTTTTTAAGAGCTTTCAAAAGATTTTTCTTATCCTGAACCGTCCATCGTTTGACGTGTACTCGCGTCGGTGGTGTCTCTGCTGCCGCTGCTTCGACGGCTCCGTTTTTTTTCCTTTTACGCGATGAGCCATTGCTCATTGTCGCGCAGGGGGGGAGCGAGGCACGGTGCTGTGTATGACTCGATGGCGATATACAGCTGAAAGCAGAGTAAATTGCGATTAAACGACACAGAGTAATGTTCGTGTCGAGACTAGATACGGAAGACCAACTATCGGACCCGAGTGTGGGTCCGATCACAGCTAACCTATCTGACTTTGGTGAGTTCTCGGTGTGTAATAAAATTTAACACTAAGTGATACACCGATTCCAATTAAATACACTATTGATAAAGCAGTCGAATTTTTGCAGTCACTGCACGCAGAGGTGTGGCTTTTTACATTGAAACATTATTTTTTTATTCTCTTTTCTAACGGACTTAATCGGAATACAAAAACGAGAATGTATTACAAAACTTGAGCCTGTAGATATGATCAAATTTCTAAAGACGCTCACTTTTTTTCTTTTTCGAAATAGATTTTCCCTTTAAATGCTCATGGGGAAATTGAGGTTAGAACCTCATCCGATCAGTTTCGCCAGGGAGGCTAGAGTAGGAGGAGTCCGATCTCTTATGGAGAGACTTGAAAAAAGTGGCTACAAAAATATGGTCCTACCGGGATGGCGCCACTATCTCCAAAATCTCGAGACACGAGCTGGGTGTGACAGAGCCGGAACAAGTAAATAATGAGAAGTGAGCTGCAGTGCAGCCAGATCGCGCGCAAAAGTTACCCCCTCTCTAGTCTCTTGCGCGCCCATCACACAATCATAGTAGCGCGTGTCCGTGAGCGAGCGACGCTCGGACGTCTTCGGAAAGAGCCGAGCGCCATCGAAGTTTCCCGACCGCGCCTTCGGCAGCTACACCAATACATGGACGCTGAGCACGTTCATGTGCGGCCAAGCCGAAACGCGAAGGCTTCGAGGGAAAAAGCAATCTGAGCACGACTCGCGCGTGGGGTCACCCGACGGCACGAGCGAGGCTTTTAGATGATTTCAATGCTTATTTAGCTCTTGATTCTCTGCGTTATTAATGTATACAAAAAAATGTATCGCACACTCTGATCGCTTATTTTTTTAGTTTATACGTTAATTTAAATATAATAATAAATCTAAATTACAACTTATTTATCTTCTAAAATATTGTTTACGCTTTACTCACACCCGTCCTTACGCCAAATAAATTATAATTCATAAAATTAGGCGGAAATATATTTATATTCGTATTATTATATTAATTCTCATAGCTCTCATATGAAAACTCTCATATGAAAAACACAAAAAAAAACTTCAAAACCTTAGATTTCAACGAACCGAGAACATACATCTTCACATTTTCAATCATGACGAATTTTTAAGAACAATATCATCACAAACACATCTGAACCAAAACAATATACATTACCTAAATTATCAAAACATAAATCAAACAACACAAAATCACAACATCTTATACCCAACTCTTACCAATAGACAACAGGACACAAATAATAATCTTTCCACTGATCCTCTGAATAATATAAATTCGACAATCACATTAAATAAAAGGAAAGAATGGCTTATAAATCTCTCCAACATTGATATTCCGCTACACATTTCCACATTCTTGTCTCTAGGTGAAAAGTTTTGTTTTCCTTACCTGAAACTCTCAAACATAAAAACTCATATCCACAAATCGATCTCCGAACTTGAGTCCAAATTAGATTTTTTACTCGACAAACCTAGACAAATCGAAATTAGAAGCAGATTCACTAAAATCTTAAACAAAATAAATATTCCAACATCATTTTCCAACACCAATCAAATTATAAAACACACGTCCTCATTCTTAAAAAACAACCCTCAACTTTTAGTTACACGAGCTGACAAAGGAAATTCAACAGTCATTCTTAACAAATCAGATTGCATTACAAAAACTCATAATTTACTCGCAGATTCCTCAACTTACAAATTAACAAATAGAAATCCCATCAACACTCTACAAAAAGGCATTAACAATATTCTCTCCAGATGGAAAACCCTGAAATTCATTGATGAAACAAAATACAAATACTCAAAAGCTGAAAATTGCAACATATCTCGTCTTTATTGTCTGCCAAAAATTCATAAAAATAATTATCCACTTCGTCCAATAGTATCATCAATAAATAGTCCAACACATAAACTAGCTGAATTTATACAATCTAAACTTTCTAAATTAATCAATACGACTAATTCACACGTCAAAGATAGTTTCCACCTAAAACATTCACATTCTAACATCTCAATTCCACTCAACTACAAATTGGTCTCGTTTGATGTTGTTTCTCCCTATACCAACATCCCATTACAACTTGTTATTCAAAGCCTTCAAAGAAGATCAAATCTATTTTCAAAAACATTTCCTTTAAACGAAATAATTAAAGCCATAGAATACATCATGTTCTCAACTTTCTTTACATTTCAAAATAAAATTTACCAACAAATCTCAGGGTTACCAATGGGCTCACCTCTGGCTCCAATACTATCTAACATCTTCATGATTGATCTTCAAACAAATTGTCTGGAAAAATTAAAATTTTCGTTACCCCTATATAAAAGATATGTTGATGATATTATTATTGCTCTACCAACAGACAAAATTGAATCCACCAAAAAGATTTTTAACTCATATAACTCAAAATTACAATTTACATCAGAAAATGAAGTAGATAAAAAATCCCGTTTCTTGATATACTTTCAATCCATAAAGAAATTCAATTATCACAAATTGGTATAGGAAACCAACCTGGTCAGGCAGATTCATAAATTTCTTTTCACACCACCCACTTTCCCAAAAAAAGCCATAATTTACATGCTAGTTGACAGAGCAATTAAATTATCTCATCCTTCATTTCACAAAGAAAACCTCAAACTTATTAGTAACACGATGACACAAAATTGCTATCCGATCTCTTTCACAGAAAAAGTAATAAAACATCGGCTTTCCACAATCAACATTCAAAAAAAGAATAACAACAATTTTGATTCTTCCAGACTAATAAATGTTCCTTACACAAAAAACATCCATCATCAACCAATGCGTCTTTTCCAACAATACAACATAACATTAGTCACAAACGATAAACACAACATTTCATCGATTACTGGCTCCACCAAAGACAAAATAAATAACACCCAAAAATCCAACATAGTTTACAAAATCGATTGTAAGGATTGCAATGCCACATACATCGGCCAAACCAAAAGATACCTTGAAACCAGAATAAAAGAACATAAAAATAGCCTAAAACATACTACCACAAAACACACAGCCTTAGCACAGCATGCAATAGAACAAAAACATGACTTTCAATTCGACAATGTAAAAATTTTAAACAATGAAAATTGGCTCAAAAAAGACTAATCTTAGAAATGATCCAAATTAAGGCACACTCCAACGCCATAAATTTTAGAACTGACATACAAAAACTAAGCTCGATCTATAACTCTATTATATAACTATTAAAATATTTTACAATACTTTACTTGACACAACAATTTTTAAATTATTGACACTATAATTTAATTTTAAATACTCTTAACATGACGCACCAATTTCATATCTCTTGACACGTCACTGCCTAAAGGATCTTTCTCCCCCGATTCGCAAAATAAAGACTCTAATAAGCTTCACGAAATTAAGACACTCGAACTCTCCGTCATCACACAACTCAATATGTAACTGAGAAATGTAAATTTCGAGTTTTTGTTTATTTTGGAAGAAAATTTTTAAAATCGTAAACTCAATAGGTAATCATCACAGTCATTTGATACTTTAGTAAAATTTCTTTTAAATCAATCACGTACATTAAATTTTCACAAATAAAACACAAAACTTTCTTATAATTATTAATCCCTTACAGATGATAAAAATCGCTAAAAACGATAAATTCTTCCATCTATTGAGTATACTCCAGCAAAACAGTATTTACTTCCATAAATACTGTCTTTTGAAATAACCTTCCAAATATAAGCAAAAGCTAGAAACATCAACAACATCGACGTTAGTCGTTTCTCATATTTCATTTCTTTATAACTCCATAGTATAATAAACCACACTCTCAGACATCACTCATTTCAAACACCGATGAATAAGAAGAATTAACGCAATACAAGAACTTATGCGTATCAAATCAATATAGTTATAACCAAAACAGAATTAACATAACAGTTATACAACACGACACCACAATTTTATAACACAATCATAATATAAAACATTCGTGTATTTAATTCCTTCAACCTGATTTGTAAAATTTGTGTATTAAAATGTATAGAGAAAAATATAATTTCTGGAGAGGACCCGAACCAAAGGATCGAAACGTAAGAAAGCATCATTTATTTCCATCGCTGACCTTGGAAAATCTCTATTGGCCGGACTGAAGCCGAATCTTCAACTAGCAACTTGTCATCAACACGGCCGCACACATCTTTGACTCATTAATTCTCATACTTTCATCAAGCGATAAAGCATTATCCCCAAAAACAACCAATCATCCATCCGGCCGCGAATCATCAGTACCAGAAAGTGCACATATTCTACAAGCGATTTTCCAGACAATTTATTTGAAGATCAATCATAACGATGTTAGATAGTATTGGAGCCAGAGGTGAGCCCATTGGTAACCCTGAGATTTGTTGGTAAATATTATTTTGAAATATAAAGAAAGTTGAGAACATGATGTATTCTATGGCTTTAATTATTTCGTTTAAAGGAAATGTTTTTGAAAATAGATTTGATCTTCTTTGAAGGCTTTGAATAACAAGTTGTAATGGGATGTTGGTATAGAGGGAAACAACATCAAACGAGACCAATTTGTAGTTGAGTGGAATTGAGATGTTAGAATATGAATGTTTTAGGTGGAAACTATCTTTGACGTGTGAATTAGTCGTATTGATTAATTTAGAAAGTTTAGATTGTATAAATTCAGCTAGTTTATGTGTTGGACTATTTATTGATGATACTATTGGACGAAGTGGATAATTATTTTTATGAATTTTTGGCAGACAAAAAAGACGAGATTGGTTGCAATTTTCAGTTTTTGAGTATTCGTATTTTGTTTCATCAATGAATTTTAGGGTTTTCCATCTGGAGAGAATATTGTTAACGCCTTTTTGTAGAGTGTTGATGGGATTTCTATTTGTTAATTTGTATGTTGAGGAATCTGCGAGTAAATTATGAGTTTTTGTAATGTAATCTGATTTGTTAAGAATGACTGTTGAATTTCCTTTGTCAGCTCGTGTAACTAAAAGTTGAGGGTTGTTTTTTAAGAATGAGGACGTGTGTTTTATAATTTGATTAGTGTTGGAAAATGATGTTGGAATATTTATTTTGTTTAAGATTTTAGTGAATCTGGTTCTAATTTCGATTTGTTTAGGTTTGTCGAGTAAAAAATCTAATTTGGACTCAAGTTCGGAGATCGATTTGTGGATATGAGTTTTTATGTTTGAGAGTTTGAGGTAAGGAAAACAAAACTTTTCACCTAGAGACAAGAATGTGGAAATGTGTAGCGGAATATCAATGTTGGAGAGATTTATAAGCCATTCTTTCGTTTTATTTAATGTGATTGTCGAATTTATATTATTCAGAGGATCAGTGGAAAGATTATTATTTGTGTCCTGTTGTCTATTAGTAAGAGTTGAGTATAAGATGTTGTGATTTTGTGTTGTTTGATTTATGTTTTGATAATTTAGATGATGTATATTGTTTTGGTTCAGATGTGTTTGTGATGATATTGTTCTTAAAAATTCGTCATGATTGAAAATGTGAAGATGTATGTTCTTGGTTCGTTGAAATCTAAGGTTTTCAAGTTTTTTTTTGGTGTTTTTCATAAGAGAGTTTTCATATGAGAGCTATGAGAATTAATATAATAATACGAATATAAATATATTTGCGCTTACTTTCATGAATTATAATTGATTTGGCGTAAGGACGGGTGTGAGTAAAGCGTAAACAATATTTTAGAAGATAAATAAGTTGTAATTTAGATTTATTATTATATTTAAATTAACGTATAAACTAAAAAAATAAGCGATCAGAGTGTGCGATACATTTTTTTGTATACATTAATAACGCAGAGAATCAAGAGCTAAATAAGCATTGAAATCATCTAAAAGCCTCGCTCGTGCCGTCGGGTGACGTCACGCGCGAGTCGTGCTCAGATTGCTTTTTCCCTCGAAGCCTTCGCGTTTCGGCTTGGCCGCACATGACCGTGCTCAGCGTCCATGTATTGGTGTAGCTGCCGAAGGCGCGGTCGGGAAACTTCGATGGCGCTCGGCTCTTTCCGAAGACGTCCGAGCGTCGCTCGTTCACGGACACGCGCTACTATGATTGTGTGATGGGCGCGCAAGAGACTAGAGCGGGGGTAACTTTTGCGCGCGATCTGGCTGCACTGTCTGGCTGCACTGTTTCCTGCTCGAGATTTTAGAGATAGTGGCGCCATCCCGGTCGGACCACATTTTTGTAGCCACTTTAAAATGCACAGATCGGCCTCCTCCCACTCTAGCCTCCATGGTTTCGCCTATGGAGAATAGATACCAGGAGGTTCAGCGGCAATGCAAAGGCGCTGAAAAAAGCGTCCCCGAAAATGTCCCGAAGTGATTAGTCCAGTCAAATTACCGAAATGAAAAAACATAAAATACCGCTTTTTTGGGATTATGATGGATCGATAGGGGGGTGTATTCTGAGCTTAAATTTCAATTTGTGGGGTTCTACTGAGGTCAGCTCAAGGTCATTTCGATGGAAACGCGTTTAATTCGATATCTCGAGAACGGTTAGTGTTAGGCCAAAAATTGTAGAGACCTTTTCTCTTCTAAATTAAATTTTCTAACTTTTTTATCGGAAACTTTTTTTTTATCATCAATATTTTTCAATCTATTACTTCCGGAAGGCAAAAATTTTACTTTTTTTCTCCCTATTTTTCATTTTTCGCCATTTTCTCCCCAACCGTTCAATTTTATGAAATTTTACCATTTATCAAAGTTGTAGATCCTTTAATTATGAACAACTTTTTCCGATAACTTTTTTTTCTAATACCAATATGTTCGGAGTTATATATTACTTTACCGAGCAAAATCCGCGCCAATGTCGCAATATCATCGACATCAGTGGGTATTCGGTACTTGAAAGAAATATTAAAGTATTCCATGATAATTTATTAGCCAACTTACCTGTATCAGAAGGTGAATCGATTAAACTATTTAAAAATTGTACTTCATTTAAATATTAAATATTGTAATCATTCAAATATCATTTAAATATTGTACTTCTTCAATTTGGGTATTTTTTATTCCATTCAATGGGATAATAATGTGAATAAGGATTAAAAAAAAGAAGTAAATGAATAATTGAAACTGTTTCACACATTTATTGATAAAAAAAATAGGTAATGAAATTCGTAAAATTAAGCATCCGAGGTCGATGGAAGTGATTCATTAATATTAAAGGAACTGACGGTTTCGGGGCATACATCGTCCTCGTCCATTGCGTCAAAAATATTATCGTCGACAACACTGGCGATATTAGAACAATAGTTCTCTTGGCAACTAGTGCAAATTACTGAGCAAAACAGGCCGGCCTTTCTGCATCCGCACGCTTTGCCGCAGTTGGTTTTGCATTTGCACGCAATTGATCTCAGTAAATCTTCCGGAGCTGGTTTCAGCGACATTGGTATCGGCTCCAATCCACGGAGGGTGCGACGCCAGCCCCACTCCTCGGGTTCCAGATAATTTTCGAGCCAGTATTGCACTTGGTAATAACATCTCAACGAGTGAAAAAATGCGGCATCAGAGGTAGGGGGAAGGGATTCTAATTTAACCCTCCCACTGCCTGCCATTTTTTTGTATGCCTTATAACGGAGCTCGTTGAGATTCGTACAATTCGTGTCACCTGAAGCCTTGCGATACAAATTCAAAATGAATTGTTCGCCGTTTGAAGCGAGAGTTATTTTATCTGCTTTATCTTGCAGAAAAACTTCAGTTAGCGAAACCAAATCCGGAGTGCTTTTCAATGCGGTCATTGATTTGATCTTGCCTATGTTGAATGGTGCCGAAGTTGTGTCGCAACCACTAATCGCGTGCAAAAATAATATATCGGTTTGAGGCAGTATGGGCTATATGTAGCGTCCGTCGATTTGCCTCGGCCAGGTTTTCTCAAGTAAATGTTGTTGCACGCGCCGGCTGTCGCAGTCAGCAAAACCAGTAAATCCACGTCCTCACCAACAACAACCGCAGCACTATACTCCTGCGAAATTATCTTAGCCGTACTGATAATTAGACCATCCGCATCCTCTACGGCTTGCTCCACCTCGATGTCTGATTTGATGAGAACAGTCTTCAGTAGTGAGATGAATCTGGTCTTATTGCTCTCGTTGCCTAAAAACTTATCTTGAGTTGTGGTGACGGTCATATTGTCGGTGAAAATGATATCCGCACATGGCTAATAAATTATCATGGAATACTTTAATATTTCTTTCAAGTACTGAATACCCACTGATGTCGATGATATTACGACATTGGCGCGGATTTTGCTCGGTAAAGTAATATATAACTCCGAACATATTGGTATTAGAAAAAAAAGTTATCGGAAAAAGTTGTTCATAATTAAAGGATCTACAACTTTGATAAATGGTAAAATTTCATAAAATTGAACGGTTGGGGAGAAAATGGCGAAAAATGAAAAATAGGGAGAAAAAAAAGTAAAATTTTTGCCTTCCGGAAGTAATAAATTGAAAAATATTGATGATAAAAAAAAAAGTTTCAGATAAAAAAGTTAGGAAATTTAATTTAGAAGAGAAAAGGTCTCTACAATTTTTGGCCTAGCACTAACCGTTCTCGAGATATCGAATTAAACGCGTTTTCATCGAAATGACCTTGAGCTGACCTCAGTAGAACCCCACAAATTGAAATTTAAGCTCAGAATACACCCCCCCTATCGATCCATCATAATCCCAAAAATGCGGTATTTTATGTTTTTTTTTTTTCATTCTGAGCCGTAATTTGACTGGACTAGATGGCGCTGGGGTGCAGCGGCACCTACATATATAGTAATATATTGGTCAAGGAGGTGAAAGTGATCGGATGAGTTTCTAACCTCACGACAGACCGATCGTGACATCAAACGTCGAAATATCCGCCGATTCATAATTTCCTCATGATGGTTCGGAAAAAAACGCAAGCGAGAAAAAATATCAAACTCAAACTCAAAATGGCGGCGATACAGCCTATCTAGAAAAACGTGTTTTTTTACATATAGCTTCACGGGAGAACGTTTTTCTCGTAAAATATAAGACCTGAAACAAAAACCAAAAAAATGATAATTTATATATTATTAGTTATGACACTACCTAGAAATTTGCTTTCAAATTTTGCAAAAATAGCGCACTTTGAAGGAAATAAATCGATTTTTTGCCAAAAAAGCAGTAAATTGTTTATAAAAAGAAGTTTACATTTAATCAAAAAACGGCTACGTACTCCCATAAAGAATATAATTGTGAAGCTGCTATCAAAATTTCAAATCGATGCAGGCAAAGGTGGTCGAGTAATCCGTCTTCCGAGATCGAATAAAGTGGTTTCGAGAAAAACGCGTTTAAAGTTGTACGAGCAACTCAGCGCGCGTTCCGAGGCGCTGCGGCCAAATCGGTAATTGAACCTTTAAATAAAAAAAATTGCTACAGGACCAATTGCATAATGTTTTTATGACACCAAAGTATTTTTAGGAAAGAAAACATCTTTCCAAAATCCTAGAGTGGTGTTATCCCTTGACACTAATGAGGGTTAGGTACATCATCTGTGATATGTCTTAGATCGCACCCATGTTTAGCGTATATCTATATACATGTAGGTGCCGGAGCACCCCAGCGCCATCATTTCTTGTTCCCGTTTTGGGGACGAGTTGAAAGGCCTCGCTGAACCTCCTGGTATCTAGGCTCCATGGTTTCGCCGATAAATACATTTTTCATGTATGTCCCCATGGAGACTAGAGTAAAGGAGCCCGAACGCAATGGTGGCGAAATGGTTGTGAAAGTGATGAATGATCCGCGGATTGTACCCGCCGGGCGGCGCTACCACTGCTGGCTCCGTCCGCGCGGTGATTTTGAATCGTCGATCAGTACAGCCAGATCGCGCGTAAAAGCTACCCCCTCTCTAGTCTCTTACGCGCCCATCACCCAATCATAGTAGCGCGTGTCCGTGAGCGAACGACGCTCGGACGTCTTCGGAAAGAGCCGAGCACGGTCGAAGTCTCCCGACCGCGCCTTCGGCAGCTACACCAACACATCGACACTGAGCACGTTCATGTGCGGCCAAGCCGAAAGGAAGGCTTCGAGGGAAAAAGCAATCTGAGCACGACTCGCGCGTGACGTCACCCGACGGCACGCGGGAGGCTTTTAGATTATTTCAATGCTTATTTAACTCTTGATTCTCTGCATTATTGATGTATACAAAAAAATGTATGGCGCACTCTGCTCGCTTATTTTTTAGTTTATACGTTAATTTAAATATAATAATAAATCTCAATTACAACTTATTTATCTTATATAAAATTGTTTACGCTTTACTCACACCCGTTCCTATGCCAAATAAATTATAATTAAAAAAAGTAAGCTGAAATATATTTATATTGGTATTATTATATTAATTCTCATACTTTCATCAAGCGATAAAGCATTATCCCCAAAAAGAAGCCAATCATCCATCCGGCCGCGAATCGTAAGTACCAGAAAGTGCACATATTCTACAAGCGATGAGATGGTCCGTTGGTAGCGTTCCTGGCTTCGGTTCGTAGGGGCCCCTAGTGCAAATTTTTCTCCAAATTTTTCATAATTTCTCATATTTTAGTCGTATTTGAGATTTTCGGAGAAAAAATGATTTAAAACAGATTCAAGTTCTGGTCTATTTCCCAAAAACACATTTTTTTTACTGAAAATTCATGATTCCTCATTTTTTCCCGAAAATTTCTCTTTTTCCTATGACCTGAGTGAACGGCTGCGGACATATTCGGAGAAAAGGTAAAGATGAAAAGAAATGAGATTTTCGTACAAAAAAAATTATTTTTTTTTTCGGAGATTTCCCTTTTTCCTATTACCTGAGTGAATGGCTGCGAAAATATTCGGAGAAAGTTTAGAGATGAAAAAAATGAGATTTTCGTAAAAAAAAACTTATCATTTTTTTTTCCGGAACTTTTTCTTTTTCCTATTGAGTGAACGGCTGCGGAGATATTCGGAGAAAAGTTATAGATGAAAAAAATGAGATTTTCGCAAAAAAAACTTACATTTTTTTATCCCTCATAATTCTGAGAAATAATGAATTTCCGAAATGTTTGCAAACAATATTTTCCTTAAGGGGTAACTCCACTGTAACGGCCTGCCACGAAGTGTTTCAGACAAATAATACTTGGGGTAATTATTAAGCATATATTGAAGTATATTGCAAAAAAATTTTATGAGAAAATATTACAAAATGACGACACTGCAGCAAATTCTTCCGAGGCATGTTGAACTTAAGGTGCTATGCGGCACTTAGTATAACTTGTGCCAATTTTAATCTGGACAAAATATTTTTTTTTAAATCTAGATGAGTGTAGCTAGTGAACCACGTAGGGGATTTTAGAAATATTGATTTTTGAGTAATTGCCGAGTATTTGACTAAAAATGTTCATCTAGACCTAATAAAACAAAATTCTTTTTTTATATTAAAATTGGCACAGTTATACTGCGTGCCGCAGAGTTTCGACATGCTTCGGAAGAATTGCTCCAATGTCGCCATTTTGTAATATTTCCGGATAAAATTTTTTAGCAATATACTTAAATATATGCTCAATAAATACCGCAAGTATTATTTGTTTGTCACATTTTCTTCAGCCAAAAAAAAAATATCACATAATACGCTTCCTGTAAGGCCGTTACAGTGGTGATACCCCTTAAAGCCTTCATATAATTTCCTACATTTTCCCGTGATCGTAATTAAAATGATGAAATATTCGGAAAAATTCGGAGAAATTCGGAGAAACTCGGATGTTTGCGTAAAAATAATTGTCCGCAAAACTCCGAATTCTTCATATTTGTTCCAATTCATAGAAAAATTCGGAAAAATTTGCCGGAAAAAATCGGAATTTTTTCAGAAAAAAATTTGCACTTGGGGTGCGAGATCGTTCCCAGCGCTCAGTGCTTTTTTTAATAATTATTATTACTATTGATTCTTATTTGATTAGTTATTTTTATTAGTTATCATTATTATTTTAATTAGTTATCTTTTAGTGTCGACAAATTTATCGCGCACTCTGACCGCTTATTTTATTAGTTTGTACGTTAATTTAAAGATAATAATAAATCTAAATTACAACTTATTTATCTTCTAAAAAATTGTTTGCGCTTTACTCACACCCGTCCCTATGCCAAATAAATTGTAATTCATAAAAGTAAGCGGAAATATATTTATATTCGTATTATTATATTCATTCTCATATACTTTCATCAAGCGATAAAGCATTATGATAATGCTTCATCGCTTGATTTCGGCAATTACTCAAAAATCAATATTTCTAAAATCCCCTACGTGGTTCACTAGCTACACTCATCTAGATTTAATTAAAAACATTATTTTGTCCAGATTAAAATTGGCACAAGTTATACTGCGCGACGCAGAGCACCTTAAGTTCAACATGTCCCGGAAGAATTTGCTGCAGTGTCGCAATTTTGTAATATTTTCCCATAACATTTTTTGCAATATACTTCAATATATGCTTAATAATTACCCCAAGTATTATTTGTCTAAAACGCTTCGTGGCAGGCCGTTACAGTGGTGTTACCCCTTAAGGAAAATAATGTTTGCAAACATTTCGGAAATTCATTATTTCTCAGAATTATGAGGGATAAAAAATGTAATAAGTTTTTATTACGAAAATCTCATTTTTTTTGTTATTGGTTTTTTCCTTAGGTACACGCTTTTCGCGTTTGTTACCTATTCTTTCCCCTCATTGTGCGCGTTTCTTTCCTCGACTGTTTTTTACTCCTTTTTTCTCCATCTTTCTCCCTGTTCCCCCCTCTTGCGGCCGCAGCCGACTTCCCCCTCTGTATTATATTCATCATGACATTTGTCATAGGTATAGGGAAACTGCGGAAAACCTACACCAATACAGCCGCTCATCGAGTTCGCCCCCCAGTCGTGGAACTAGTCTTATTTTGCCGCGAAATGCCGAAGAAAAACATTTCACAACGAAATGTACGCGACTGGGATTCGAACGCTAACCACTAGACCATCGCACCGGTTAATAGGAAAAAGAAAAAGTTCCGGAAAAAAAATAGTAACAATTTTTTACGAAAATCTCATTTTTTTCATCTTTAAATTTTCTCCGAATATCTTCACAGCCGTTCACTCAGGTAATAGGAAAAAGGGAAATTTCCGGAAATAAATAACAATAATAAGTTTTTTTTTACGAAAATCTCATTTCTTTTCATCTTGAACTTTTCTAAGAATATGTCCGCAGCCGTTCACTCAGGTCATAGGAAAAAGAGAAATTTCCGGGAAAAAAATGAGAAATCATGAACTTTCAGTAAAAAAAAATGTGTTTTTGGGAAATAGACCAGAACTTGAATATGTTTTAAATCATTTTTTTTCTCCGAAAATCTCAAATACGACTAAAATATGAGAAATTATGAAAAATTTGCACTAGGGACCCCTGCGGACCGAAGTCAGGAACGCTACCAACGGGACCATCTCATCGCTTATAGAATATGTATACTTTCTGGTACTTAGGATTCGCGGCCGGATGGATGATTAGCTTGTTTTTGGGGATAATGCTTTATCGCTTGATGAAAGTAGGTAAGAATTAATATAATAATAGGAATATAAATATATTTCCCCTTACTTTTATGAATTATAATTTATTTGACATAAGGACGGGCGTGAGTGAAGCGTAAACAATTTGATATAAGATAAATAAGTTGTAATTTAGATTTATTATTATATTTAAATTAACGTATAAACTAAAAAAAAAGCGATCAGAGTGCGCGATACATTTTTTTTATACATTAATACCGCAGAGAATCAAGAGCTAAATAAGCATTGAAATCATCTAAAAGCCTCCCGCGTGCCGTCGGGTGAAGTCACGCGCGAGTCGTGCTCAGAATGCTTCTTCCTCGAAGCTTCGTTTCGGCTTGGCCGCACATGAACGTGCTCAGCGTCCATGTGTTGGTGTAGCTGCCGAAGGCACGGTCGGGAAACTTCGACCGTGCCCGGCTCTTTCCGAAGACGTCCGAGCGTCGCGCGCTCACGGACACGCGCTACTATGATTGGGTGATGGGCGCGTAAGAGACTAGAGAAGGGGTAACGTTTACGCGCGATCTGGCTGCACTCACTGACAGTAATACGTCACTGTATGTATGTCACAAACACTGCTAAGCCGGTCCTCACGCACCTATCCTATTCGGTACCAGGCGCTGGTATCGCTTGCGGATATTTTTCGAACTACAAGATCTTTCATCACTTTCGCGATCCACTTTTCGACGATTCCGCCATATGCGTTCGGGCTCCTTTACTCTAGCCTCCATGTATGTCCCTGAGCGTACTTTTCCAAGAGATTAGTAGGGTGATGCGCAACGCTCCCCTTTTCGGCGTGCCTCGTAAATGGCGCTAAATCGCGGCGACGAGTTCGGGAGTATGATTTCGTGATCATCGCCTCTGTCGAGGTTGCAGATTCCCTTGTAGCCCCGCGCGAGTCTGTCATCACCGCTCAAGTCGGTATCGCAGTCAGCGTGAACACGAATGGGTAGCTCGGTGGGGGAAAAGTCTCTGCCCCTCGCAAATCGCGCTCGCTCGACAGGCGAACGAAGCGAGGTTTTCCGTCCGATCGAGCTCGACATATATGTGTGGCCGTACTGCGGATAGGAATATGCATTAAATGAATTTCACAGTGAAAAACATGTATCGAGATCATTGTTTTCTCTCGGTTGCCCGTTTATGCCGAAAATGCGGGTTAAAAAATTAACGACGAACCGCGTTGAAAAATAAGATGCCGAAACGACCGTGGAAGGTTCAAAAAGAAATCTTGAGACTTTGCCGCGATCGTTTCGACATTTTTTTTGAACAGTAAACATTATGGATAAGGGTGTATCATAAATGTTTCTTCATCTGCAATGAGCGTCGTGGCTGAGTTGGCAGCGTGACGGATCAACGATGCTTACGGTCCGGGTTCAATCCCCGGTGAACCAACTTTTTTTTTCTTTCTAAATTCAGAAAATTTGGAACTTACTCTCGCTTTAGCTATTCTCGCCTGTTCAGGCATTATTTATGATATTTAATTCGTATATGCTTAATAAAAAAAAAACAAGACATTGCTACCGGGGAAGTGCAGCCAGATCGCGCGGGCAGGGTGTCAACTCTGCACCGTGCAACTCGCCCCTGTGTCAAGTCGCCCGTTCAACTTGCCGTCTGTTCAACTTGCCCCAGCGGGCAACTCTCCACAGACCCAAGTGGACACCGTAGCAGCCCGCCATTTCCCCGACGCTCGCGTATCCCCACTCTTCAGATTCGGGCCGGGCATTTTTTGCTACCGTGTGAACTCGCACGGTGTAGCTCAACTCGCCACGCGTAGTGTGCTCAACTTACATTTCCTAGCGGCTGTACTTTTTTTGAATCACCCATACCCGGGAACGAGAAATGTACAAGCAAAATGTTTTCACATGTACCGACTACCCGCTCTGTCAGTTCTCTAGTTTATCGACTGATTTCGAATGGAAATTTCACAAGCGGCATTTTGTTATAGCTTTATTCTTTAATAATGCCACGAACATATATGTAGTCTCCTAAAATTTTAATTCTTCCATAATTCGCGGAAAAAAGCGTCATTTTTTAATACTTGAGAATAACGATAAGCAATACTAAGAGAACTGAAAACTCATATAATAATCGTGTGGAAAGAAAAACTGGTGGCCTCGTACAGTCGGACAGATTTTCGTTGCCGTCGAGAGGAGGATTTTCGTTGCCGTTGAAGAGGATGTTTAATTTTGTTCTGAATTTCATTTCTTGTGGCTCTTGATTTATTCTTAAAAATCATTGTGCACAGTCTACATTTTATAATCAACTTTTTAATCATCAAAAATATCGATGAAAAAATCATATGCATTTACAAGAAATTAATATCATGAAAAGATTCCTTTCATTACAGATTGAAACGTCCACATTATTGTTATCCATGTTGTTCATATACTTAATGCCAAAGAACAGTGCATGTCGGATATATTTATTATTCATTAATGTGTAACATATCGTCTACTATGTATGGAAAAATTCAATCATCGTATAACATGAATACGCTGTGTTGAAAAGCGCAGAATCATTAGGGTGGGGGGGGGGGGGGGGGTAAGGATAATTTGCTATAAAAAAAGCATATTTTCGATATTTTTTGTTGACGACACTGTTTACATATATTTATTTATATAATTAGTATAAAATAAAAGGACATTTGAAGAGTATTCTGTGAAATTTTCGTTAATAATTGTGCAGAAATGAGCCAGTGACAGCGAATCTTCTCAGACGCCACAAAAAAAAGTTACATTGCGGTGAACTGCATAACTCACCACTGGATCATCCGAAAAAAAAAATCCAAGAAGATTGTATTAGTTCATAAGTTTCTTGAGGTAACGCTGTCGAGTTTTTATTTTTTTTGTTTTCAATTTTTAGTCACACCTAGACGACAAAATAGCGAATTAAAATGATGAAAACAAAAACTCGACAGCGTTACCTCAAGAAACTTATTAACTAATACAATCTTCTTGGATTTTTTTTCGGATGATCCAGTGGTGAGTTATGCAGTTCACCGCAATGTAACTTTTTTTTGTGGCGTCTGAGAAGATTTGCTGTCACTGGCTCATTTCTGCACAATTATTAACGAAAATTTCACAGAATACTCTTCAAATGTCCTTTTATTTTATACTAATTATATAAATAAATATATGTAAACAGTGTCGTCAACAAAAAATATCGAAAATATGCTTTTTTTATAGCAAATTATCCTTACCCCCCCCACCCCCCTAATGATTCTGCGCTTTTCAACACAGCGTATTCATGTTATACGATGATTGAATTTTTCCATACATAGTAGACGATATGTTACACATTAATGAATAATAAATATATCCGACATGCACTGTTCTTTGGCATTAAGTAAATGAACAACATGGATAACAATAATGTGGACGTTTCAATCTGTAATGAAAGGAATCTTTTCATGATATTAATTTCTTGTAAATGCATATGATTTTTTCATCGATATTTTTGATGATTAAAAAGTTGATTATAAAATGTAGACTGTGCACAATGATTTTTAAGAATAAATCAAGAGTCACAAGAAATGAAATTCAGAACAAAATTAAACATCCTCTTCAACGGCAACGAAAATCTGTTCAACTGTACGAGGCCACCAGTTTTTCTTTCACACGATTATTATATGAGTTTTCAGTTCTCTTCGTATTGCTTATCGTTATTCTCAAGTATTCAAAAATGACGCTTTTTTTCCGCGAATTATGGAAGAATTAAAATTTTAGGAGACTACATATATGTTCGTGGCATTATTAAAGAATAAAGCTATAACAAAATGCCGCTCGTGAAATTTCCATTCGAAATCAGTCGATAAACTAGAGAACTGACAGAGCGGGTAGTCGGTACATGTGAAAACATTTTGCTTGTACATTTCTCGTTCCCGGGTATGGGTGATTCAAAAAAAGTACAGCCACTAGGAAATGTAAGTTGAGCACAGTACGCGTGGCGAGTTGAGCTACACCGTGCGAGTTCACACGGTAGCAAAAAATGCCCGGCCCGAATCTGAAGAGTGGGGATACGCGAGCGTCGGGGAAATGGCGGGCTGCTACGGTATCCACTTGGGTCTGTGGAGAGTTGCCCGCTGGGGCAAGTTGAACAGACGGCAAGTTGAACGGGCGACTTGACACAGGGGCGAGTTGCACGGTGCAGAGTTGACACCCTGCCCATGGGATAAGACGTTCCCGGCGGATTTTCCGGGGGGGTGGGGGGGCGAGGAGGGAAGAGCGTCCGATGAGAGGCCGAAGGGGTTGCCTTCCTTTATCTCGACTCGTCGTAAAAAAAGGGAAAAAAACCAAACAAATAAGAATAAACAGAGAACTCGACGAAAAAGAAAAATAAACGGCGAGGGGAAGAAAACGAGTAGAAATACACAACTGGAAAGTTGCTCCATGGATGCGAGAGCAAATCTTAAGGGGTCTTCTCACTTTAGACGCTAAAAAAGGCTATTTTCATGATTTTTTTGGTAGGTTTATCTTATAGACATTGATATAAAAGTTATTACACTTAGTAAATACACTTTCGAAATACAATTTTTTTTTATGTATCCATGTAACCCAAATAAACTTTAACGCGGTCCTCTAGTTTCTCGGCTGTTTTTTTACGGCTTTTTCAATAATTTTTTACGAGCAAAGCATCGACATAATCAATCTCATTGTTTTTGCATAATCTTTATTAACATTTAAATAAGCTTTACAATTTTTTTGACGTCAAAATATATAATAGAATAAAAGTTATAGTGGCCGACAGGAAGACATCAAGTAAAAGAGGTCCTTGACGGTGACCAAGATTGCGGCTGTTCTGCTTATCCGAAATCAAAAAACCAAACGGCATTTTAATCTTCATATTTGAGACTAACGATTGAACTAGAGTGAATTCTGAATTACAAAAATTGAATTTTTTATACACTTTTGAAAATTACATTCTATTTTTTACTCATTTTTCTTAAGTTTTTCGCTCGTACAAAAAAAAACTATCGAAACAATCATGATAATCCTAGTTCAATCGCTGGCTTATAACATATTAAAGATGCTGTATAAATTTGAACAAGATCGGTGCAGTAGTTTCTGAAATATCGTGGTCACCGTTTCGAAAAATGGTGTTTCGAGAAAAACGCGTCTGAAAGTATACCTGCTCCGTTCCAGGGCCGTAACTTGTGAACCACTTCGAATATGGAAAAATCCTTTGGCACACATTTTCTACACATGTTGTAGATGTGATTTATGAAAAAAATCGATTTTTTCGACCCGACAAACTAGAGGATCGCCTTAAACACGTTTTTCTCGAAACAACGTTTTCCGACGGCTAGTTGATAAAATCTTCGAAATTACTGAACCGATCCTTATGAAATTTTCAACCACATATTCTTTACAAATATAGCCATAGCGCATGTCAAGGACTTTTTAAAATTGTGATATTTACTTTTTTTGTGCCAAAAACGGTGAAAAAACACGTTTTTTTCGTTTTTTCGAAAAATGTCCGCCATTTTGTTATTTTTGCATATATCAAAAATCGTATGGTATGCGCTATAGCTATTAACATACTGAATCTAAAACCGTTCGATTTTTTGTTTCGGATGATCCATCTACGAGATTTCCTCAACAGCGCAGACCTACAATTTTTTTAGGACATTTCTGTAACTACCATTTTCGTCTATAAATAGTGACTTGAATAAATACATTTAAAAAAAATGTATTTTGAAAGTGTATTTATGAAGTGTAACAACTTTTATTTCAATATCTATAATTTAAACGTATGAAAAAATTCATGAAAATAGCCTTTTTTAGCGTCTAATGTGAGAAGACCCCTTAAGAAAAAAAAAAGTTTAAATCTTGATTAAATTCACTCGCAAATTGGGAGAATCGTAAGCCACGGACTGGGGTAACGCTTGGTTTAAAAAAACTTAATTTAAAGTAAAAAAATGTCGCAACTTTGGTCAAAGATGGCGAGATTGAGTGACGTCAAATTTTGACAGTCGACGTCCAATCACTAGAGGAAGGATATTCCTCCCGGATATTTTTGTCATCCCGTGTCTTTGTGAGGAAAGACAATTGCGAAAATGTCGGTTGCGCTTATCGGAAATCGAGGAGATACTCGACCTAGCCACGATCAAAGCACGCATTTTGACTCTCGGGGCGGGGTAGAAATCCCGAACTTTGAATGACCAGAAGGCTCATAATTCTGAATTTTGATATTTCCAAAGTACAAGTTTCATAAAGATGATGCCGGAGAAAGTCCACACAGTTGACTGTAAATGATGAAGAACGGTAAAAGTAGCGATAGAAAAAGCATACAAATATGATTTCTTATACGAAATAATTTTTAGGAGTTTTGAGGACGGTCCTTAAAATAATATGTATACAAATATGCTTAAATCTACTTCCAGATGATTTTGCACATTTTTGGGTTTGTGTAACGCCGACTATGGGGATGGTTGCCGAGTGTGAGGATAGCCTTCACGTAGTCAAATGTCCTTAAAATTACCTTTTCACGTATATACGTTGTAATTATTGTTATAGATAAATATTTGTTGTATATATATATGGGTCATTCCATGTCAAATCGACAAATTTTTTACCTGACCCCCTTTGATTTCGCTGAAAATTTTCTATCTTTTTCTACCCCCCGAAAGTTATTTTTCAGAATTTTTTCAAATTTTTTTTCCCGACTCAAAAAAAGTTATGAATTTTTGAAAAAAACCGCTCTTTTATTTTTAAATTGCCAGAACTTTTTCAAAAATTGACCGTTTGGGAACTTTTTTTTTCAAAATTTTTGTTTTTAAATGTAGTTTTCGAAAAAAAATATGAAAAAATTTTCAGAATCTCAGATATATGAAATATTTTAGTTTTTTTGAAAAAACCGTAATTTTCTCAAAGTCCGACCGTTTTTTTTTTGCTCTAAAAATACTTCAACTAATTCTGCAATGATCCCCGTTAATCAAAAGATGTGACGACAATCGCTTCTAATTTTTTTTCTTGATTATAAAAAAATTTTTGTTGAATTTTTGCTGATTCTATATAACTTTGTTATGACATTTTTTTTATTTCCTCGTGAAACCTCAAAAGTTAAAAAATAAAATTTTATTGGAGAATTTCAAGTGATTATCGTCCAAGAAATTGTTATTTAAAAAAAAAAAACAATTTTTTTCTCTCATTGACGTTATTTTTTTACTCTTATGGACGTTTTTTTTTGGTACTGAAATATGACAAATTAACGTCATTTTGGTACTGAAACATGACAAAATAACGTCAATGAGAGAAAAAAATTATTTTTTTTTTTAAATAACAATTTCTTGGACGATAATCACTTGAAATTCTTCAATAAAATTTTATTTTTCAACTTTTGAGGTTTCACGAGGAAATAAAAAAAATTTCATAACAAAGTTATATAAAATCAGCAAAAATTCAACAAAAATTTTTTTATAATCAAGAAAAAAAATTAGAAGCGATTGTCGTCACATCTTTTGATTAACGGGGATCATTGCAGAATTAGTTGAAGTATTTTTAGAGCAAAAAAAAAAAAAAAAAACGGTCGGCCTTTGAGAAAATTACGGTTTTTTCAAAAAAACTAAAATATTTCATATATCTGGGATTTTGAAAATTTTTTCATATTTTTTTTCGAAAACTACATTTAAAAACAAAAATTTTGAAAAAAAAAAGTTCCCAAACGGTCAATTTTTGAAAAAGTTCTGGCAATTTAAAAATAAAAGAGCGGTTTTTTTCAAAAATTCATAACTTTTTTTGAGTCGGGAAAAAAAATTTGAAAAAATTCTGAAAAATAACTTTCGGGGGGTAGAAAAAGATAGAAAATTTTCAGCGAAATCAAAGGGGGTCAGGTAAAAAATTTGTCGATTTGACATGGAATGACCCATATATATATCCAGGTTATAAGTGTATACCTACTCCTACTACTTTGCATATTCATAATAATTTAATTCCCGGCGAACCAGGAACTCTACTTCCGTGTATGAAAATTCCATTTTTTTAAATCAATACCAAAAACTATTTTTCCGCAGTAATCAATGTTAATTCAACACCATTCGTCTAGGAATAATACTCTTTTCCCTTTGGCTGACATGTACACGCACACGGAGAGGCAAAATATTTTAAGGGGTTAGGCCACAGTAACGGGTATAAAATCATGTACGAATTTAACAATTTGTTTTCGAATGAAAAAGTGATTCACATATAAAATTAATTACACATCTATTTAGTATGAATATCAAGATGTTAAATTTTTTTTTCGATGCACAAAACTACTAATATCTTCTTTTGTTATCTTGTTTTTAGGCGCTCCGCGGCGTGACATTTAGCATCCACAATTGTTTACCTAGAACAAAAAACAAACATTCTCGTCAATCTACATTGGAATATCTAGAGAAGTACGTACGGAATTAAAAAGATATTGTTTTATTCAAAAGTTGTAGGTATTTGAATGAATTTTCAGTGAAAAATTTCGTATAAAACTGCTCATAAAATGAAAAGTTTTGGATTAAGGGAGACTTTGTCCTTGAAATTTTCAAAAAATCAATTTGAGCTCAACATGAGCAGCTAGAAGAAGAGGAGGGATGCCTCTATGGACCAGGCATTGCCGATTAGCGGTAATTATAAACACATTTGTGTAAACACATTACAAAACTTTAAACGCGTTTTTCTCGAAAACACGTTTTTAAAAATGGCTGACATTCTCCTGACCGCTGTAATTAATATATCGACCTGAAATTTGGAGAGCATACTCAGAAAATATGTCTTGACGGAACGACGGATCGTTTTTTCGATAGATACATTTTTGCATTTATTATTTATCTTTTTATGCGAAAAAAACGTGAAAAATCTATTTTTTTTTAAATTGCCGCCATTTCCGAAATTTGTACTAAACGAAAAACCCATCCGTCATTCCATGACCAAAGGGTCACAGATTGATAATATGCTTTGAATTTGTGTTTCAGATCAACAAATAGGGGGCTGTGATGTAAGCCGTTTACCTCCCGCGATTTGAGGACCTGTTTTCGCGGAGCTGCATCGGCCGCCATTTTGGTTTTATTGTTTCAAAAAAAAAAAATTTTTAACGTTCTGTATATCATGAATAAAAGCAAGAAAAAAACCGCACTCAAAAAGCTTTACTCGTTTCCTTAAAAAAAAATAAAATGTAAACACCTGAAATATGGCACTCCAAGGACAAAGTCTCCGTTAACAATAAGATTTTTTCAATCATTCCATGGTGCAAATCACATGACGTTGAATTTTGCATCGTTCGAAAGCAACTGTACGTTTTCTTCATTTTTAATATTTTTCATTTTTTATTTGTATTTTTTTTTGTTTCTTCATTTTTTATTTGTATTTTTTTGTGCAAATTGAGGTCGTAAAGTTCTAATAAGTGTACGTAGAAACGTTAAAGTGATTTTACAGCCTTAATTGGCCGAAAAAATTGAGTAATTAAAAAGAATTCATTTTCGTTGCATTTCAACGATGCAGTTTCTACGCCATCGAATCACGAGGGGTGGAGGTGGGAAGATGGAAAAAAATAGGGGAAATTCATGACGTGTATACCGGACGAGGCAACAACTATTGGCAGTCGACATATTTTCAACCTATCAGACTTAGGAGAAAACTTTTCCTACTAAAGTTCCATAGTTCAAAGGGATTCACCGAGTGGCTGCTACGACGTTCATCCAGATGAAGGCGCTCGGGAGATTTCAAGGTGACCTCCATTTTTTGAATGGGAGCACAATATTTTTTCTTCAGAACTTTGTCAAGGACCGAAAAATAAGTTGACACACCAAATTTTAAGATGATCGATCAAGAATTACACGGAGAGAATTAAAAAGTAATTTTTGTCGTGAATTTCACGGTAAAAATTACCGTGATATATTTCAATGTGGTGACAAGTGAGAAAAACATAATAATTCGTATGCGACAAGTTTTTTTTAATTCACGTTATAGAAAATTTCAAATACGTAGCAAAAATTTTACTATACAAGAAGGGTAGAAATTGGAGACCGTCAAATTTAGCATGTTTATTCGATAATTTACCTACTGTCGGTTAAAAATTATCAACCGCACCGTACGCGGTATTTTACGATACTGCACAATAAAATTTACCTGCGTCAACCTCAGAAAAAAAATTTCCTAAAAGGCTGGTAAAATTTATATATCTTCCCCTCATTGTGACCGTTTTTTCCTCTACTGTTTTGTTTACCTTTTTTCTCTCCACCTTCTTCGCTGTTCCCCCCCCCCCTTGCGGCCCAGCCGACTTTCCCTTCTGTGTCTTATTTCGCCGTGAAATGCCGAAGAAAAACATTTCACGACGAAATGTACGCACTAGGTTTCGAACCCGGGACTCCCGGTTTGAAGGCGAGCACGTTAACCACTAGACCATCGCTCCAATTCCTTATTAAAATGTATTTTTTCTTCAAAGACCGGTGCTATAATAATCATAATAATAACCGAAATAATAATAACCATAATAATAATAATAAATATTATTTATTATTGAAAAATTGGTACACATTAACGCTGTTAGTTTTTTGTTGGGAATTTTTTTTCTCTCATATAAATTGGTATATTCAACAAACGGATAAGGAGAGAAACTTAAGACGGAATGACACCTCATCGCGGTCGGTATGGTAGAACAATTATAGATTCCTAAAAATCTCTGAAACGGCTCTTCAGATCCCGTCGAAACTTTGCCAAACGACGTCAAATAGATAGACGAATAGCTTCCAGCCCCTCAAATTTTCTGAATTTGAGAAAAAAAAACTAGATTGGCTTATCATAAGCCAATCTACATTTTTTTTCTCAAATTCAGAAAATTTGAGGGGCTGGAAGCTATTGGTCTATCTATTTGACGTCGTTTGGCAAAGTTTCGACGGGATCTGAAGAGCCGTTTCAGAGATTTTTGGGAATCTATAATTGTTCTACCATACCGACCGCGATGAGGTGTCATTCCGTCTTAAAAAAATGTTCAACATGAAAGAATAAATGACTGCAGATTTATCAGCCTTATCAGATTTATATTCCATGTGCGACTTGCCACTGCAGTCCGAAATCGGTGGGAAAGATGTACCTCGTAATTCTTGACAGAACCAAAGAAAACAATAAAATTTTCAATTGTCATATTTTTCTACTGGGTGAACTAAGAAAAAGCGTAAAAAATCGTAAAATTATAACTTTTCTGAGGGTTGAAAAAAAATGTGTTAAAAAAAAACACTTTAACGTGGTATACAAATTATTTGGAGACTTTTTTATCGACTTGTTAAATTCACTGAGAAGAGATTTCTATACTGTCGAAAATAAACTTTGGTTTGATTCAATAGGTCGTGTAGTTTTTTTGCCATCAACCCCGCAAATTTGGAAAAATCGTGAAAATGAAAACTGGAGAAAACGCGCTTCAAAGTTTTCAATAGGAAGAAAAATTAATTTCAAATATCAATCGTTTCTTTGCTTTAGGCCTTGTATCTTGGAAAATATTTACAATTGGCCTCTGTAACTTTGTAAATATATTCTTCGATACTTAATCTATCTTTTTAAGCAATAAAAAAAAAACGATTTTTCAGACCTTCCAATTCAGGCACCCGCCTTAAGTGCCTATAATAGTAGCCTAGGTACTTGATATTTCAACGTGAAATGTTTCCTTAATAACGATGACAATGATTGTAAAAAATAGTTGTTTTTCATTAAATTCCATGTATAATGCATAAAATATTAAATTTTGTATCATAATGTCAAAGTAAACCTTAAGCTTTGTCATAAGTTGCATTTCAATGCCTTGCCAACGAAATCCCACACTCGAGGTTACTTTGAGAGAAAAAAAAATTGTGCGTGGCTTGACTGTCTTATGCATTTGATAGCCAAAGGACATATTGTTCTATTGGAGCACAAAAAAGTTGGAATTTGGGACGAGCGTTAGGAATCGGACGATAATTATCGTACATATGCGATAATTTCATGCCTGCGTACGATGTACGATAGCACATAATTATCGTACGCAGATTGTACGATCATTTCCATCATGATGCAAAATTTGAGACTATTCTACTCGTACGCTGATAGCCAATAGCGCAATAGCAAATGCGATTCTTTTTTACTCATGGCGCTATTGGCTTATTAGGGCGTCTTGAAATTAGACGCATGAAGAAGCGCTGCCATGGTGCAACTACAGCGCTTTCTTAGATTATACAACATACATGCCGTCTCATTGGTTACCATTTGACAAGCAGCGAACAAGAGAATGACATCGTTCGATATTCGATATTTCGAATATTTCGATTATATGTAAAATGTTAATGACACAAATACTTAAATTTTCTGTTTTCGCGAATATAGGATATATTGAGATATAAAAAAAATTCCTTTGTTTTATTTGTCATTCCCCTTTGATATTATTTTCTCCTTGACATACGAAATGTTGGCGCGCTTCGCACAAAACATGGGAACAGTGAAGTTTTTTATGAGCGAATTTCAAATGTTGGCGCGTTTATTGAAGTTGAAAAGGAGGGGAAATCAGTACGGATCTGTGCCATACGTAAAACATTTGGTTTCAAAGTGTACTATTATAATTTGAAAACAGTAGTTTACAAGAGATAAACTGTAAAGTGTTTGCATACATATAAATATTTCGTGTAATATGATTTATTTATTTATTATAGACAATAGCCTGATAAGTAGGATAATTTTGGCCCATTTACGATAATTGTACGCCCCTGGTACGATAGGTGCCTCGCTTCAGGTTGCAGACGCTGTTTGGGACGTAAAAAAGGCACCTACAAAAAACTTGCAAAACCTGTTGAAAGTAACCCTATTTTAGGTTAATTCGTGGATTATTTTTTAAAAAGTCCGAGATGAGTTATTACCTACATGGAATGTCAATCCATAGTTGAAACAGCAGCCACCGGTGGATGGCTGCTGTTTTTTCACATTATCCGTGTCCGACTGCACTGACCTACTTTACTAGTCGAATCGAAATCCATATATATATTTGCTCGAGCACAATTCGCTCGAGTATACGATGATATACCGTGGTGCACGTGGAATCGACAACAGCCTCTCCAGGGGGTCCATGACGGCGGGAGCGGTGAGCGAGATCCCCGAGCAATTGGAATTTATTGGAAAAATTCATCGCCCCTGTCTCTTGTACGCTCGGTGATTGATACAGAGAGTATGAAAGCGGACAAAAAAGTTATTGCAAATGCGTGGGGACTCGGGGGATTTGCTTTTTATTGGACCAGAATAACAGAACCAGCTGATAGGAATTCCAAAAGTTGTCGGCCATCGCCGTCATCAGAGTTCAATTATATTGGGTGTCCCGAAAGGACCTGACATTTTAATTTATTAATCAAACGTATTATTTATTTAAAAGGTACGAATATTTTTATTTTAATATTAAGTACAAACATGGAGGTTACGTGTGGAACACAATATCCGATAAATCGCCTGACCCCTGTTTGCAAACTAGGAGACTAGAGGCACGATCCCAAACCGCCCGCGAAGCTCTGGATATTAGTAGTTAGTGATTTCACCGCGTGCGTCGCTATTGCATGATCGAACGAAAGTGAACTGAGCGACAAGAACGCAACCGACGCCATCCGCCAGGGAGACTGTACTAAAGGAGTTCCAACTGTGTAGTACAGAAATGGTATGCGAATCTGTAGGAAATAGACAGTTTCCATTGCGGCCACTATGCGGCGCCGTGATGGCTGACGCATCGGCGGTGGGGGTAAATTGCGAGAACGTTCATTCCATTGAGCGAACATAACCAAAAACTGAATATTCAAACGCCTCATGCTCATGCGTATGCAAACCAGAGAATAGTTATTACTGCTGATAGTGTATAAGAAATTCTGAATCGAATCGTGGAATCGTGGCCATGCGTTAGCTTCGATCCAGCGCTGCAGGTGGCTCAATCAGGTACTACTTAAATTGAGCAGATTCGCCTACGACTTTTCCTCTATGCCTCCCATTAGAGTTGGGACTCGTTTAGTATAGTCTCCCTGGCATCCCCATCGATGATTCCCGCCAGGGAGACTAGAGAGAAGGAGTGGACACAGCATAGGCCAATACGTAGTTCCAGCGTCTTAAAAAGTCCGACCTTGAATAGTTGCAGATTGTGCCACTGGCAGCTCTCCTGACGAAAACGTCTCAAATAATTATAATAGTCGAAACTTAACGCATGCGCACAAATAATAAAAGAATTTGGTTTCGATGTGTTGTGTGGTCTGCGTTGAGGCTCATTTTTAATCACATCATGCCGATTCCCCACACCGAACTCGGGCGGACCAACCATTTGTAACGGAATAGCAACAGTGTACGCTGCAGCAAGCTGATCGGCGCGTGGTCTGGGAACTCGAAGCGTGTTTTTTTTTCCCGAGTTGTAGTAATTCTGAGACGGTTGTGAAATAAATTTATTCTGCAAACAAATTTAATTTGTTCAATTTATGCATGTATTTGCCTTTATTACAGCGAATGCAATTTAAACTGTTGGTGAGATGTTGGAACTGCACGATCCGACGTCCTTCGACAGGGAATTTTTGTTGCTGATCGTTGAGGTTATGGTCATTCTCATCGCGTTTAGCCGCATTTGCTTGACACATGGCTGCCACAGCTTTCAGTCTTTTAGCAAGCGCCCTTTTTTTGTCAACTTTCCTTTGTATCGCATTTGGGTTGACATTTTGACCCTTTTTAAAAATTTATGTAAAATATTTCGCGAAAGACGGATCGTAGGAAGCTCAGCGCCGCTCTCTATACGATTATGAGACGTACACTGTAAAAAATTTCTGTATGAAAATTAATATACAAATATAGGAAGTTTTTATGGGAATACCGCTTATGAAATTTCAGATACGATTTTGAAAATGAAAAACAGGTTATTTTAAAAATGAAAGTGTAGTTCCGTAATATTAATATACTTGTGCGTTTGAAAAATAATGCACGTGTAAAGAAATAATGACATCCAAGTATATTGAAATGAAGAACCATTTGCTGCTATCAATATACAAGTGTACACGGAAAAAAAGAAATAGTACAAAATACAGGGGCTACACAGTTCGCATTGGACTCGAGCGATTGCACAGCGATATTACCTGAAACACAGTGCTCAAAATACAGTGTGCTCAAAGTAAATTATTACAGTTTCTATACTGTCCTCTTTGGACTCGAACCGCTCTACTGTATCTTTTACTGGAACACATAGTCCAAAATACAGTGTAGTCAAAAGTAAATTTTGACAGTTCAACACTGTAATATAAATTTAACAAAACTTGTAATATGACAGTTGGTTAATCTGTATTATGTACAATGAATGCGCCAGTTATATTGACAGAGTTTATGTAGGTGTTTTAACAGTGAAGTCCTCTGTTCTAGAAACTGGTTAGCAACAGGTATAGTTTCAGTTTTGAACCGTTGCTTTTTACAGTGTGAACACGGGAAACCTTCTTGTTTTAATACTGTAATTCAAACTTGGTGAACCCCGTAATTTAATAAGGCCACAAATCGTATATTATAGAAAATTAGGGGTAAAAATAACATTAGATAGCGCTGAAAGAACAATTAAAGCGCTGAAAGAACTGCCAGTCCTTTGTGTCGTGGTCGCGCCACGCTCGAGACAGGTCCTAACCAGTGAATACCGTTTACAACGTCACACTGTAAATTTGATTATAAACATAAAATTAAAAAAGTTCGGCGAAACCTTCGCTTACAATGTATATTGTAAGCAATGTAATATATACACACACACACGCACGCGCGCACACACACACACACACACACACCCACACACACGCACGCACGCGCGCGCACACACACACACACACACACACACACACACACACACACACACACACACACACACACACACACACACACACACACACACACACACACATATATATATTAAGAATATACTGAACTGAGTGAGACACACAAAAAAACGTTTATCCATAAAAGAAGTTTGAGAAAACTGTGTAGAAAATATTAAAAAATCAGTCACATACACAGGAACGTACCTTTTTGTAAATAATTCTCTCTTTTTTATAATTTCTTGAATTATGTCGCACAAATTTCAACATTCGCATCCTATCGACCACGCACTACTAACTGGCAATCCTTTGTGTCCTGGCCACGTGCCTCACTCCACGCGCGAGACAAGTCCTAATTACACAAGAACGTACCTTTTTTTTAATTCTCTCTTTCTTTATAATTTCTTGAATTCTGTCGCACAAATTTCGATGTCCGCGTCCCATCAACCACGCACTACTAACTGGCAATCCTTTGTGTCCTGGCCTCGTGCCTCATGTGCGTACAGCATAAAAAACAGTGATCGCATTTAAATTTTACAGTTGAATATTTTTACTGAAATCACTGATGTATTCACAATATCAAACTGTAAATAAACCAGTCTAACTGTAGAAATCTCAGAGTGCACAGATAACGTCATGAACTGTCGAAAGAAGAGTAAAACTACCGTGCCACACTGTGAAATTTAATGAATCACGCTGTACTCAATACAGTGTACACTGTAACCCTTGCAGTTTGCGTACAGTATAAAAATCAGTGATCTCATGTAAATTTTACAGTTAAATATTTTTACTGAAGACACTGATGTATTCACAATACCGAACTGTAAATAATCCAGTGTAACTGTAAAAATCTCAGTGTGTACAGGAAAATTCGTCATTTTTGTAGGACAGGATTTACATTACTTTGTTTCACTGTAAAATGAAATATAGCACCCTGTTTTTCATGCGGTTTATACTGTGATTTTCGCTGTTTCTTTTTTTCCGTGTCGCTCGAGTCCAATGCGAACTGTGTAGCCCCTGTATTTTGTACTATTTCTTTTTTTCCGTGTATATTAAATTCAAGAACCATTTGTTAATATCAATATACGGGTGTGTATTAAAATGACTGATGATAAGTATTAAGTTTATTTCAGAAATTGATAATTGCAATACGTTTTTATGTAAAAATTATGAAATTAAGACCACTCAATTCATATACTGTATGATGCTTTCGTGATACTTGTGTATATGATTTTTTCGCAGTTTTATCCCATAATTAATATTGAATACTTGAATAATAAAATTTAAATGCAGTGAAATCACTGCACGTCTGTATTTTTTTTTCTTTATATATGTATTCCTCAGAGACACGGGCCTTCTCCATTTACCATCCTCTCCTTTATTCCTTCCATCATTCACACAATCCTTACAGAGTTTCCTACATTCCTTACAGAGCCCCCTCCCCCCAAAGTATTGACCGCATCCACTCTTTCCTAATGCACTACTGTATCGCATTTGCACGAGGGCCCAGGGAAAGTGCGGAAAACCTGGGCCCATACAGGCGGTCATATTTGGCTGAGTTTCAGTTGCATTACCATCAGAAAGTCAGACAAACTGTTTCCTACTCAGAGGTTGACGCGCAAAAACCAGTGCACGGGCAAACGGTCGCCCCGCTCCAAGTATTGGCCTCGCCCAATACTGCTTAACTTGAGTGACCGCCGAGGCCGCACACCGACCGCGCGCCCATCTCTGTCCACTGCACGCTTGTATTTGAAATTCATGTGATTTTGAGATATCGTCCGGGTCAAGAATTAAGAAAATCATAAAATGTTTCATCAATATTAAGACGGAATGACACCTCATCGCGGTCGGTATGGTAGAGCAATTGTAGATACCCAAAAATCTCTGAAACGGCTCTTCAGATCCCGTCGAAACTTTGCCAAACGACGTCAAATAGATAGACGAACACCTGTCTGCCCCTCAAATTTTCTGAATTTGAGAAAAAAAATGTAGATTGGCTTATCATAAGCCAATCTAGTTTTTTTTCCTCAAATTCAGAAAATTTGAGGGGCTGGAAGCTATTCGTCTATCTATTTGACGTCGTTTGGCAAAGTTTCGACGGGATCTGAAGAGCCGTTTCAGAGATTTTTGGGAATCTATAATTGTTCAACCATACCGACCGCGATGAGGTGTCATTCCGTCTTAAATTCAACTTATCCGTGATAAGTTTTTGACAAACAATTGTTAATCTCAGTGGCTTTTATGTTGGAAATTTGTGAATCGAATCACAGTATTCATGTAATGGATGGTATTATTCCGAGAAGTACATAATCGATATTCCTAAAGATTTGTCTTATATTTAACTGAGCGTCGATGAGAAATAATATCAGATAGGGGTACAATCACGATACTTTTAAATTCCAATTCAGTTCCAGATGTATTATATTTTTCAGGCAGCCGTAAATAAATTTCAAACTTGTTTTGTATTTTCAATACTCTGTTTTTTATAGTTGATTTATTATACATCTGTAGTAATTTTCGATTGAAGACACGGGTTAATACAATCCATTTCCCACAAATTTACAAACTTGTCTTTGAAATTCCATAAATGGATAAATTGGTGGATAAATTGTACGATAGCGCGTGTGTGGTAAATTTGCCTTTTGCTGGTAGGATAGTTACTCAACGTACCGAGTGTAGATTTGCGAGTTGTCTTACCGTCCGCGGCAGTAGTGTATGTATCGCGGCGTGGTGTAGAAAGACTCGGGATTGTAGAGTCGCGCGCGCGCGCGCGGTCGGTAGTGTGCTGTTTTACCGGGGGAAGGAAATATGAACAACGAGTGATGGACCTAATGAAATTGAAAGAAAATAGTTGAGGATTTTTAGACATTCGCTCGGAGAAAAATCCTGATCGATTATTCGATTGGATTATGAATTTTTGTATTATTAAGATGATGCGATGCTAATTTATAAATGGTGAATCATGTTGCAAATGAATAAATTTTCATGTCTTTTTCAAACAATTGGTTAAAATGTTTTTATCGCGCAAACTTTCCTCTCCCGATACATCCTCCTTTCGCGATACATGTTATTGTTATCGTCTCAATTATAAAATTCTTTGATTTTGACTTTTTTTTTGGCACGCAAGATTAAGGTATTACCACTAGTGGCCGTTTTTCATTACCCGAGGAAAACTTTCATTGCGCTAGAACTCAGCAACTATTGATTTTACAAAAAAAAAGTTGTATGCAAAAATTATAGAAAATTTAATGCTGTACAAGTTTGATTTTTACATTGTTTTTTGTATTTCCAACAATTATCGAGCTATACAGGGTGTCCCAGAAGTAACGTACGGCCTTTTAGCATTTGGAAGGAAAAAAAAATCTGAGACTAAGAGTCTTGAGTAATTTTTTGATGAGCCGCATAGATAATTAATTATGAATGAAAATAAGTAGCGAATGAGGTGCGCGCTATAAATAAAAAAATAATCAATATATAAGGAAAGATAAAGATATAAAAAAATAATTAATTTATGTATTAATGAAGTTAAATATAAATAAATTAATGTATATTAATGAATTTATATTTATTAATATATATTAGTAATAATATTATTATTAATAATATTATAAAAATATTATTATAGAATTATAATAATATTATAATAATATAATAATTATGATATTATAATTAATCTATTATAATATTAATTATAATAATATTATAATTAATAATAATTAATAATTATAATAATCTAATAATTATTTTAATAATTGTTGAAATATAATAATTATAATTATTATATAATTATAATTTTGTCTAATTATATAATAGAAAAATTATAATTATATTATATAATTATCTAAAATATATAATTATATAAGGGGGCATCCATTAATTACGTGAGGTGATTTTGGCATTTTTTCGACCACCCCTCTCCGCCCCGGTGACATGACGTGAGATTTAGCTCGACTCCACCCCACGCCCCTAATCTCACGTGAGATTTTTCAAAATGCATACGTTCACAGAAAATAAATTGTAATAGAAGTAACTGCGGTTGTAGTACCATTTACTCCACCATGTAAAGTAGTAGGGAGACTCTCTCTACGTGATAAAAATTACGTGATTCCTAAAATTACTAAAACTACTAAAATTACGTGATATTTGCCGAAGCCCCCCTCTGCCCCACGTGAGATTTCGTAAGATTTCGCTCGACCCCCTTCACCCCCCTAAATGCCTCACGTAATTAATGGACGCCCCCTAATATAATTATATATATTATATAATTATATATTTTATAAATTATATAAATTATATATATATATGTAAATTATAAATATATAAATTATATATATGATATAATATATGATTATATATTATATCATAATATATATGTTAATTAATTAATATATATATATATATATATATATATATATATATATATATATATATATATATATATATTAATTAATTAACATATATATTATGATATAATATATAATCATATATATATCATTAATTATATTAATCATATATATATCATTAATATATATATCATTAATTTGATTAATTTGATATATACTAATAATATATATAAGTATATATTAATTACTAATTAATATATACTAGTTATTAATAGTATATATTAATAACTATTAATTACTGAAATATATTAATTAGTAATATATTTTAATATCCCGAAAGCATGTTTGAGAGTGCACACACATATACGTGTGTGCGCACGTACACTGACACTAGGATACATATACTTGTAAACACACACGCACACACTCACGCACGCACACGCACGCATGCACGCACGCCCGCACGCGAACACACACACACACACACAAACAAACACACACACACACACACACACACACACACACACACACACACACACACACACACACACACACACACACACACACACACAAACAAACACACACACACACACACACACACACACACACACACACACACACACAGAGGGGTGTACGTTACTTCTAGACGGGTGTAAGTTACTTCTGGGACACCCTGTATTCCAGGAAACAAAAATTTGGTTTTTTAATCACTATATCTCGGTAAATGTTAACAATAGAGAAAAAAGTTTCAAATAAAAAAGATGGGAAATTTTATCCTGTACAAAAAAGGTCCTTATAATTTTGAACGTAAAACTTACCGTTTCCGAGATATTAGCAAAAAAGCGTTTTTCGAGTCACGGTAGTCGAGCATTGCACGGGAACCCAAACAAACCCAAACAAACCCAAACAAACCCAAACAAACCCAAACAAACAAGACGACGCCCGCGAAAATGGAGGCAACCCAAACAAACAAACCCAAACAAACCCAAACAAACCCAAACAAACCCAAACAAACCCAAACAAGATGGCGTCCGCGAAAATGGAGGCAACCCAAACAAACAAACCCAAACAAACCCAAACAAACAAGATGGCGGTCGAAAATGGACCAAACCCAAACAAACCCAAACAAACAAGATGGCGGCCAAAATGGACCAAACCCAAACAAACCCAAACAAGATGGCGGCCAAAAATGGACCAAACCCAAACAAACCCAAACAAGATGGCGGTCGAAATGGAGCAAACCCAAACAAACCCAAACAAGATGGCGGCCAAAAATGGACCAAACCCAAACAAACCCAAACAAAGATGGCGGCGAAACCCGCCATTTTGTTTGGGTTTGTTTGTTTGGGTTTGTTTGTTTGGGTTTGTTTGGGTTTGTTTGGGTTTGTTTGGGTTTGTTTGGGTTTGTTTGGGTTTGTTTGGGTTTGTTTGGGTTTGTTTGTTTGTTTGGGTTTGTTTGGGTTTGTTTGGGTTTGTTTGGGTTTGTTTGGGTTTGTTTGGGTTTGTTTGGGTTTGTTTGGGTTTGTTTGTTTGTTTGGGTTTGTTTGGGTTTGTTTGGGTTTGTTTGGGTTTGTTTGGGTTTGTTTGGGTTTGTTTGGGTTTGTTTGGGTTTGTTTGGGTTTGTTTGGGTTTGTTTGGGTTTGTTTGGGTTTGTTTGGGTTTGTTTGGGTTTGTTTGGGTTTGTTTGGGTTTGTTTGGGTTTGTTTGGGTTTGTTTGGGTTTGTTTGGGTTTGTTTGGGTTTGTTTGGGTTTGTTTGGGTTTGTTTGGGTTTGTTTGGGTTTGTTTGGGTTTGTTTGGGTTTGTTTGTTTGTTTGGGTTTGTTTGGGTTTGTTTGGGTTTGTTTGGGTTTGTTTGGGTTTGTTTGGGTTTGTTTGGGTTTGTTTGGGTTTGTTTGGGTTTGTTTGGGTTTGTTTGGGTTTGTTTGTGTTTGTTTGGGTTTGTTTGGGTTTGTTTGGGTTTGTTTGGGTTTGTTTGGGTTTGTTTGGGTTTGTTTGGGTTGGTTGTTTGGGTTT